>JAOTOL010001643.1:3377500-3750000 GCA_034440575.1 Imbricaverruca yamaguchii | reverse complement strand
AATAGGTGACGGTAATGAACATCAGTCGGCTTCCGCTGGTCCATAAACCACCTAATACGGTACCTATCTGGGTGCTTATCGCCTCATTGCCTATCGGGTCAAGTTGGACAACAGCGTCAGCTGCTGGGGTGTCGTTGACTACATATATGACGCGTGTGAAAATGGTGATCGGAATCAGTTTTTATCTGTGCGCGCGCCAAGTTCAGCAGTTACCGTGGACAATTGTTGTGACAATAGAAAGAACAACTTTCGTGAAACGCAACTCTGTGCAACACAGCTGTATCCATATTCACATATGATCCTTCCCACGGGAGCTAGGCTGGCGTGGCAACACGTGTGCCCTATATAATTTTAAACCGGTGAATTTACCGGAAGCGAACTCGCCGATTGATCGATGTATTTTGAAGGCGCTTTGGCGAAAATTATTTTGCTATTGTCACAAAAATGAGGCACTGTAATTGGTTCACTTGGTTCGCGCACAGATAAAAGCCGATATCGATCGCAATCGCCACACGTGTAAAATATAGCAAAACGAGACCCCAGCAGCTGATGCTATTGTGCAACTTGACCCGATAGACAAGGAGGTGATAGGCACCTAGATATTTTGTAAGGAGGCGCCAATGCAAAATGCATGCGAAGTGAATATGAAAGGTTGCTTGTTATTCGCTGTTGAAATTTCCAAGAAATTATCAAGCTGATCTGAACTTTCTCTCGCCACTGAGGGCTACAGCCACTCAGCGTTTCCCCCGGCGCCCGGATGCCCCGTTGCTGCCGGTGTTGACGCACGCGGTTGTGCGGGGGTCAGTTATTCCCCTGCAGGCGGTGTGTGGCGGCAGCCGCCGGCCAGTCACTGGACACCCCGGCACCGGCCTGCGCCGGACGTCGGACGCTGTCGACGCGGCGACATCGGACACCGCCGCCGGCGATCACGGGCGCCGGTGTCACCCCGGCAGAGGGGCGCCGACGTGGCCGCCAGTGTGTCGGCCGTCGCTGTGACGGCGCACGCTGCCGTCACGAGCGCAAACGTGACGCTCGTTCGCTGCCCGCCGCTGCCGACGTGACACAGCTGATCTCAGAACGTCTGGGTCCGGGACAGCTAATCAAAATTCCGGGTCACGTCGGCGAGGCGCCATGGTGCAGGCCGTCTGGGTGAGGTCCGCAGCCGGAGCGGTTCCCCGGTGTGTTGTCCTCTCTGCTGCGCCTGAATCCTGCAAGGTTAGTGAGACGCCAACAATTGTGTACCACGCAGCGAGTAGGATTTGCGCGGAATGTACCTGGGTGTTCCTGAGTATTCCCATTGTACTGACGACTGTACTCAAACTTTGTTGACGCCGGTGGTCACCCCGACTGTGTGGACGGTCACCCCCACTGTTTGGGCAGTCATCCTCATTGTGTGAACGGTCAACTCCACTGTGTGGCGGTCATTCCCACTGTGTGGCGGTCATTCCCACTGTGTGGCGGTCACCCCACTATGTATATGGATGGTTACCTCCACTGTGTGGTGGTTCCCCACTATATGAATGGCCACCCCCACTGTGTGGACGACGACCTGTACTGTGTGTGCGGTCAGTTCATTGGAAGCTGAAAAAAACATCGCATTTTAAAAATCCTTATGGTCATCGTGATGAACATTGTGAGGAGTATTTCAACATTCCAGTAGGCATTTTTCTCATATGCATTGAGCAATTTCATGATCAGTCGTCAACTATTCTCAAGATATTTGGCAGGTTAATTGTTGAAGACAGCAGATAAGCAAAGATGTTAAGGCTTTCACGGGTGACATGTAATATGCGTTAGTCGTCATGAGCGGACATAGTACCGGTAGTGCCCCTCTGGTGGTGGGTTTGTGAAGAAACGGCACCAGGGTGTGCTTGCTACAATTAATGCTATATTCTAGTTTCTAGAGGAAGTGCAAGTAATTTCCAATGGTCAAATTTGAACAACATTGAAGCAAGGTCTCTTATGGTATGTAGTTCGTTTTATTATCACATCATTTCACCCTGTCACTTTTGCCTTAAAGTGAAATGGGAGCAATTGGCCACCAAACATCCTGTAATAAAAACGCTTCATACATATTCTGTGTGATATGCTGTCAATTTCCAATTTTCTTAACAAAACTAAAATCGAAAGTCTTACATTTTCTATCATCTTGAATAGCTTCCATGAGGCTTAGCCCATGGAAGCTCATGTTTGCACTCAATTCCAGGATTTATGTTGCAAATTATCACATTGCATCCCTTATAACTGTGTATCTAATGTTTTACGTTAGCGAATCAATTTACAATGGTCTCAAATAAACCGGCATAAAATCAGCTGCCTTCTGATGTCATAGGGGAGACCGGGGTCAAATGTAACAGTTTTTACATTTTCGAGTCAGGAGCGAAAACGTTTTGCGCTGGAGAACACTTTGTTGGATTTTCACAAACCTTGATGTTTTGCCCTTGCTGCGTATGTGAAAATATTTATAAATACATACCCTAAGGTGTCGAACTTTTGGTTTAAAAAAGTCACTTCAGGTGTTACAATTGACCCCATGTACGGGGCAATTGTAACAGCACCCGGGGTCAATTGTACCATGTTAACGAATGCTGCGGTGAAAGCCACTTTTATCGAAAACAACTTGTATTGAAAAACAATTGTATCTTACTCTCTGAGCTCTTCCTGGAATACAAATCACAGCTCCACCTTTCTCAGGACAAAAACCAACACCACATCATAAAAATGCGATTACGTAACGGATCAAAGCTCTTGCACCCGTAGGTCTTTCTGGATTCAAAAGCACAGCTTCTCAGGCTAAACAAACTAACTAGCAGGGCTCTGAGACCTAAAACACTTCTTGACTATTTGTACTGAAGTAGGGCAAAACATCAAACATCACAACTCGAAACATTTCCAATATCTGTGACGCTCGGTCTGTGGTCGCCTACTCGGTGTCCGATTCACAGTTTTCACATATGTACGCCTCATACTTTTCGACAGTGGTACACGCCTCGTGGGCCCACATCGCGCACATCTCGCACCGGATCCACCTTTCTTTAGATCGACTGGTATTAAAACTCTCGACGCACACAAGGCAGAAAACTTCTTCAGCGTCATCACTACTGCTTGCCCTGCGGGTGGACTTCCGAGCCCTGTTGCCACCGGCCTTCTTCGTCTTCTTCTCTTCGTGCTTGTCCATGCTGAGGTTGAGCTTTTTCGGTGCTTGTTTGCGTTTCTTTCGACTCTGTTCTAGCTCGATCGCTCTCTTCTCTGTCCTATCTGTCAGAATTGCAGCCTTTCGCTTCCTCCGTCCCGTACTGATGCTTTTCCTTGGGCCTGCCTTGGGCAGAGGCCGAATGTCTTCAGGGGTGAGCGGTGTCGAAGCGATCCCTGATAGACCAGGCTGTTCGATCGCTGATGGACCAGGCTGTTGGCTCTCCGATGGACCAGGCTGTTGGATTCCCGATGGACCAGGCTGTTCGATCTCCGATACACCAGGCTGTTCCATCGCCGATGGACCAGGGTGTTCGATTCCCGATGGACCAGGATGTCCGATCACCGGTGGATCAGCCTGTCCGATACCCGATGGCTCAGAATCTGCAGGATGTGCTATGTCATCTGTGGTCTCGCCTTCGGATGTATGGCTGGCGGAGAGTGCAGTCAGTTCCGTTCTGGGTCGGTCTGTAACGTTGCTTGGTGCAAAGTCTTCGTTGGTGAATATGTCTGGATTGTCGGACTGATGCCTGTTGTCCGGAAGCCACTCTGGATGTTCTTTGGGGTAAACGCCGATACCGAGGCCTCCGCAGCGATCTGTGGGATGTCGTAGATGCTGGCAGTTTTTCCTGGATTGCTTCTCATCCACGCATCCATGTGAGTAGATATGCTTCTCTTAAACGGGCCGTACACGCTTCTGTCCAGGGGCTGGAGGCGGTGGGAGCAGTGAGGAGGAAAGGAGAGCATAATTACTCCGCTGTCCTTGGCCAGGTCTAGGACTTCCACACTGAGATGGGACACGTGGTTGTCGAGCAGCAGCAACACCGGTGACTCGGGCGTCGACTTCACATGTAGGATGAAGTGCTTCATGAAGGCCACGAAGTGCTCCGAAGTCATCCAACCAGACTTGTTTGCAGTGCCAATACAACCCACCGGTCCACCACGAACAAACCATTCGTGGTATCGGACTCTTGGAAACACGAACATCGGTGGCACAGTGTTGCCCATTGCGCTAGTAGCAGCACACATGGTAACGAGATGTCCCCGCTCTCCCGAGGTGAGTCCTCCCACCTGTTTCACGCCTTTCCCAGCCACCACTGCCGTCGGCTTCTGCACTGTCGTACAGCCAGTTTCATCAAGGTTCCATATCTTTGACGGATCAAGTTCGTGTCTTGCGAGGACGATCCCAGCTTATCGAAGAAGTTCTTCACGTTTTCACGATTGAAGCTGGTTGCACGTGCCAAACTGGTGGCCTGCGGTGTCCTAATGGCGAGCTGCGGGTTCCGCTTCAGAAAGGAGTTGAACCAGTCGACTCCTGCTCGTCTCTGATCCGTCCAGGAACTGGGAACTTTCATATCTCGGGACATCGCGCACTGGTAGGCGAGAACCCTAACCTCCATCGGCGTCAGACCAAAAAACGCCTCCGATGATTTGAGTAGATAGTCAGTGAGTATCTTCTCATCGCCTGGTGAAAAGACCTTGTTGTGCGGGTTGTAGCCGACTGTGATATCCATTCCTTCTTTCTTCTGTTTCACGTAACGAGACAACGTCACATGACACAATCCATACTGGGCTGAGGCTTTTCTCACCGTCAACCCGCCTTCCATAACCGCGGCAACAGCTTCCTGGGCTGTCTCCAGGCGGGTCCCGCGGTCAGAAGTTCGTTCTCGAGAGCGAGGCATCGTCTGAAAATCGGAAACATTCATTGACCAGCGCCCAACGACATTCTGTAGTAAATGCATACTTAATAGTATGGCCATAGGGGTCAATGGTAACACTGTTACAATTGACCCCAGCAAAAATGTTACAATTGACCCCGCCAAGCCGCGCCATCTTAGAGACGAAACTGATGCAAAACACGGCAGCGTGGGCGGCAGCTACGGCGCTACATTTTTGGCTAATTAGCCCCACTCCGCTCAATCAAACTCTTAGATCCATATCTAGTGAGATACGTGAATGAGCTAATAATTAAACAAAATCATCAAATTTACAACACACCCTCAAAAACACATAATTGTGAACAGCACTCGACTCACTTGTCGCAACGGCGTGAAACCCCGTGAGGAAAGGAAACAGCTGACTGTGCATATCCAGTACTGCCGCCAGCGCCATCCATCAGCGGGTTTCGGAACCATGGCTACTGTTACAATTGCCCCGTGTTACATTTGACCCCAGTCTCCCCTACTCGATTAGTGTTATAGACATCTAACCCTGTCATTTTCCACCTTTTGACCAGAAGCTTTCCGGCATGATTGAAGTTCTGGCCTGGCCCGATGCACGTGAAGTGCCGGCATCAACTGTCCGGAGGATCCCTAGGGCCGCCGAACAGCGGCACGACAAAGATAAAGTTTCAGCCTTGATCAATATATACTAAGCAACATCAACTCTGCCACGCCAAAATCGTGTATAAGATGTTCAGGAATTCAGATGCATTCTTTCCATTCGACGCCCATCTCTGTAATGTTATCAAACAATATCAAGAAAACCTGTCGGCACCATCTCCACTGGTGGCAGAAATCATGTCGGACATATCGCCTGTCGTTTCACGTATGAACACCTGCCCGCAACCGTGGCGTCGGGGCCCATTAACGTTAGGGGATTGTTCCGTACCCCGCCATATCCGTGAATGGCGGGAGGCCAGCGGGGAGCCGTGGACCGTCGGCAGCGTCGGCGGCGGCCCACCCTCTCTGGTGGACAATAGCGTAACAATATACGCAATGTAACTCTGTAAGTGCACTAGGAAAAAAAGTATTAGCACCCCTTTGGTGCTATTTCAAATGTCAAATTCTAGCACCACATGACTGCTTGAATTAAGCATCTTCCTGAAGTTGACATGGCATCGCAAAATTCCAAGTGACATATATAAGCATTTCAAGTGCTACATAATTTAAAGTGTTATATATGGTGCTTATAACTAGCACCTCTTCATTGGGATATATTTAGTAGCAGGGTGCTTGAAATATGCATCCATGGGGTGCGTGCGCTTTAACACCCCCAGGGTTATATATATGTATATATATATATATATATATATATATATATATATATATATATATATATATATATATATATTCCTACATGAAGACCTTAGTAAGTATTGCAGTAAAGTACAGTAGCAGGGCAATATGTTACAGGGTTTTTATTTAAATCTCAAATTTTGCAAGAAAAAAACTAACCTCATGTGGCCTTTAACCCAGTTGTTGGATGAAAATGTGTGTAAGACTTTTATCATAGGCACCTTAAATGACAATAAAACCAAAGATACCAACCAATCCTAACCGGGACGATTTTTTTCATTTGTTATGCAAACTCTACATTTATCACAGTTGGGATGTGGAAAAAAATATTTGCTGTGAAGACACACCCACCTTGTACAGACTACGACAGGCTTGCGATTCTCGATCCAGAGATTCTCTTGATCCCAAAGAGACTTCCCTCTTTTACTTCAATCTTGCCGCACGACTGCACCGATCCGCACGCCATCGAATCCCAAACAAAAATAGCCGAATGTTCATGCAGTTCTTTCGTTAAGCAGCGTTCAAGTGCGAATGTTCCCGCCATTTCTTTTTCCACGCTGCTTATTTTAACTACCTAATTGCTAACTGCACAGCCATACAGCGTTCAAACTCGCGCCAAAAACACGGACTGTAAAAGTGTTAGATATAAGCAATTGTATTATTCTGGACCGCTTGGCACGACACTGATGGCCGCTAGGATCAAGCGTCCCCCTTCTTGCAGTCTAGCACCTGCAGACTAGAATTGGACCCTTCCAGCCGAATAGTACATACGTTGTTTATTGCTAGCATCCTTATACTTGTTGCTAGCGTCCTTAGAGCGTTGTTTGACAGCGTTGTTTGAAGCAGCGTTGTTGAAGCAGCGTTAGATGTCTATAACACTCGATTAACACGATTACACGATAACACGATTCCCAAACAGCGTTGTTTGAAGCAGCCACATAGCATGCAATTAGCTGCAAAGGTGCTCTTGTTGCAGTGCGACAGTGAAATTGACGTCTGAAGGTAAGCTAACTTTAATAAATACACTTCGCGTAAAATTTTATGGATACAGAACATCAAAAATTGCAACAATATGTTTCGCGTACACACTAGTGAGCATTCGGGCGCGCTTGTCGCGGACGCTTATTTCAGAGTTCTTGAATTGTATCAAGAACCTACCTTGAAGTTATACAAATCATGCCAAAATTAATATATTTTAGAGCGATTAAACTATCGTGCACGACACTTCATCATCACGTCGCAAATAGGAAGTTCGCCTTCGAATTTAATAAATCGTCACATGGTTATTTTTTTCTGTCACCGGCATTCGGCAAACCCAACTAAATTAGCTCAGTGATCATACGAACGTGGGGAATAACATGTGGCTGAAACACACATCAGTAACATTTGAAGGATTACATTATCACAATATCACAGCAAAAACCACGGCACTACTTTGCTATTCAGAGTCGGCTTCATATCCCTCATACAGATAGACTCAGATATTTGTCTGTCGGCATGGTCGTCATGTCTTTTGCAAAGTTCGTAAATCAGGAGGATCATTATTAGTGCGATGAGGTTGACATGGTAGGACATGACCCACCTAGTGGCGCATCAACTGTTCTATCGTATTGATGTGATTGATTAGAAGCTAGCGATGTAATTCTGATGAAGTGTATAAACGACAGCTTAAATGCTCCAAAACATAGTACTGTTGGCAATATTGTATAACCTAAATCCTGAGATAATTTTAAATGTCACCGTCGGCATCATGCTCCCCGTTGCCGCAATTAAACACGTGAGATGTTAGAGCTTTGATTGGACGAGGAAGTTAATAGCTCAAACGTGTCTATGATATCGCCCAAATAAATTATACTCATAATTGGCTGACATCACGCAGACGCAATGGCGCTCTCACAAGGTACGCCGTGCAAAATCGAATAAACAGCACTACATGTGACGACGCTCACGTGGTACGCGGTGCTCAGTTGGTCCCCGACAACCTGACGCAAAATCAGATGGGATTTTGGATGACTGCCCCCAGGATAGTAGTCGTAAGGAGTCAGTGCTGGTCCTAGGAGACTTTCGTGTGCGACATTTAGAGCGGGTATTTTGTAAAGCTAGGAGGGACAGGAGGTGCATCACCAGGCCTGGTGCCAAGGTAAAGGACCTGGTACCTGTGGTGGCACAGGTCACCAGTGATCACCAGTTCAGCACAGTCATAGTGCATGTAGGGGTAAATAACATAGGTACTTCTAGGAGTGAGGAGCTTCTGCGGGAGTACAGGGCCCTTCTGGCCACCATGAAGGGTACCAATAGAGTCATTGTAACAGCAATTTTGCCTAGGGCTAGAGCCTCCCCTGAGTAGAGCTCTAGGGCACTGGCAGCTAACGCCAGGGTAGGAGAGCTCTGCCATGAGCTAGGTTTTACATTTGTAGACGAGTGGAGCAGGTTTTATGCATCGTGGGACCTCTATCAGAGGGATGGCCTGCACTTCTCTGAGAAGGGGGTCCATGTGTTAGGCAAATTGTACGAGCATGTCCTTCAGGGAAACTAGGAAATGGGGTGGGGAGGGATGAAATTGCATTGCCAACTCAGAAATATTCCAATAGTGTCAGCCGAGGCAATAGAACCTCAAAGTCTGCAACTAGGGACAGCAGCAGTTCAAGGGGACAGTGTGATAGTTCATCTAGTGAAAAAGAATTCCTCAGTATGAAAAAGCCAAAGGTGGTTATGGAGCATTTTTTAAGTGTATGCTGTTTAATGCTCAGAGTATCCGTTCCAAATTTGATGAGCTCAAGTGTTATGTTGCTGAGGAGGAACCAGATTTTGTTTGCATTACGGAGGCATGGGTCAGTGAAGGGTATTTTGGAGATAACTTACAGGACTATGAGATCCAGGTATACAATATGTTTTCGTGCAATAGGGGTCCAGCAATGAAAGGGGGTGGTGTAATGCTCTATATGAATAGCTTATTCAGTTCTCAAAAAGTAGCAGGTGGGGATAAAAATGTGTATGTGGAGTGCATTTGGCTTGATGTCACTGTGGGAAAAGGCAACAGCAATACTCTTAGGATAGGAGCTTTCTACCGATCAGGAACCCTGCCACATTCTCAGCAACTGGAGCTTGACAAGGTGATTTGTGAGGAAATCAGTAGAAACTTTAAGAGGAAGTGCCTTATTCTTGGTGACTTTAATCTAAAAGGTTATGAAAATGCTGGTGTTGGCTCCCCATCATGCAAAATGTTTAGGAAATGCCTTGAAGAGGACCTGTTCTTACACCAGTTTGTATCGGAACCTACCAGGCATAGTTCATTCTTGGACCTTGTATTCTCGGATTTAAGTGACTTGGTTCAAGACTTGACTGTAGGCGAAACTCTGGGAAGAAGTGACCATAACATAGTTAGATTCAAGGCACATGTAGGGGAAATTATCAAGGATAATTTGGTAAAGGTTCCAAATTTCAACGGAGCAGACTTTGACTCCATGAGAGCGGCTTTAAGTGCCATCAGATGGGAAGAAGAATTCTCCAATTTAAAGGCCTGTGAAATGTGAGAAAAGTTCACATCTTACTTGAAGGAAATTCAGATTAGACATGTCCCCCAAAAGCAAAGACCCAAAAGAAGGGTAGGAAAGCCAGCATGGCTTACACCAGACTTGATAAAAGCAATTAAGGTTCAGAAAACGGTATTTAGAGTCTTCAAAGAAGCCTCAAATGTCGTTAATCTAAAGGCGTATCGAAAAGCTAGAGACACTGTGAAGCAAAAAACCAGAGCAGCACAGCGAGCAAAAGAACTGGATTTGGCTAGAAACTGTAATGGGGACAGTAAAAAGTTATTTAGTTTCTACAAGCTGAGTAAAGTTTCTAGCACAATTGGTCCACTGGAAGTAAACGGGACTACATTGGGTGAGGATAGTGAGATGGTTGAGGAGCTGAGCAAGCAGTTTAAATCAGTGTTTACTTTGGAAGATATGACCAATCTGCCGACCGTACACCATAGTTCAGTGACATGGGATCTGACAAATGATGTTGATTTCATTGATAGTGATGTTGTTTACAATCATATCAGGAAAATAAAGCCAAACAAGGCAGCAGGACCTGATGATATTTGTGCTAGGGTGTTGCGGGAAACTGAAAAGGAACTGGCATTTCCACTTAGTATAATATTTTGTAGATCAGTTTCACAAAATGAAATTCCAACCGATTGGAAAAGGGCAAATGTAGTTACTATTTTCAAGAAAGGGGAAAGAGGGAAAGTTGAAAACTATAGGCCAGTAAGTCTCACATCCCTAGTCTGCAAGGTACTTTAATCAATTATCAAGGATAGAATAGTTAGTTATCTGGAAGGTAGCAGATTGATTCAAGATACTCAACATGGGTTTACAAAAGGACGATCGTGTCTCACAAACCTCGTGGACTTTTTGAACTTCGCCACAGAACAATTTGATCAGGGAAATCAGGTTGATGTAGCATATCTTGACTTTAGTAAGGCCATTGACAAAGTACCCCATAAACGGTTAATGATACAACTTCAGTCCCATGGTATTGCAGGTAGCATCTTAAAATGGATAGAGTTGTGGCGTTCAGATAGACAGCAAAGAGTGATGCTAAATGGCACAAAGTCATCATGGCAAAATGTTCTTAGTGGAGTCCCCCAGGGGTCAGTACTGGGGCCACTACTGTTCATTATATTTGTAAATAACATTGAAAGTGGCCTAAGCAGTAAAGTTTTGAAATTTGCGGATGATTTGAAGGTTTTTAGGGCAATAACAGGTCAAGATGAGCATATCCCACTGCAAAAAGACTTAGACGAACTTGTGAAGTGGTCCGAAGAATGGCAAATGAAATTTAATTTTGATAAGTGCAAAATCATGCATGTAGGTAAGCAGCATATGAAGGCTCCATACTTGATGGGTGGCCAAGTGCTATCAGTGACTCAACAGGAGAAGGATTTAGGTGTTATTCTAAACACAAAACTGGGGGCATCAGAACAGACCAAGGAAGCCAGGAAGAAGGCACTGAGAATGCTCGGGGCAATAAATAGGAATGTATCATACAGAAGTGAGGAAGTGATCAGGAAGCTTTACTGTGCATACGTCAGGCCACATTTGGAATATTGCATCCAAGCTTGGTCTCCTAGCTATGAAAAAGATTGTTGGCTTTTAGAGAGAGTACAAAAGAGGGCTACAAAAATGGTTAATGGCATAAGCAACCTGGCATATGAGGAAATATTGAAGAAATTGAATATGTTTTCACTTAGATATATAAGGCTGAGAGGAGATCTCATCGAGGTCTTTAAATTTGTCCATGGTCTGGAGAGGGGATACCTTGGGGAAATGTTTGAATTGAACAGAAATGATGCAATTAGGTGTCATAAATTCAAAATTAAAGTTAACCACAGCAGAACAAGGTTAAGGCAAACTTTCTTCACCAACAGGGTAGTAGAACACTGGAACCAGCTGCCAGAAAACATTGTCAGTAGCAGCACATTGAACATCTTTAAAAACAGCATAGACAATCATTATAAAAATAAAGGGCTTGCTTTTCAGTATTACAGGGAGGGCAAATCGACAGATTTGGTGGGCAACTGGTTCAGTGTACAGAGTGCAACCAAGAAGGGCCCTTGTGGCTCATAGTTGCACTAATCTTTTATGTCTTTATGTCTTTATGAATGTTGTGCTAGCCGATGAATCATCATCGGAACCATGTAGTCAGAGGTAGGTACAGAAGGGTGGCACGGGAAGAAGGGGACGAGGGACGTGTATAAACCCATGGAAAGTAACCCGCAGTGACACCCGTCCAGACCAATGCCCCCCCCCCCCTTATCAAAATATCTGGATCCGCCCCTGTTAACCAAAGCACGGCACACCTTCCTGACATTGCTTGGTACTACAGAGTAGCCGTTGGTATTTGGTAGTGCTGCTTGGTATTTCAGAGTAGTCGCAGGTATTTCACCCGTCCCCGATTGCGCTCAACCAGTCGTCTTGTCGGTACAAATTGTTACATTGCAGACGATGTTGCACACCATGGCCCTCCACGGACAGTGATGATCTTCGGCAGAGGCGCAGCCAAGGAAATACCAAATAGGAAACTAACCGCAACAAAAAGTACACTAGATTAGCAAGAAAGTTTTGGATTTATACGACGCGAAATTGGAAATTGCTCGCATACTGATGGAAAGTAAAGCGTTCTTGGTGAAGTGCTAAATTTGGGACCGCCCCCTTAACAAAATCCTGACTACGCCGCTACTCTCTGGAATAACATGGATAGGCTGCGCCAATGGTCTCCAACCGGGATGCTAAACATAAGTTCTGGCAAGTGTCAATGCATCGCTTTCACACTCCGAATCTCACCCTACCTTGCGTCATGCTGCCCAGACGGTCACCGGCTAGAGCGCCGACAAGAGGTGCCAGACCTGGGTGTAAATTTAGACACCAAACCAACCTTCGCCCAGCACGTTGACACCACTGTTTTTAACAAAAACCGGATGTTGGGGCTGTTGACACGGAGCACGCAGATGCCGTCTCTTCCTAGGCATGTACGGCTTTAGTACACGGCCAGTATTGCTGCTTTCAGTGTTCACGTTCGCTCTGTGATGGAGCGTGGCAGTGTTACCTGCGGCGTTGTCGTAATCAGCTTCGTGTCTAGATTTAAACACTTGCAATACCGGTTGCACCGGTTGAGCTCCCGTTTACTGAGTCAGGGGTGTGCCTGGAATATAACTCCTCCTCCTCCTCCTCCTCCTCTGTGCAATCATTTCGTGCCCGTCTCACACAGACTGGCATTCGCTTCCTACATAACCGTTTGGAACGTGCGCATTTACGATCCATCTTCGATCCGCACATGCATGCTAGCCACAAACGATAATGCAATTATTTCACTTGCGCAGGGCCCATGCGCTTATCGCCAATAACTGCTGGCTGGGGGACGCTTTCCGGGAATTATGAACCAAATTATTTCCTCTTATCCGCATGTTGATTTCTTGGCTTGCATTCGCCACGAGGTGCGTGCACTTGCGATGAGTGAAGGCACACTTCCGTCTCGAAGCTTGGCATAATTAGCATGATTGACTTAGCACAGTGTATGTTCGCATTGTTTATTTGTTTATCTTATGCACTAAAAAAGGCATCGCAAACAAACGCACACACCTGCAGGCGTGCGCGAGTCCGCCGTTTTACGTGAGCCACGATCACCGTACAGACGGAACAGCCGTACCGACTGCGGCCACCCTCACCCCTGTCAAGGCTGAAGTCTGCATCGTGCCCGCGGGTGTTTTGCGCCTGGCGCACACGTGGTAGTCACGTGACCTGCGCCCACCCGAGTGGGGGTAGTATTTGCAGAGGCGGCGACAAGGTCGCCTTGGTCCGCCGCACCGCAAGTATTTTGGGAATATATTATAGAATCTGTGGCGCTGACAAAAGTGCAGCGAGCATAAATTGACAAGTCTGCGTGGTGTGCGTACCCTGCAAATTGAAGTAAGGCTCAGTTCATGTTATGAACAAATGATTCAGCTCATAAGCTGTGCGATCCCAACCGTGGCCATTTCAATAGCAGAGTGGTGTATATTAAAACATACATCAACAACATACCACACAAGGTACAGTCAAAAGCTAAACCTAACTGTATACGGAAAAACGATGGAAGTGCCCAAGCCAATGCGTAGTAATAAATATCACTTCACCACAAGATCATCTGCACTTGCGGACATATTGACAACCTCCGTAATGTCGAGCTGAACCTGGTCTGAACTCTGCACTGATGTATGAATTACACGATGGAAAATGTTAGTTTAAGCACTTGAACCTAAATACAACATCGTTTAGTAATTCCGCCTTCAATAGGAGAAACTGATTTGCATGCTATTCGTAACCATATGCATCATATGTGTCCACATCCAAAACAAATATTGGATTCTAAACACAAAGCGAGATGGTATCAGCATAACAGCTACGAGTCGTTTACTTGGCCTGCAAAGTTGCACTTGACCCAAGGGGATGCTCTGGTGTCAGCACAGGCTTGGATTTGGACCTTTCCCATCAAAATACACTGTTGTGCTTTTGACATGGTTTGATTAGGGCACTGTGAACTTTTTTATCCGGTAAGATAAGCCAAGAGTTAAGAAGCTTCTGGGATGTCAACAGACGGTGGCAATGGCCAAATGTTTCGCCTGTATTGACCAGGCTTGGTCACCGGCACACGGTGCACGACTCGCTGTACTTACTGTGTCCTGCGCGACTTCGCACGCATCGAACGTGCTCGTACACGTGCTCGGAAAGGGCTCTCTCAAGTGGCTTCCGTGGGTGTTGTATCGCTCAATGCACTGGATTCCCTGCTGCATTGGTGTGAGCGCTTTGGCTAAGCCGACTTTTCCATGCGTCTATGCTTTGTATCTGCTGCACGTTCTTTCAACACGCGTGCCGGAAAGCCTCGCACGTAACGCGCACCAGAAGGGGTAGATTCGCACCCTAGCTTAGACATATATTTCATGACCTCAGGTCGGTGCTGTCAGGGCCAAACGAGGTCCAGGCCACCCATTGCCCCGCTCCACTACGCCGACGAAGCTTGTGTGACCTTGAAAGGTCAGCGGCTGGGCGGTGACCGGCCGCAGCCAGATCGGTCGATTCCACACCGCCGCAGTTCCTGTATTTGCCAACGGATCTGGATTTGGGTTGTCGCATAGGATGCGCTTGTCAATTTTGAACAAGGTTCAATACTTCGCTACGATATCGCCACCCGTTTATTAGATGTCGAAAAACAGAAAGGGTGGGCTGATTTGGCCATCTTCCTCCCCCCACCTCCCGTGCGTTTGTTGATCAAATCAGTTTTGGCAGACCCACTTTATCGCCATAGTTTTCCTTGCATTTGCATTAACATGATATACTACGCCACTTCGCATGCATGCCATCAATAAGTTCTTGGCATTGACCAACATATTGCGCATGGTGCGAGATCGGTGGTACCATGGATATGTATCACCGATAATAGTGATCCGGATACCGTGAGACCTGAGCAGCTTTGACTTATGTTCATTGACACCATGTATATATGAAACCGGAATAAGCATCTTAGTGTTGCTAGGGGCACGACTCTTAGTCAGGAAGTGAGGAGCCGAGTCAGGAACTGTTGGCCTGTATCCGCCGCCGCTGCTGCCGCCGCTTCCGCCATGTACAATATGTTGGTCAATGGAAATGTGCGCACTGCTGAAGTTCACGATTTTCGAAGCGGATTGTGCTAAGGAAAAGAAAATGGATGGCATGAACGCAAAACCAAAAGTCCCGTTTGCACAAGTCCGAAAACATTTTTATCAAAGCACACTTTGTGTCCGACATTTTGGAAGCCATGCACGTTTTAAGAGAAAAAAACAATAACCCCTTCACGTTGGAAGCGAAATCAGCATGACAAATTTGACCTGTAGATCCTGGTTTAACCCGTGTCAGCATGCCAAATTTCACCTGTAGATCCCGGTCTAACCCGTGCTACCCGATCTATGCATTTTTACCAAGCAATTGTCCGTAGATGCGATCAAATATTCCTGATAGTCACCCCTATTGCTGGGGACACGCATGGCCTCAGCAAAACGCCACAGATGCCACCGAGCACCCATCAGGTCCCCGAGCCGACCGCATGGCGGGCCGCCCCCGCATCGTCGGCGCCGACGCGCCCTCCCCGGCATCGTCGGCGTCGGGGCAGCGAACGCGCCGGCGCACGTCGGCTACGTCGACGGTACGGTGCTGGAACGAGAAAAAGTCGGCTCTGAGGCTCCGTCGTAACCTGTCGTGGAGGCTGGAGGACTGAGGCGGACATGTCGACAGGTGGGTGATGAGTGTTCTCTGCGGAGTTGCGGTCCATCGACACGGCTGCTCTGTTCTGTTTTTGTCCTTTCGCAGCGACTGCATGGTTTCGGAGGGAGGAGGATGGCCTGTGGCGGGGCCACACTACTGCACACTGCACATACCACTTTCCTGGCTCGTTTGCTAGGTAAATGCTGCGGTTAGCCGTGCACTTGCGGTGCTTGCTGGGGAGCTGGCAGTCTGAGAGACGAGGGAGGACAGCGGGAGTAGCCAGCCAGGGTATCGATCATCGGCCGCGATTCGCACAGCCGTCGGCGCCGGTGTGAGCTGTGAGACGCCATGCGGCTCGGTCACGTGTCGTGGTCACGTGTCGTGGTCACGTGCCGTGGTCACGTGTCGTTACCGCGTGTCACGTGGCGTCAAATGTGGCCGGTGGGCGTGGCCGGAAGTGATGCGCCCTCCATCCCTCCATACAGTGCTGACGTTATCTTGGTGCTGGCAGTCATCGGCGGACGTGGCCGGAGGTGGGGCGGCCATTGTAATGCTAGCAGTCGTCAGCCTGTGTGGCCGGTAGTGATGCCCCCATGTAATGTTGGCAGTCGTCAGCCTGTGTGGCCGGAGGTGGTTCCCCCACGTAATGTTGACAGTCGTCAGCCTGTGTGGCCGGAGGTGATGCCCCTCCCCATGTAATGCTAGCAGTCGTCAGCCTGTGTGGCCGGTAGTGATGCCCCCATGTAATGTTGGCAGTCGTCAGCCTGTGTGGCCGGAGGTGGTTCCCCCACGTAATGCTAGCAGTCGTCAGCCTGTGTGGCCGGAGGTGGTTCCCCCACGTAATGCTAGTAGTCGTCAGCCTGTGTGGCCGGAGGTGGTTCCCCCACGTAATGCTAGCAGTCGTCAGCCTGTGTGGCCGGAGGTGGTTCCCCCACGTAATGCTAGCAGTCGTCAGCCTGTGTGGCCGGAGGTGGTTCCCCCACGTAATGCTAGCAGTCGTCAGCCTGTGTGGCCGGAGGTGGTTCCCCCACGTAATGCTAGCAGTCGTCAGCCTGTGTGGCCGGAGGTGGTTCCCCCACGTAATGCTAGCAGTCGTCAGCCTGTGTGGCCGGAGGTGGTTCCCCCACGTAATGCTAGCAGTCGTCAGCCTGTGTGGCCGGAGGTGGTTCCCCCACGTAATGCTAGCAGTCGTCAGCCTGTGTGGCCGGAGGTGGTTCGCCCACGTAATGCTAGCAGTCGTCAGCCTGTGTGGCCGGAGGTGGTTCCCCCACGTAATGCTAGCAGTCGTCAGCCTGTGTGGCCGGAGGTGGTTCCCCCACGTAATGCTAGCAGTCGTCAGCCTGTGTGGCCGGAGGTGGTTCCCCCCACGTAATGCTAGCAGTCGTCAGCCTGTGTGGCCGGAGGTGGTTCCCCCACGTAATGCTAGCAGTCGTCAGCCTGTGTGGCCGGAGGTGGTTCCCCCACGTAATGCTAGCAGTCGTCAGCCTGTGTGGCCGGAGGTGGTTCCCCCACGTAATGCTAGCAGTCGTCAGCCTGTGTGGCCGGAGGTGGTTCCCCCACGTAATGCTAGCAGTCATCAGCCTGTGTGGCCGGAGGTGGTTCCCCCACGTAATGCTAGCAGTCGTCAGCCTGTGTGGCCGGAGGTGGTTCCCCCACGTAATGCTAGCAGTCGTCAGCCTGTGTGGCCGGAGGTGGTTCCCCCATGTAATGTTGACAGTCGTCAGCCTGTGTGGCCGGAGGTGATGGCCCTCCCCATGTAATGTTGACAGTCGTCAGCCTGTGTGGCCGGTAGTGATGCCCCTCCCCATGTAATGCTAGCAGTCGTCAGCCTGTGTGGCCGGTAATGATGCCCCCATGTAATGTTGGCAGTCGTCAGCCTGTGTGCCCGGAGGTGATGCCCCTCCCCATGTAATGTTGACAGTCGTCAGCCTGTGTGGCCGGAGGTGATGCCCCATGTAATGTTGGCAGTCGTCAGCCTGTGTGGCCGGAGGTGATGCCCCTCCCCATGTAATGTTGGCAGTCGTCAGCCTGTGTGGCCGGAGGTGATGCCCCATGTAATGTTGGCAGTCGTCGGCCTGTGTGGCCTGTGATGCCCCCACGTAAAGCTGGCAGTCACAAGACGTTAAACGTTTGAAGTTTAACGTTTTGCGTGTAACATGTGGCGCTGCATTAAAAATATACTCCAAAAAGTCGTTCTTTCCCCTCTAAAATATTTATCCATGCACATGGTGCCAAATTCAATATTCACTTAATACAGCTTACTTCCAGTGAACTTACTGTTCACGATAAAAATTACTTCTGGCTTAAACCTTAAAAATGAACTTGAATTTCAAGTGGAGTGTTGATATATATGCATATGTATATATATGTACATATATATATATATATATATATATATATATATATATATATATATATATATACATACATATATTTAAGCGTTCGTGTATGCGTGCATGATGACCGTGGGTGTGTCTGTGTGTACGCATGTATGATTGGGCAAAATTGCATATTCCACGCTGTTCACTCGTCACATTTCCGCCGCCACCCCTGGAAAACAATATACTTAGTGATGCCACTGACGTTATCTACATCAAAATATTCGGTGATTTCTTGCAATTAGCCGGAACTGGCCAGAGATGTTCTCTGAAATTTGAATGCTACGCTCTTTGTGGCAATGAATCTTGGCTGAGTCAGATGAAGAGGGCGATGTTGCTGTTATTGTATGCCAGGAAATTGGAGCCTCAGTCATTATTATTAGCAGGCTGCGAAACTCAAAGGTAGAATCGCTGTGTTTATCTGTGATTCCACCTAGTCATCTTAGCATCATCATTGCAGTAATGTATCGGCCACCATGTCAGCCATGAGCAGAATTGGACTTGGATGACCTAGAACATCAGCTGCAAGCAATCTTATCGTTAAGAAATTGTATTTTCATAGTCGGCTATCTGAATATCAACGAGTTCTGCAAGGACAAATAAATTTGACGTCATTCACATGGAATCTATGATAATTCTTGACGGCTTAATGCAGTTCTGCGTTAAGCCATGAGCACCGGATTTCTACACATACGCTATGCACAGCTATAGGTAAACGAGAAACTAAGTCTGACACGAATGCATTGCGATCCCATTATTATAACGAATTCAGAAATATTGCAAACAGTTTACCCATGGACACTATGCTGATGCGTCCTTGATTGTTTAGACGTTGTTTGTTTTTGATTATGATTTGATTTGATTGTTTATTGATTATGATTCCCAACGAAGGCTATCTGAGCAGAGCACATCAGCCCTGCTCCCTGAGCGTCCCTCTAGACGAATTCCCCCATATGAAGACTTCTCGCTCCGCCCCTGGCCGATCGGCCTGCTGATACACACAACCACGGAGCCCTGTGACGACCCGCAGATATCATTTGGTCGGCCATACCATAACGGGCAACAAGAGCTAACGTGTCCACTCGTCCTTTCCAGTCCGGAATGGTCCGACATTCCCAAAGCCACCTATCACTGACATAGCAGACATTCGACTTCATCCGTGCACCTGCTCTCGCCAGTTCAGCATTACTACAGGTGCCTTACACTGGCACTAGGTATTTTCGTAAGGCAACAGAACACAACACAACAGCGTGGGTTGCCACGCTAATGTAGCGTCTGGGCGCGCGCACAAGCCCAGAGTTGGACATGGTGCACCTTGGTTCGTGTACAATAGTTCAACGCCGGGAGCGATGCCACCTATTGGCTGAGTGGGGAAACACCGACTGCCGAAGGACCATCCGAAGTAGCTGGTGGTTAACCTTTGTAATGCTTATTAGTGTGGTGGTGGACACTTAGTCCTCACCGTCTGCTATCGATGCACTGATAGATCATGGTCTCTACATATTCACTGTACACGGCCTCACTAGGCACGCTGTTGTTTCGGGCCTTGCCCTGGCCTTCGGACGCGACTGGCCCTGTCGGGGCGAACAGTCGGAAGTGAGTGACGCGTCCGTGGTGCCATAGCCATAAACCACGGCCCGCGCTCCGCACATGAGACACAGGCACAACAATTAGCATAGGAGACAGTCAGGCGAAAACTTCCTGATTTTATCGAGGTGCCACCTTTGTGAGTGACAGTTCAACTAAGTTTACCTCCCGTCGTTCTGGCTAGAGCCAGACGTCCTTCAACTGGGCCTCGCCTTCCACTGACCCGGATTCAGATCACTTATTCCTGTTTCAGATTGCTGGAGTCATGCACTGTCCTGGTCTTATCAATACAATTCATCTCGGGTGCCTTCTTGTTGCACGTACTGACTGCGTCATAAGGATAACCGGTTTTTCATGGAGACAAACAGGCCGCCTGAGCCTCCGTTGTACCGCAATCTGCATGGACTGATGCACTGGTTTGCAAGTTCAATCTTGTTTTCTGGACACGTCGTTAGCACGGCTTTCTCTCACATGACATTCACTCTCATGACTCAGCTCCATCAGACTCCTTTTCGTTTTCTCCTTGACTCTGTCTCTTCCACTCCGATTCACCTTCCTTCTACCACTCTTTCCTTGTTTACTCTTATCTGTCCCTCTGAATTTGCTTTAACTGTCCATCCGCTTCTCTCTAGTTCCTTATATATCTGTTCTCTCTTAATCTCCCAATATTCTCCCACACATATATATGCCCTGCTATGTTTATTACCTTTGCTGGACATGCTGTTCTAGCTATCTCCCTCTCTTTTCTCCCCATATGCCACTTTATCTACCTCTCCCGACCCACCCCAACTTCGAAGGCCGACTTGTGTGTGTGGGGGGGCGGGGTCGTCGGTTTGTGCACCTCGTCGCACTTTCTCCGCGGACGTGGGTGATGGAGTGTTTGCCGTTCGGAGCTCGCTTCCGCCGGCGGCGGCTGGTCGGTCGGCGGCCGCTGCTCCGCTGTTGTCAGCTGCTGTGTTCTTACGTCCTCCGACGGCTCAAGGCTGACGACGAACGTAGTCTGAGGGCGACGTCCGGTGCGGACGGTTGGGGTCAGGTGCGGACGGTCGGCGGCACGTGTGGACGGTCGGTGTCAGGTGCGGACGATCGGTGTCAGGTGCGGACGGTCGGGGTCAGGTGCGGACGGTCGGGGCGGCGTCAGGTGCGGACGATCGGGGCGGTGTCAGGTGCGGACGGTCGGTGTCAGGTGCGGACGGTCGGTGTCAGGTGCGGACGGTCGGTGTCAGGTGCGGACGGTCGGTGTCAGGTGCGGACGGTCGGGCGGTCAGGTGCGGACGGTCGGTGTCAGGTGCGGACGGTCGGCGGCACGTGTGGACGGTCGGTGTCAGGTGCGGACGGTCGGGGCGGTGTCAGGTGCGGACGGTCGGCGTCAGGTGCGGACGGTCGGCGTCAGGTGCGGACGGGCGGTGTCAGGTGCGGACGGTCGGTGTCAGGTGCGGACGGTCGGTGTCAGGTGCGGACGGTCGGTGTCAGGTGCGGACGGTCGGTGTCAGGTGCGGACGGTCGGCGTCAGGTGCGGACGGTCGGTGTCAGGTGCGGACGGTCGGCGTCAGGCGCGGACGGTCGGGGCGGTGTCAGGTGCGGACGGTCGGTGTCAGGTGCGGACGGTCGGCGTCAGGTGCGGACGGGCGGTGTCAGGTGCGGACGGTCGGCGTCAGGTGCGGACGGTCGGCGTTAGGTGCGGACTGTCGGCGTCAGGTGCGGACGGTCGGCGTCAGGTGCGGACGGTCGGCGTCAGGCGCGGACGGTCGGGGCGGCGTCAGGTGCGGACGGTCGGGGCGGTGTCAGGTGCGGACGGTCGGCGTCAGGTGCGGACGGTCGGTGTCAGGTGCGGACGGGCGGTGTCAGGTGCGGACGGTCGGCGTCAGGCGCGGACGGTCGGGGCGGCGTCAGGTGCGGACGGGCGGTGTCAGGTGCGGACGGGCGGTGTCAGGTGCGGACGGTCGGCGTCAGGCGCGGACGGTCGGGGCGGCGTCAGGTGCGGACGGTCGGGGCGGCGTCGGGTGTACTCGCGTTGCGGGTGGTGATCGTGAGACGGTGGAATCTGTGGCCGCCGAGCTGGTCCGGCGCTCATCCACGTCATGGTGACCAAGATGCCCGCTGTCAGTTGAGTCTCGCCTGTAGTACAGCCTGAAGCCAAGCTGCGGGTCCACACCATGGTGACGAAGACGTTCGTTGTCATGTGAGTTTCGCTTGTAGTAGAACCTGAATCTAGGCTGCTTAAGCTGAAGGTTAGGCTGTGCAATGAAGCTGTGTAATTAAGTTGCACACTCCACTTGCCTGTTTGTTTGTCCCATGCTCCTTCCTCATCCCCTCGACTCCGCTCGTGGGTTTGGTTGTGTCCGGACTGAATCGCCGGAGGCAGGCTGCTGGCAGTGTGTCGGACCATCTGGAGCGGGTCAGTCCTTCCGGGAGTGATTTGGTGGTGGGGTGAGCTGCCTGCTGTGAGTTTATCCCTGCTTCTTAGAAGATTGAAGGCGTCATCAAAACTACAGCGCATAATGTACAGAATGTGAATACAGGTCAGATGTTCCAGAATTTGGTGGCTACTACCTCGACATGAAAAATGATCCCAATTTGTGTTGCTATCGCTCGCTTAAGTTTTGATGTGAGCTGACCACTGACTCTGAGAACGTTGAAGGCGTCATTAAAATAACAGCACACATTCAGGATGTGATTGCGGTTCATATAATGTTTAATCTGATGTCTGACACATCGACATGGAGAAACGCTATCAACTTTTGTTGTTATCGCTTCTTGGAGTCGAGGAGGAGGAAGCGTACAACGTAAAATGAATGAGGAATACTCATCGCAGACCTGAACTGTGAGGAACGATTATTTCCGCAGCTGTGTTTTTATGCACATTTCCAGAGTTTGATTCACTTGTACTGACATCACCTAGAGTGCTTATATCACCATCTATGCAAGGTCTTTTAGGGATCATCTTTATATTTGTCCAGATTAATCACATAGCTTTGACACGTTGTTTGACATACTGAAAAAACGGATCGAGAACATGTTCGTCAGGTTTCTCGCAGGGGGACGAGTAGCCTAGGGGTAAGTTGCTCGTCTCACAATCGAAATGTTGTGGGTTCGAGTCTCACCTGTCGCTACTCTTCGCCCGCGACCAATCGGCGTGAGAGACTGGCGACGCTGTATGACTCAACGGTCGATGTGTCGTAAAACCAATAACCAATCAACCAACCAGGTTTCTCGCAGGACAGTTATCGAACTCTACTCAAAACTTAGTTCGATCGAACTAAGTTTTGAATCAGTGCAGGTGTTAGGCAGCGAAGAATAGCAGACCACACACGCAAAGATGACAAGCTTTTCACATTTTTCTCAGTGCATCCTTCGGTTGCGACATCGGACATCCGTTCTCATCGATCGAAAGTCGTCGACCACTCGCGATCGGCCTAATTGGTACCTTGCATGCTGGCCAATCTGATATAATCGAGCTCACCACCACAGTTGTATCCGAGCCAGGTCTCGTCGGCATTAGCGCACTTTAAATATGTGAAAATTAGCACTGCGCCTCAGGCATCACTGCAGCACAAGAATCAACCCAAATATATTTCCGTTATTATTTAGTTATTTGGGTTTGGTTAGCAATTTGGGCGCATCGACCAAAAATTGTGATTATTTGGCGCCTATAACGCTTTAGTTATTTGGGTTTCACCTGACGAAGATATTTCTTCGTTGATGCTTCTGGTGGAGCGATCCTTAAGCTCAACGCTAATTTTCACAAGTTTTGAGCGAGCTAGTTCCGACGTTTGCTTGCCGTTCTACTTGCTACCCATGGGGATTCCCTTGTACAAACCCACCAGACGGTGAAAGAATTCCACCACAATGGAATCACTTTAAGCGAGTCGATAACAGCCTTCGGCTCGTGCACGCCGAAGCTGCCACGTCACTTTCTGTATCGATTCTATCAGCTGGCACCCGGGGCGACGCGAGTGCGCGCGACAACTCGGCTCCAATTTCGCTGGAGCGTAGTACACCAATGATGGCGACTGTTCGACTAACTGAGCGAGCTATCGCATACACTGACCTGTTTTCTCAGTAATTAATCGAACTTCATACTTGGTGTCTCTTATTATATAATATGTGGAATATAATTGTATGTTTCAAGTACGTGCCTTACTTGTTATCGAGCGTGAATCAGATACTACAACTGTTCTATGTTTTCGTCACACACACCCACGTCGTTTTTGCCGGAGGGTATGGTATGTGGGGAACTAAGAAGTGGCGCTGCCTGTTGCTGGAGGGCATCGTATGTGCGGAGCTTAGAAGGAACGCCCGCTGTTGTTAGACGGTATGATATGTGGGGAGCTGAGAAGGAGCCTACGTAGACATCGTGTTCGCAAACATGACGGAACTTGCAGTACATCATGTATCATTCTCTGCGACGCTTGCAATTAAAATATTAACTCATATAAAATGAGCTTTTTATCTTTACACTGATTGCGCCAGCACCCTCCTGTCGGCTGATGCTGATGCATGTGGGATGCTGATGCATGTGATATGACATGACGATATGACGGTATGACGTCCTATCGATATCACGATATGACGGTATGGGATCGGACGACATGACGACATGACGTCATTGATACATGGTTACCTCCACTGTGTGGTGGTTCCCCACTATATGAATGGCCACCCCCACTGTGTGGACGACGACCCGTACTGTGTGTGCGGTCAGTTCATTGGAAGCTGAAAAAAACATCGCATTAAAAAAAATCCTTATGATCACCGTGATGCACATCGTGAGGAATATTTCAACATTCCAGTAGGCATTTTTCTCATATGCATTGAGCAATTTCATGATTAGTCGTCAACTATTTTCAAGATATTTGACAGGTTAATTGTTGAAGACAGCAGATAAGCAAAGACGTTAAGGCTTTCACGGGTGACATGTAATATGCGTTAGTCGTCATGAACGGACATAGTACCGGTAGTGCCCCTCTGGTGGTGGGTTTGTGAAGAAACCGCACCAGGGTGTTCTTGCTACGATTAATGCTATATTCTAGTTTCTAGAGGAAGTGCAAGTAATTTCCAATGGTCAAATTTGAACAACACTGAAGCAAGGTCTCTTATGATATGTAGTTCGTTGTATTATCACATCATTTCACCCTGTCACTTTTCCCTTAAGGTGAAATGGGAGCAATTGGCCACCCAACATCTTGTAATAAAAACGCGCCATACATCCTCTGTGTGGTATGCTGTCAATTTCCAATTTTTTAACTAAACGAAAATCGAAAGTCATACATTTTCTATCATCTTGAATAGCTTCCATGAGGCTTAGCCCATGGAAGCTCATGTTTGCACTCAGTTCCAGGATTTATGTTGCAAATTATCACATTGCATCCCTTACAACTGTGTATCTAATGTTTTACGTTAGCGAATCAATTTACAATGGTCTCAAATAAACCGGCATAAAATCAGCTGCCTTCTGATGTCATACTCGATTAGTGTTATAGACATCTAACCCTGTCATTTTCCACCTTTTGACAAGAAGCTTTCCGGCATGATTGAAGTTCTGGCATGGCCCGATGCACGTGAAGTGCCGGCATCAGCTGTCCGGAGGATCCCTAGGGGCGCCGAGCAGCGGCACGACAAAGATAAAGTTCCAGCCTTGATCAATATATACTAAGCACCATCAACTCTGCCACGCCAAAATCGTGTATGAGAAGTTCAGGAGTCCAGATGCATTATTTCCATTCAACGCCCATATCTGTAACGTTCCTAAACAATATCAAGAACACCTGTCGGCATCATCTGCACTGGTGGCAGAAATCATGTCGGACATATCGCCTATCGTTTCACATATGAACACCTGCCCGTAACCGTGGCGTCGGGGCCCATTAACGTTAAGGGATTGTTCCGCACCCCGCCATATCCGTGAATGGCGGGAGGCCGGCGGGGAGCCGTGGGCTGTCGGCAGCGTCGGCGGCGGCCCACCCGCTCTGGTGGAAAATAGCAGAACAATATACGCAATGCAACTCTGTAAGTGCACTGCAAAAAAGTATTGGCACCCCTTTGGTGCTATTTCAAATGTCAAATTCTAGCACCACATGACTGCTTGAATTGAGCATCTTTCTGAAGTTGACATGGCATCGCAAAATTCCAAGTGACATATTTGTAGTGAGCTGGTGCTGGAGCTGGCCCTGCGCCACGCAGAGCCGCCGGCGCCGGTGGCGCCGGTGTCACGTGGCACTCTGCGCGTCACGTGGTCACGTGGTCACTGTCACGTGGTCACGGCCGTCAGCGGTTTCTGCAGCGCGGTCTGTGGTTGGGGCGGCTAGGTCGGCGGCGCGCGGGGGTGACTGCCCGCAGTTGGTCGAGGGGACGCGTGGCCGGTGCTCGTGGCTGGGTCGCCGGACACTGCCAATACACGTCCTTCCCCGTGCTCGGCACTTACTTTCTAATCGGCAACTACAATATTATAAGCATTTCAAGTGCTACACAATTCCAAGTGTTATATATGGTGCGTATAACTAGCACCTATTCATTGGGATATATTTAGTAGCAGGGTGCTTGAAATATGCATCCATGGGGTGCGTGCGCTTTAACACCCCCAAGGTTATATATATATATATATATATATATATATATATAACCTTGGGTTACCGCTTATCAACCTTGTGCGCCCGGCCAACTTGTCGCAAAAATTAGTGTTGAGAGCATGAATGTCGGTGTTGTCGGATGCGCCCAAAACTTCCGCTCGCACTGTCAATTTGAACATACCGATATTCATGATCAGTGAGTAATGATGAGCCACGATGGCAGGACATAATTATCCCGATAATAATATTTACTTCAACACGAAACAACACTACAGGAGTGTGTTGAGTGAAAATCATGAGGCTTCATGGGTAGACACCGCTCTCCTTGACTGATTTCACCCCCCCCCTATGTGTTGATGTAATCGGGAATCAATCATTTAATTTTAGTTACATTCACGTAGTCATTTAATCTACGCATTTAGTTTAAGGCTGCAGTGGGGTACCGACCACGAACATAGCACACCATGCATGGTGAACCAAACGTGCCGATCGCAGCCAAACCAAGGGAGTCTCCATTCAATCGACAAGTGAATGCACTAAAGTACGCCAGGTCACGCATATGCACCGAAGGTGTGTGGTACAGACGTCAATGGTGTGACCGATGGGACGACCGCAACCCATCGGGCCGTCGCTGGATGAATCGCCACCTGTCTTTGTTACATCGCCCTTCTCCTCCCTTCTCTTGCTGACAGTCACGCGCAATGCTCAGAATGTTTTGTGTCAACATGCGACTAGGCATGCAAACCACATTTGGAATATAATCTTCCAATGTTTTCTTTTTGCAGCTGGAATCCTTGCATGAGTGCGCAAGTGACCAAAGAAGTGTTTGCGTGAGTGGAGGAAGGGGAAGGGGAGAAGGGGAGGTGCGTTTCAAGTCGATTCTGTTCCGTATTAGAATAGTTTAGGCCTCCAGAAAATGCGCCTTTCCTGGTGGTACTGGCAGGCCTCCGATGCCCGTAGCCTTCGCCAATGCTGACGTACCTGGAGCATCCCAGCTAATTCTTTGGTGGAATACATAAGATGCTACACAAGAGAACCACGGGTTGCTTTAATCATTACGCAGCGTCCATGGGAAATGCCAAAATTTCCGCAAACCTGTCTAAGGATCTGCCCATGGAAGCGTAGCTGGAGCGTTTATATCGCATAATTTGTGGAATATCCAGTGCTAGTGCTATTGTAAATTAAAAACCGAGTCTGCCATTGCTATTGTGACATGGATGAACTGCAAGATTCTGTACAAATTAGAACGTCTTTCCTTGAGGCTGAAGGACAATTATGTATTTTATCTGCAAAGGTCACCTGTGCCTCATAAACCTATATTTACAATGTGCACCGGGGACGTTGTGTTTGCGAGAATGCATGTCGTATGCTGACAGGCGTCCGCCTCAGGCACCATCTGCCTCCGCTGTATGCTGACAGGCGTCCGCCTCAGGCACCATCTGCCTCCGCTGTATGCTGACAGGCGTCCGCCTCAGGCACCATCTGCCTCCGCTGTATGCTGACAGGCGTCCGCCTCAGGCACCATCTGCCTCCGCTGAATCTGACAGGCGTCCGCCTCAGGCACCATCTGCCTCCGCTGTATGCTGACAGGCGTCCGCCTCAGGCACCATCTGCCTCCGCTGTATGCTGACAGGCGTCCGCCTCAGGCACCATCTCCCTCCGCTACTCTCCATGCTTTGATATTCGCCTCCTCCGTCATTATTCATCCACCTCCATCAACCCTATTCTCCTTTCGCTCAACTATTATCTTTCCTGCTGTTTCATCTTTACCGTCCTCCTACCTCTCTAGCTCTCCTTCTTTCCATCTCTCTATCCCTCTTTTACGCGGACCCTAGCTGTGCATAATTTTCCTCACCATCTCATTGACCATACGCTGCCAACGTCCCTGCTTATGTTCTGCATGCAACCTTGCAACAACAATAACCTCTCCCGTACCACGAGCTTCCCTGGTGGCACGAGGCAAGCTTCCCCTGGTGCGCTCAGTGTTATCGGGGTGGTCGTGCCCCCTCGGCCCGTCCCCCGGGGCTGACAAGTCATGGAGGCTGAGGTGCCCCGTCACACGGTGCCAGGTGTGACGGGGGGGGGGGGACAAACACGCCTCTTTGGTCCCGATATCCCGGAGGGAAGGGTGGGGCCGTAGGGCCCCATGCGGGCCCAGCGACTTGTCGCTTCCGGCGGAAGTTCTGGGCCTCGGCACAATGCCTGCCAGCCTGGCGGGCAGGGGCCAATAAATGGGCAGCGCTGGATCCCGGTCCCGGGTTGAGCATATCTCCCGGGTCGGGTCTGGCGATGGCATCGCCTGCCCCGTACAGCTAATCGGACGCCTGGCGTTCTACCGTGCGGGGAATACAGCCGTCTCCCAGCAGGGCCCCTATGTGGTGGGATGTCACGAGAGCAGAGCATACAACACAAAACAAAACAAGCACATTGCATGACAACCATAAATCCAGACACAACTCGCCTGCCCATTCTAGTAGGAAACAGACCAGTGAACTTCCAATAAATTGAGTCTGAGGCATGCAGGGTGTTAGAGCCAGTCTTCCAGTGACCCGTATCATCATTATAAGATCACTAGAAGAAAGGAAATGTATTCACTCTCCTACCACTTTCCACATAAAAGAAGCATGTGGCGGGCTGGGGTGGTACTTAGGTGTGAAAGGCTTAGAGACGGTAGCCTGGAGGTAAAAGCTAAAACTATGGATGACGCAAGGAGGACGATTTGCACAGCAGAATTCAAATAGACGAGATGGAACCAGGGCGGTCATCGCACACACGATATTAGACTCCACATTTCGAAAAATTACTCAAAAGGCGTGTTCAACTTCTATGACTTGAGAGATGCACAGGACTCCGACGTTGTGGATGGCCTAGCAAAGTGGGGAGTGGTAGAGGCGCGAAGAATCACGGTTACGAAAGGGCATGGAACACAAGCAACCAGCAACTTCATCCGAAAATTTCTCACAACGGATCTTCCTGAGTTCATCTACGTCGGATATGTCCGCGTGAAGGTTCGTGTATTTGTTCCCGAGCCGATGAGTTGTTTCCGTTGTTCCCGTTTTGGACACACGTCACAGCACTGTGGAGACCGCGAAACGTTGTCCAGCTGTGTTTGCGAAACACTGTCCAAAATTGCCCAACCGTGGCCCCGACCAAAACCCCGCCACTGCTTATGAACGTTCATGTCCTGTTTTCCCGAGAGTGAAGGAGGTAGTTACAATAAAATGTTCTTAAAAATGCTATATTTCGAGAGGCGCGTGAGTTATATGAGGTAGCTCGCCCAAAGATATTGTTGCCGACAGACACTACATGTCACGCTGTGGTCTGCCGTTCGCAGACAGCCGCGACATCGGGCTGGATGCCGCATGTCCAGCGACGACGTGTTTGCCCGACCGGCGGGGCGGCCCGGTCGCCTCGCTGATATTTGCTCCGCGTATTTGCTGAACGTCAGCCGCGGCGCAGGTGCGGGGTGTTTATGCGACCCGCTGACCCCTTTCTCTCCTTGTCTCAGCTCGCCCATACCTTCATATATAAGCGGAGCGTCAACATCTCTCTCTCTCTCTCTCTCTCTCTCTCTCTCTCTCTCTCTCTCTCTCTCTCTCTCTCTCTCTCTCTCTCTCTCTCTCTCTCTCTCTCTCTCTCTCTCTCTCTCTCTCTCTCTCTCTCTCTCTCTCTCTCTCTCTCTCTCTCTCTCTCTCTCTCTCTCTCTCTCTCTCTCTCTCTATATCTATATATATATATATATATATATATATATATCTCTATATATCTATATATATATATATATATATATATATATATATATATATATATATATATATATATATATATATATATATATATATATATATATATATATATATATATATATATATATATATATCTCTCTCTCTCTCTCTCTCTCTCTCTCTCTCTCTCTCTCTCTCTCTCTCTCTCTCTCTCTCTCTCTCTCTCTCTCTCTCTCTCTCTCTCTCTCTCTCTCTCTCTCTCTCTCTCTCTCTCTCTCTCTCTCTCTCTCTCTCTCTCTCTCTCTCTCTCTCTCTCTCTCTCTCTCTCTCTCTCTCTCTCTCTCTCTCTCTCTCTCTCTCTCTCTCTCTCTCTCTCTCTCTCTCTCTCTCTCTCTATATATATATATATATATATATATATATATATATATATATATATATATATATATATATATATATATATATATATATATATATATATATATATATATATATATATATATATATATATATATATATATATATATATATATATATATATATATATATATATATATATATATATATATATATATATATATATATATATATATATATATATATATATATATATATATATATATATATATATATCTCTCTCTCTCTCTCTCTCTCTCTCTCTCTCTCTCTCTCTCTCTCTCTCTCTCTCTCTCTCTCTCTCTCTCTCTCTCTCTCTCTCTCTCTCTCTCTCTCACTTGTTCACCAGACCCTTTCATTATGCAAAACATGGGCTAATTTCTCTCATACTTATCAGAATGCTGCTCATGCAGTTAACGATCTCGGCCATCCCTTGCGTGGCGAATTAATCACTGTTAACTTCGGCGACCCGTTTACGTCTGTCGGCGTTACGTTGTGAAGTGGCCAGGCGGGGAGGTCGAGGTGGCTGCCTCACCTGACACCTGTTCTGGACTGCCGGCCGCGACACGACATCGGTGACGATTTAGCGGCGCCCAAGAGGCTGGCGAGAGCGTCGGCGCGGTCTAAAAGTGTGCTCTGCTGACTGGGCAGAATGGCGACTGACGCTAGATCGGGTCCATCTGTTGGCAACCTGAGGTCCACATCCTCGGACATGTCGCTTGTGAAGGAGCTAATCGGGCACTCGGCGGGAGCCGACATGAAAACTCCACGGAAAATGCGTTCCGTCGACGGACTCGATAATTATAATCTGTGACTATTTTTAGCGAGCTTGTCATAGTCGACCGAATTTTTTTGTTGCTTAAAACAAATACACATTGCGGAGCATGCACACTCCTATGAGGTATATTACGAGATACGACTGAGGGCCACTTCTTGCTGTCGAAATTACACTTGCATCCATGGCATAGGAAAGTCGCAAACACTGGTGCAACAGCTGATTAGCCCCAGAGATTGTAGTATCATTGATCAAATGTGCGCATTGACTTCATGAATTGATGCCCTATACACGTGATAACTATACATAAAATGCATAGGGTATTCACAGTCTTGTAATGTGCATTGAGTGGTCGAGAAATGGTGAAGTCAAGGAGTAGCATGCCACTGTATTTGAGTAAAGTTGCCATGCTTAAGTAGAAAAGCACTGAGTATTGGGCCCCAAATTCCAGAATTAATGGTGACTACAGCTTTGTCAACGGGTACAAGTGGATTTTCACAGCGGTTAACACCCCCCCCCAACTACTCCCGCTCTATCTAATCCCCCGCTCAACAATTCCTACTCTAATCCCATGCTCAACAACTCCTGCTCTAATCCCCCGTTCAACAACTGTTGTAATCCCCCGCTCAACAACTTCGACTCAAATCGAGTCCCGTCTACCCAGTATGTACCACGCCAAATTTAATTTCGAAACACGCTTTCACCAATGACGAAAAAGACCAGGCAACAGGAGTGTTGTATATACGTGTGAGGGGGCAAGTGCCTTCTCAATGTTGGACTTGCCCTCCCCTCCCAATAATTTCAACTTTAAACTTTCAATTGCATGGGAACCTATAGAGGTTGCCTTCAACCATTTCGGCCTGTCCATTGCCTTTATGTATTGTGCCCCCTCCCCGAATCATGTTCAAAAGTCAACACCTATGTCAGTCAGTACACGGAAATGTCTACGTTTCGACTCATCCACAAGTATTCCTTAAGTGTTCAGATATGTTCAAAATTGAGTGCAATTTCTAATCTTCTTGCCATGCCTTCAGGGGGAAGATGTAAGGGAAATGATCCTTCGCGTTTACTTGATCTTGATGAGCGTCATTGCGCCTTTACTGCTCATTGAGGAAATGTCAGCTTTAGCTGTGCGTATTCCCATGTCGATTAAATTACAAGCGTCCTAAGATTGTACAGCATGCTTGGCTTGACCATGGCACTTCGATGTTGCCCATGTCTGAGATCGTGGTCAACGTCAGCATCATGGATCCCTGGAGATATCTGGCAGAATCCTCCTGTCGCTGATCTTATCACCATATGCATTATGAATATTGCTTATCGCTATTTTCCCTCTTAAAAATGGTTTTATTGTATTATTCTAAAGCTCTCCTCACCTCAAAATGTATTCCGGTACCGTTTATGCTAAGTCATATTGAGCAAATGCAACACAAATGCAGATATTGTATTCTGTATTCTGTATTTCCGTGTTCATATTTATTACTGTGTTCTCAATTGTACAGTTGAGGATCAACCAAACGATACCGACCAGCACTAGTACTTGTCCTTGATAATGGTTTTGTTTCTCGCGATTTTGGTGCACCAGTGGCTCCACCCAACGCCAGTATCGTGACTGTTGTGCCCGGCGCAGCGGTATGCCACGCTAAATGCCGTTTGAAACCATGCCGTTGTCTGTTGCATGCTGGATGTTGTGCTGCAATATCCATATCGTGTTATATTGTCTCATACGGTGTTGTAGCGTCCCATGTCGTGCTGCAGCGTCGACCATGTCGTCCATGTCTCCCATCGTGCTGTGGTATCACATGTTGTGCTGCAGGGCCCGCGTTGTGCTGCAGTATCAATGCCATGCTACAGTGCTGTGCTGTAACATCTTACACTGTCCTGCGGTATCCATGTTGTGCTGCAGTACCCATGCTGTGCTGCAGTATCCATGCTGTTCTACAGCGTTCCGTGACGTGCTACAATGCCTTGTATCGTGCTGCGGTCTCTTCTGGCCGTGCTGCAGTGCCCACGTTGTGCTGCAGTATCCATGCCACGTCACGTGTTCCGTGACGTGCTGCAATGCCTTGTATCGTGCTGCGGTCTCTGCTGGCTGTGCTACATTGCCCGCGTTGTGCCGCAGTATCCATGCCACGCTGCTGTGTTCCGTGATGTACTGCAATGTCTCATATCGAGCTGCGGCATTCATAGGCCGTGCTGTCGTGTCGGCGGGACGGGTGACGCATAGAAGCCCGGACCTTTGTGCTGTTATCGATCGGTTCCGTGGGCATGTGCGACGTGAAACATTGATGTGTGTACCCGACTACGGCTGAACTGGCCACGGCTACGCTGCAGTGACCGCCGCAGTAACTGCCGTGCTGTATTGATCACTGTAGTCATTATTGCGATGATCATTGCAGGGTAACCGGACAAATGTGCGTAAAGCAAATGTACGTATGGCAGATGTACGTACGCAAATGTACGTTAACAAATGTACGGAAGCGCAGATGTACGTATGGCTAATGTACGTAAGCGCAAATGTACGTACGAGAAATGCACGTGTGCGCAAATGTACGTATGCGCGAATGTACGTAAACGCAACTGCACGTAAACGCTACTGAGCGTAAGCGAAAATGTACGTAAGTGCAAATGTACGTAAGTGCAAATGTACGTAAACGCAAAAGTGCGTATGTGCAAATGTACGTAAGTGCAAATGTACGTAAACGCAAAAGTGCGTATGTGCAAATGTACGTAAGCGCAAATGTATGTATGCGAAAAAGTACGTATGCACAAATATACGTAGAACAATTTTGCGTAAGCAAATGTACGTATGGCATACGCACCTAGCCAAATGTGCTTAAACGCAAAGGCACGCATGCCTAATTGTACGTACATCGGCTCATACGTACATTTGCCCTTGCATTCTTTAACGTTTGCGTACTGTTGCGCTTAGGTACATTTGCGCATATGTACTTTTGCGCATACGTACATTTGCCCTTACGTACATTTGCGCATGCGTGCATTTGCGCATACGTACATTTTCCATACGTACATCTGCGCTCACGTACATTTAATCAAACGTACATTTGCGCCTACGTACAATTGCCATACGTACACCTGCGGTTACGTACAATTGCCATACGTACACCTGCGGTTACGTGCACTTGCTTCCGTTACATGTGCTAAAGTACATTTGCTTTTGTACATTTGCTTACGCACATTTGGTTATATACATTTGCTTACGTACACTTGCTTACGCGCATTTGCTTACGTACGTTTGCTTGCGTACAATTACGTACGTACGTTTGCTTACGTACGTTTACTTACGTACACTTGCTTACGTACATTTGCTTGCGTACATTTGCCCGATAACCGCACACGTACGTATGGAGTATGTACCTAACTAAATGATCGGAAACCCAAAGGCACGCATGCGTAAATGGACGTAAATTTGCACATACGTACAATTGCACATACTTACATTTGCGCAAACGTGCTTTTGCGCTTGCATACATTTGCGTTTATGGACATTTGCGCTTACGTACATTTTCGATTACTTACTTTTGTGCATACGTACTTTTGCGCTTACGTACATTTGCGCATACGCGCTTTTGCGCATACGTACATTTGCGCGTACGTACTTCTGTGCATACGTACATTTGGCATGCATACATCTGCGCTTAAGTACAATTGTCATACGTACATCTGCGCTTACGTACATTTGTCCTAGAATCTATTGCAGTGATCTGTGCAACAAACGCTGCGGGGACCGCTGCAGTGATCGCTGTAGTGACCGCTGTGATGGTGGCTGTGGTGGTCGCTGTAGTGACCGCTGTAGTGACCGCTGTGATGGTGGCTATGGTGGTCGCTGTAGTGACCGCTGTGATGGTGGCTGTGGTGGTCGCTGTAGTGACCGCTGTGATGGTGGCTGTGGTGGTCGCTGTAGTGACCGCTGTGATGGTGGCTGTGGTGGTCGCTGTAGTGACCGCTGTGATGGTGGCTGTGGTGGTCGCTGTAGTGACCGCTGTGATGGTGGCTGTGGTGGTCGCTGTAGTGACCGCTGTGATGGTGGCTGTGGTGGTCGCTGTAGTGACCGCTGTGATGGTGGCTGTGGTGATCGCTGTAGTGACCGCTGTGATGGTGGCTGTGGTGGTCGCTGTAGTGACCGCTGTGATGGTGGCTGTGGTGGTCGCTGTAGTGACCGCTGTGATGGTGGCTGTGGTGGTCGCTGTAGTGACCGCTGTGATGGTGGCTGTGGTGGTCGCTGTAGTGACCGCTGTGATGGTGGCTGTGGTGGTCGCTGTAGTGACCGCTGTGATGGTGGCTGTGGTGCTCGCTGTAGTGACCGCTGTGATGGTGGCTGTGGTGATCGCTGTAGTGACCGCTGTGATGGTGGCTGTGGTGGTCGCTGTAGTGACCGCTGTGATGGTGCCTGTGGTGGTCGCTGTAGTGACCGCTGTGATGGTGGCTGTGGTGGTCGCTGTAGTGACCGCTGTGATGGTGGCTGTGGTGGTCGCTGTAGTGACCGCTGTGATGGTGGCTGTGGTGGTCGCTGTAGTGACCGCTGTGATGGTGGCTGTGGTGGTCGCTGTAGTGACCGCTGTGATGGTGGCTGTGGTGCTCGTAGCAGTGACCGCCGTAATGACTGTTGCAGTGACCGCGGCCCGACCTTAGCTACCAGCCAGCTGACCAGCGAGTCAGCCAACTCGGAGGACATCATGAGGACAACGTGGACCAACAAAATCGAGTTCGTGCTGGCGTGCCTCGGATACGCGATTGGACTTGGGAATCTGTGGAGGTTCCCCTACCTCTGCTACAAGTCTGGCGGAGGTGAGTCACTGCCGTCCTGACTGTCCAGAGAGCTGCTGGGCTCTCTCCACCAATGCTGCGGAGGTCGAGAACGGACTCGAAAAGTCAGTTCTCGCACAGGAAACCTAAGAGGGCCTCCTTATCTACAGAGGGTTGCCACCTCCACTTTTCCAAACTTCACGGATTTCGAGTACTTCGTTTTCAAAGAGTATATATATATATATATATATATATATATATATATATATATATATATATATATATATATATAAACGAAACCCCCTCCAATAATCCGGGGCCCCTCTGTAGACCCAGAAGTCTTTCGCTTCGGCACGGCCCAGAGCCCTCATAATCTGCCCGTGGGCACACTCCAATGACTCGGGGCCCTCTTTATCAGCCCTGGGCCCTCTCCTTCAGCTCGGGCCCCTGTGCTCGATTCAAGAGCTCTTCACGTCAGCCCAGTGGGCCCTCGTGGTACCGCATCAGGGCGATCACCTGAAGGGGTCCCTCAGCCTCTCCAGAGGGTGGCTTCCCCTGCCGCCCGTTCACTTCGCAACGCCACCAAACGAGTGGCGCCAAGGGAAAACTAAGGATTTTTCCACTTGTTTGATAATTTACTGAAAAACAATGTAGAAAGTACACGTCTGTGGGAAATTGCTTCCAGTCAATTTCCATCAAAAAAGGATATAAAATTATAATATAAAACTCAATGAAACCATGAATAGAGACCCAGTCACACCAAAAATAAAATAAAGTTGAAGATCTGAAATTTCGAGTCTTCCTAGAGAAAATATGGCGTTTTTGCCGGTATGAAGCATTGGATGGCTGATGGGATTCGTAGGAGGTACAAATTATCTGTTACAGGTTCTGTAGGAAGTCTTATATTTAGCTTTTACTCATACCCGAAATTAAAAAATTGTGTTGTGCTAATGCAATAACTCTCTTCATACCGGAGGTGGGGGCTATTCTCCAGAGCCCCACCTTCTCAGATTTGTCCTAGATAGTGGCCGATTGAGTAGACACAGAGGCACGAAACATTCGTACCGTCTTATGTATCTGTCTTGCAGATATTGAACAAATTTCAGGTCAAGATCGGCAAAGGTCATTGACCTATGACTGGTGTATATTTATATGTATATGTATATGTATATACATATACATATATATATATATATATATATATATATATATATATATATATATATATATATGACTTGTGTATATATGTAGTAATTGCCTGGACAGGTGCCATTTTCTCGCATGGGAACCACTGTGACAATACCTGGAGGAGCGTTTTCGGCTGAAAATTCGTTCAGACGGCGATGGTGGGTGGGTGAACTGATGCGTACCAAAGGGACGATTTTCTCCCGGGAGGTGCTTTTCCTTTCGAGAAGGCACATATACCTCTGAGTTGGATGTCATCGGCTAACACATCCTCTAATCCGTTGGGGAGGTGCATTCGAGCCTCCCGGAGGGGCTTATTTTCCCGGCCAGAGGGGCGCCACCTTTCCGTGTGAGGGGGCACATACCCTCCCTCTATCTCGAGCCCTGAGCCCCTGATGCTGGGTAACCCGGTCATGGTGGGTGGCGTCATCCCGATTCCTCTAATAGTCTTTGATGATGCAACGATTTTGCAGCGGGCATATTGACGCAAAAACTTTGTTTGGTCTTAATTCTAGACAATATAATGTTGTTCATAAACACGCTGGAGTTCGTAATCAAGCTTTTTTGAGAACAACAGTCATTGGTAAGCATGGTGTGTTCTCATACCAGCATACCAAAATTGGGACATGCAGTATTATTCACAGAAAGCCAGTTCAGTCCAGAAGTTTACATTTTCTATGCGTCCCTTGTGGAACCTTTAACGGAAAAGACTTAAGCTAAGCTTCTTCTCGATTAAATGCTGATTGGGAAAGACATTGTTAGCATTATCCGAGGGCGGCGATACCTCGGCTTCCTCCACTTGAACATACCACATGCCAAGGGATGGTGAGCTGAATTGCCGTCATTCTCACCTTGTTCTGCAATGATTGAACGAAATAGTTGTTTTTATTTTTCATCCATGCTTTCCAAAAATTGCACACAGATAATCACATCAAGCCATCTGACGAAGTTTTCCCATGAATCCAGGTGTATATCAGCCAATGCAACAAGGGCAGTTTCCAAACGCGGGGAAGGTAAGCATCGGCTACACCTTCACCTTGTTAAGCTCCAGTTGCTGAGAATGTGGCAGGGTTCCTGATCGGTAGAAAGCTCCTATCCTCAGAGTATTGCTGTTGCTTTTTCCCACAGTGACATCAAGCCAAATGGACTCCACAGACACATTTTTATACGACACGACACGACAGACACATTTAACTGGTTCAGTGTACAGACTGCAACCAAGAAGGGCCCTTGTGGCTCATAGTTGCACTAATCTTGTATGTCTTTATGTCTTTACACACCCGTGAAAACAGTGTTATGTTTAACAGTAATTTGTGTAGTAAATATGACTTTAAATACATCTCGAAGTTACAAATCCTTGGATATATTTCATCTTATTTCAACTTGACACAATGTTTCTTCACAAAAGTAGTAGCCTAAAGACAAGAAGAGGCGCGCTCAATGGCCTGCTTCTCAGGAAGCAAAGTACACCAGATCAAACAATACATTTTTATTTTTCACCACGCAAAGCGAGACATTTTCTGCGCGTTTCGCGCGATGGAGGAAGTCGTTGTTTCATGACCTTTTTGGTGGGTTGAGTACCTCTGAAGAAAACCTTGGCTGCGCCACCGAATACAAGAAAAACCTTGTTGTGCCTTGTTTACTTTCGTGGAGTAGAAAACCCGGTAGATAGCCAGAAAATCTGTCGATTGCCAATCGCCGAGAGCTATCTCGGTGGAATACGATTATTTCGGTTGTCTCCCCTCCCTTAAGAAAATCACGACTGCGCCTCTGATATCGTCCGTATCGTACCAGGCACTTGCTGGCACGTTGCTGACTAAATGTTGATTTGTTCTAGGTGCATTTCTCATTCCATACTTCATCATGATGTTCGTGTGCAGCATCCCTCTACTGCTGATGGAGCTGGCCATTGGACAGTTCACCAGACAGGGACCTGTTGGCGCCTTGGGACGACTATGTCCACTACTCAAAGGTGGGTGAGGGCTGAAGAAGGGTGCGGTGGGTGAGGGGTCAGGCAGGGCATGGTGGGTGAGAAGCCAGGCAGAGTGCGGTGGGTGAGGGTTCGATCAGGGAACGGTGGGTCAGGCAGGGTACGATGAGTAAGGTCTCGGGCAGGGTATACCTACAAAGTTCGTGAGCTTTTGTAGGTGCCAGAGTAGCCGTATTTAGGTATCAAATGGCTTTCAGTAATTGTTCGAAGGACACTCTACAACTATCAAAGGGACCTTGTACCTGTCGAATGCCCTATGTGGGCCAAGCTACAGCCCATAGCAGCTAGCTGGACTAGTCCATCCGCAGGCGAAACAGAATGCAGCTGGACGTGAGCGAGATGCACTCGACACCGCCGCCAGCCAGGCAGCTCATGCTGATCTTCGAAATGAATTCAGGCAACGTTCTGCCAGAGCCAGCGACCAACTTCCTCGCCAAGCGGTCCTCCACGAATGTCGTATGGTTGACGATACGCAAGGATGCATCCCATCCCCATAGACAGTCACACAAGATGATGCAGTTGCTGCAAATGCGTTGAACACCTACTTCGCCACCGTCGGCCGTCGAGTGGCAGAGGAGCTCTCGCTGAGTCGAGGGGAGGGTCGGGGGAGTGTGGTTTGTGACAGTGTGTGCGGTTTTGAACACAACCCTGCCCTGATATTTCCGGAGCCTGACCTTGATACTTCGTGTGCATTGCAACAGATTAAAAAGTACCAGACATGGTAGACATAAATGTATCACGACTCACTTCGTTGAAGTGAGTCATGGTGCATTCATGTCACAGCATAAGACCGTCGTGAAATATGAATCGTCTTGAAATGTGAATAAGTATGCATCTGAAACACTGAATAAATATATCCAGATCACACCAGTGTGAACCCAGCCTGCAACACTGCGTTTCGCTTCTATGGTCAGCAGCATTTGTCTCACGGGGTACCAGTGTGCCTCAGCAGACGCTACCGCAACCTCACGTCCCGCAGGTGCCGGCCTGGCTAGCGTAGTCATGTCGTTCCTCTTCTGCTCCTACTACAACGTGGTGATCGCCTGGGCGCTCTACTACATGTTCTCCTCATTACGGAGCGAGATTCCGTGGAAGAGCTGCAACAACACGTGGAACCGGGCCACGTGTCGCGACACGTTCGGCGCCAACGTCACCGTCGCCAAGAACGTCACCACGCCGTCCGAAGACTACTTCAAGTGAGTCAGTGCTCCCGTGTATCCCTGTTCGAACACTTCTGCCGTTCAGAACTTTCCTTTGGCGTGGCTGCTGTGCTGGGAGTGGTCCAGGCATCGCCCAGTCTGCCCCGCCCCATTTCATCAGGCGTTGATTTATTTAGGTAGTTGGTTGTCATTGCTCCCTCTGTTGAGCGATGGGCTTCGTGCCTGGACATTGGCATTTGTTCGGTGACGGTACCCTTGAGACTATCAACATAAATGCATGTATTTGTCTCCTGCGGGCCAGACCAGGGCAATGCTACCTGATATGAGAGTTCCAGGACAAACGAGAGATTATGTGTAACACAAATAATCCTGTAATATTCCAATATGCATGATAATAATGTTGCATGGAATATGCCATGGAGCATGCCACGGAACACGCCACGGAACATGCCATGGAACATGCTGTGAAACATGTTGTGGAACATGCTGTGGAACATGCTGTGGAACATGCCGTGGAACATGCCATGGAACATGCTGTGGAACATGCTGTGGAACATGCCGTTGAAGATAGTACCCCACGCGTTACATGGTACGTGTCATGAGCAACATGCAGCGGTGCGAAAAGTGAGTTGCTGAATGTTTGGATAGTAAGCCAGTGGGCTGATGCGATATCCACTCACGCGCAGTGGAAAACAGCTTTTCCTAATTAGCCATTTAGCAGACAAGCTAGTTGGCGCATGGTTGAAGCATTTTGCCTGAATTCGCGCACAATTTAATGTACTATGAAGCAAGAATGTTTGATGTCGACCGGTAACTTTTACTAGGTTATCAACCCTCAATTACAGACTTTGTATTATAAAGATTATAAAGTATTATGAAGATTATTAGTTATTTGCATTGTAAAGAACCCTTAATTATAGGCGCTGGGGCAAATACAGTTGAAGCGACTCCGAGCCTACAGGCAGGGACATCGTTGGCCTGGGGCAGGATTGAAGAAAAATCGCCTTATCCTGGATTTCGCCATGCATAACATCATACCCACCGAGAAACTTCTCTACTCAATTGCTTGCCGAAGGACTGAATGTTGCTGTTGAAAAGGACTGCACATTTGCTGTCCTGTGGTAAAGTGCCAGATATTCATCTGAATGTGCAAATAGTGGTTGATACCCGAGGAAAACAAAACACCATTATTATCTACTTTGATGTCAGGAATTTCCCCTCGAAGTTCGAGACGATAAAACATGCATCGAGCCCTCGGTTGGCGATACCCAGGTGGTGACGTGACCCGCCCAGTTAGCCCGCGACGTAACTGTTATACGTTTATCCAGCCATCAGGTGCTGGAGATCACGGACGGCATAGAGGACTTGGGCTCGGTGCGGTTGCCCATCTTCCTTACACTGCTGCTCGCCTGGGTGCTCGTCTATTTCTCTCTTTGGAAATCCATCAAATCCTCTGGCAAGGTACGACTGGACACTGGCGACGAGCACAACACCTGCGGTCCATATGTGGGAAGAGTAGTGTGCAAAGATGTACAAATAGTGTGTGATATACAAAGATATACAAAGTGTGTTGCTTGCGTGTGGGCGTTTTCAGTTGCGCAATCAGCATTAGTCTACTTAGCTCCGTATTGTTCATGTTTACTCTTTCTGGGATAAATAACGTGAAGCCTTGCATGTGCTTACGGGTGTTGAAACTCCGTATGCTTGTGCATACTCGTTGAGCACGGTTCACAATGAAGCAATCGTTCACATTCGCCCATGGTACGCGTTAATGCTGTTCACGTCTATCTTACAACCTCGTTATTGAAGTGCGCGTAGTGCATCTGGCTCGTCTTCCCCCAACCCCGGCCGCCGGGAAAGTTTCACGTTTTCCAGAAGGGGAAGATGGAAGTTTCACTGTCCTCCACCTCCGGCGGCAGGGAAGTGTCACCTTTCTGCACCCTCGTCAGTCGTCGGCCGCCAGAGAAGGCCGCATGGCGGCCGATTTGTGTTCAACTGCACCGGGGCACCAATTCAGCAGTTATTTGTTTGTTTATTTATTGTTTATTGGTTGGTTCACGACACACTTTATGCACATTCACGCTAATGGCGCCGCCCACACTGACAGTTGTTAAAACTTTTATCAATCTCTGGTGGGCTTATGTGAAGAAAGATGATGGGGAGCTCCTTCCGATAGATCACGTTGTCACGGCATAGCAATACGATTGTCGACATACGGAAGGCTTTTGGTTCAGGTTACCAACGCCTGCGGAAACTGAAGTCCAAAACTATTCTGAGAGCCCCGGCGGATCAAACGGGGGCTGAATCCTATGTGACGACTTAGAAAGCAAGCGAGCAAGCGACATAAATAGCAAGGGAGTGGACAACATGGCCACGATTGTCACGGAGGTTAATACCTGTATAGGGCCACTAACGAGCAGAAGACATAAAGACATAAAGACATAAAATATTAGTGCAACTATGAGCCACAAGGGCCCTTCTTGGTTGCACTCTGTACACTGAACCAGTTGCCCACCAAATCTGTCAATCAGCCCTCCCTGTAATACTGAAAAGCAAGCCCTCTATTCTTATAATGATTGTATATGCTGTTTTTAAAGATGTTCAATGTGCTGCTACTGACGATGTTTTATGGCAGCTGGTTCCAGTGTTCTACTACCCTGTTGGTGAAGAAAGTTTGTCTTAACCTTGTTCTGCTGTGGTTAACTTTAATTTTGAATTTATGACCTCTAATTGCATCATTTCTGTTAAATTCAAACATTTCCACAAGGTATCCCCTCTCCAGACCATGGACAAATTTAAAGACCTCGATGAGATCTCCTCTCAGCCTTCTATATCTAAGTGAAAACATATTCAATTTCTTCAATCTTTCCTCATATGCCAGGTTGCTTATGCCATTAACCATTTGTGTAGCCCTCTTTTGTACTCTCTCTAAAAGCCAACAATCTTTTTCATAGCTAGGAGACCAAGCTTGGATGCAGTATTCCAAATGTGGCCTGACGTATGCACAGTAAAGCTTCCTGATCACTTCCTCACTTCTGTATGATACATTCCTATTTATTGCCCCGAGCATTCTCAGTGCCTTCTTCCTGGCTTCCTTGGTCTGTTCTGATGCCCCCAGTTTTGTGTTTAGAAGAGTATGAGGAAGTCCCTAACAAAATCATAAAGTCATAAAAGCAAAGTGCTGAGGCTTAATAAGAGACACAGTGGCCATCTGGGCTATGCCTATGAAATGAAGATACCATTTAAAAAAAAATTTTAATCCGAGTTGTTGTTGGGGTGGCTTGAGGAACCAGGGTTCTATTGCTAAGCAAAGCTTGTTGCGTGAACCCTGGCCCCACCACCCGATCCATGAACTCCAGTTCAACGGCAGAATTTATACCGAAAGTTTAACGTGCCGCCAATGCCCAGACTGTCCGTAACAGCCACTGCACGTGGAGGACATGTATTGTTAAATAAATAAATAAATAAATGCACTGACACGGCCGCCCGGTAGCTCGTCCCCGGCCTTATCTGGCCAGTTTCCAACTGACACTCCCGGCCGGGGGCTAAATGTGAGCGCGCGAAGCGACTCGAACCCTGTGTTGCCAGTACAGGGGAGACCAGTGCAGGCCAGCGCTCTAACCAACTGAGCTACCGGAGCGGCAACACAGGGTGAGAGACCATGAGACGGTGAACAGAAGCTGAAACTTCTAATCAATGTTATACCCGGAGTATTGAATAAACTATCCACCTCAGTGTGTTGTTGCCATGGTCAACCTCTTCATTATCACGTGCCCGAATGCCGGTTCTAAATCCCCCGACAGGCAAACTTGTTGCTCGCATAACTTCCCATTTATAAACACTATCTATGACACCGACTAGCTCAATTCATAATTGATTAATCTTCCTAGTTCCAGAGAAACTTGCTTTCCATTGTTTTCCCATGGCCTGTCCCATCGGCACCAATGCCCGCAGGAAAGTGCTTTATCCACTGTCATGCACATCCGCTACTAGCATTATCCGTCATTGATAAGCATTATTATTTAAGACCAGGGATGCCGTTTTATAAAAAATTGATTGGGGCTATAAAAATAATGAAATATTGTGGGATTTTAAAATAACCAATTATGGCAAGACGAAACTTTGGTTAGCTCTAGCACAAAACTTGTTGGTTGGATTGAACCCAAAATCTAAAATATAACATTTGAAGTGGCGCGAACTTTCCCCAAAAATGTGCACAATGTCACCCCTGTTTAAAACACCTACCAACAATAAACACACGATTCATCCCAAATTTCCACAACCTATGCAGCTTATGCCTATGCAGCTATCACAGCTTATGACTGAAGCATAAGTTTATTAAACCTATATAATTCATCTACACATTTTGAAATACATTAAATATGGGACTCTTCACTACCTCACCAGGTTCCCTATCCCATTGAACAACTACTCTTGGGCTGAAAACGTATCGTTCAACACTTGCCTGGCCGAGGCAAGGAGCCCTCGACAGCGTCCCATTTGGGTTTCCGCGCGGTATCGGCGGATTGAGCGGACACAGCGATCACCAGGTGGTGACGCTGCGTTGACAGGTGGTGACACTGTGTTGACAGATGACGACGCGGTGTTTGCAGGTGGTGAAACTGCGCGTGACACGTTGCGACGCCGCTTTGAGCAGTAGCGACTCCGTGTTGACGGGTGGCGACGCTGTGTTGACAGGTGGTGTACTTCACGGTGATTGCGCCGTACATGCTGATCGGTGTGTTCCTATGGCGAGCCTTAACACTTGACGGCGCCATGGACGGAATTCGCTTCCTGTTCGAGCCCAGATGGGAGCTGCTCATGGATGCGAAGGTTAGGAAACGGAGCTCATTTAGCGGGCGCTCAGCCGCAGCGAAGTGCTGCGGGAGTGAGCGGACATCGGCTTTGCGACCAATTCAGTCTATGCAACATTCATTAGCTCAATGCTAAGTGGGGGATGTATCCCCCCCCCTTCCCACTGTGGAGGATCGTCTGTTTCCTGTGGTGGAGCTCGAAGACAACGTTACGGCTACACAGGAAGCTACTTGCTTTCCTATCAATATTCGAATTATTTTATCCGTTTCTCATTTTCGGGTGTGTTCCGAAAGCGAGGACTAGGCCAGGCCACGAGATCAAGTCGGTGGCCTTTGAGGCTAGTCTGATAAATGGTGGGAGGTGGAAGATTGAAGGAATGTGGAATTCGGCATGTTTGGAATTAACGTGAGTTCGGTTCAATTAATTAATGCAAAGCTCAGGAGAGTTACCACAGCAGTCGTTTCTATGTTGGTTCGCATTCACCAGTAACTTCACTACTGCAGCGCTCAAGGCTCAAGAAGATATTGTCTTGACCTTGCAATTAGCTGTAATTCACCAGGGTGTTTTTGAAACGGACTCCAAATACCCGACGCCCTATTTTTCATCAGGCTATTTGAGGTGAGAGCGTCATGATTGGGCCGACATGCTAAGAAAGTCTTAGATGTGAAATGGTCCAGTAAATAATTCCAACCAAACCATCAAGCTAAGCCATCACGTCGCCCACATTCGTCCGCTTTTTCTCTGCATTACCGACTGGTTTTCCTGGTTTACGATTATTATTTCTGGCCGTTTTGTTCGCTCCAGGTGTGGGTGAACGCAGCCGCGCAGAACTTCAACTCGGTGGGCATCGCATTCGGCTCGATGATCGCGTTCTCCAGCTACAACAAGTTCAGCAACCGCTCGATCATGCTGGACACGATGGTGATCTGCACGCTCAATTCGTTCACCAGTCTGCTGGCGGGCGTCATCGTGTTCGCCACGCTGGGCAACATCTCGGCCGAACTCGGCCAGGACATCGACCAGATCGTCGTGGCCGGTGAGACGTCCCAGCCGGCCAGCTCGGAAGGTGGCGCCCGCGATTGTTGGTCTTACGACACGTCGACCGTTGAGTCGTGTGGCGTCGCCAATCTCTCACGCCGATTGGTCGCGGGCGAAGAGTAGCGAGAGGTGAGACCCGAACCCACAACCTTTCGGTTATGAGACGGGCAACTTACCCGTCGGGAACCCGCGGCCACCGCTGCCGCCGGCGACGTCTGTGGACGCTGGTCATCGCGCCGAATCTCAGTTGGGTGCGTGCGTCTATCGAAACAAAAATTATAATAGGCGGTGTGGTGGTGGATTGTAGTTTAGGGGCGCATCGACATCAAGGGTCATTTTGCGCCCACTAAAATTATAATAGACATAGCCGGACAGTACCAACCTAAAAATAACTTTGAAATGTTACATATGGAAACTAGCACCAAAATGAAATCGGTGTTAGAATCCAATGAATTAATTAAGAATGCGTGGAAAGCTGCTAATCATAGGTCACGTTTATGATTCAAAGGAAAACAAGGGGTCGTGATCCATACATGGTTTATTTTGTATTTGAAGCAAAGCCCATCAAACGGAATTGAAATAGGTTTGTTTAATGCTACAGTTAGTTCAGGCCACAAGGTCACGGTGAGGACGGAAGTGAACTTTCCGTGTTGTTAATTCATGGTTGTCATTGGTTGTCTGGTTGGGATGAACCTTAGTGTATGCCCGCAGAAGAAGCTCGAAGTCTATCAGTCGTTCATCGGTTAAATCCCTGGATGCATATACAGGACATAGTCGTGCTTGACACCTACTATAACCATGGGGAACGACATTCCTGGAAATCGGGAAAATGAGACTTTTAGATACAGGTTGATCTGTGGATCTGTCGATCCATATGTGGGTCTGTCGGTTATTCCGTTTCCGTGGGTTTATCGGTCGATATGTGGTTCTGTCTGTCGATCTGTTGGTTTATGTGACGCGATCTGCAGGTCTATCAGTTGATCTGTGTCTATCGTTGGTTCTACCACAGCGGAATATTCCAGTCCTAGTAAACGCCCTGCCAGAACTCGGCTATGATGAAAAGCAAATTCCACACACTGAACTACTATACGCTATGCAACGATTCCCCGGCTAGCTGCAGTCTGCGCGCGCCGCGGGGCCAGGCGATGCACGAGCGACCTTGTAGCATTGGAAGTCTGCGCGCGCCGCGGGGCTAGGCGATGCACGAGCGACCTTGTAGCATTGGCAGTCTGCGCGTGCCGCGGGGCTAGGCGATGCACGAGCGACCTTGTAGCATTGGAAGTCTGCGCGCGCCGCGGGGCTAGGCGGTACAAGAAAATGTCTGTTTGTTTATTGGGCGGTTCACGACGCACTGTATGCCCGATCACGGCTAATAGCGCCGCCCGCACTGTTTCGCTGGTAGGCCGCGGGATTGGGAAATGTCCCGAGCGGTGCGAATGTTGAGCCAGGGACCGTGACATCCAGAGTTCAACACCCTGACCGCTCGGCCGTCCCCGCCCTTGCAGCTAAATGCCAACGTCGCTGATTTTGCTCTCGGTCGGACTGTTTCAGGCCCCGGACTGGTCTACGTGATCTACCCCAGGGCGCTGGCGAGCATGCCCATTCCGCAGCTGTGGTCGTTCCTCTTCTTCTTCATGCTGCTGTGTCTGGGGCTGGACAGCCAGGTACTCACTCCGCTACCTTCCTATCACTGCAGGTAGTCGATCATTTTCACATCAAACACTGTTGAATGCTATTCACTCTCGGCTTGATTAGTAGCTGGTAGAGAACCTCCGTTATAGTCAGAGGTGTTGTTTTATATGCTTTTTGAGGGGCAAGTGCCCCGTCAGTGTTAGCTTTGTCCCCCAGTGTTTTCAACTTTTAGTATGGACCGTATGGAGTGTGCCTCCCCCAATCCGCTACGGCTTGCCCATTGTCTTCATGTATTGTGTCTTCCAATCCTTTTTTTCTTCTTCAGAAATCAACGCCTGTGGCTTCAATATATATGAGATGTGGACCATGTATTTGTTAATTTAGCAACACGTTGCTAAATTAACTATATATTAATATAGACGTTGCTCATGGAAATCGAATATAATGAAACTAGAGTCATGACACCTTCTAGTCAATACACTTTCTGTACGTATTAAACATTGGTTTACATAACTCGCAGTAAGTTAAGGTTAAGGTCATCAAAGGTCATGTACCTGGGGTGGTTAAAGAGAGTAATGTCACAAAACTGGGTGACCAGCCAATGATCCATAACCGGATGCATTGAGCTCATTTGACCTTGCTATGCACTTATTTTCCAAGCAGTGCACACAGACGAATGCTAAAGTGATCAATTTATCAGTATATGCGTTGTCCCAGTATAGCCTAAGGTCAGTCACAAAGTCAGAAGCTTCATAAGTTACATAGTTGTTTTGTATCATATCAGTTCTTTTTGGGAACATGTTTTTTTGTGCCTAAAAAGTGATGCACCCGGTACTTGAGCTTCAACGTACCTGGTCTGACCATATGTATGGCATGATTTGATCCGACTCTGCTGTTTCCGGGTATCAAGCAAATATACGCATTTTGCTTGGATAGTTCTGTTGAAAGGCCGGGAAACATTGGCCTGGGCATTCCCTGAGATGGTCATGTCACTAGGTTGTCTTATTATGACATTAAACAATCTCAGCTTGATTAAAAATGAAGGAATAAGCTGTGATATGAGCTCTAGGGTACACTTGCTTGGCTATTTACAGGTTCCATGTGTCTCCAGCATGAATAGTTCAGAAGACATTTTCCAAGCCTGATTCTCACCTGACCTGACCTACCGCGTCCTGTCTTTTTACAATGTTTAATATGAATGCATTCATTGATGTCAGTTCTTGAGAAACAACGCTGAAGGAAAACCAGATCTGCCGTGTTTAGCAATTTCCAGGAATTTCAGTTAAGGTCTGCATATTAACTTACTATGACCTCTGGTGACCCCATTATGGACCAAAATGCAAGCTTGAGGCATGTTTCGGGTTTCCATAACCAGGGTCTTCTGACGATGTTTTGTATTTTATCCTAGCATACGTACTTTGAACGTTAATAGGGGAGGAAGCGTGCGAGAACGCCTGGCAAGGCAAATATAAATTTGCTGCCCGGTCCGGCGAGAGTTAATTTGCGAAGGATACGAGGATTGCCGTGACATAAATATGATTACTGGTGCCTTTTAAGTCGTGCAATGCACTAGTATAGTGCAAACTAGCCATGTAGAAGGCTCACTTCAACGACAAACAGCCGCCACCACTGAATTCCGTCCATCCTTCTTCGGTTACGGAAGCCATCTTAGGGTGGGTATTGAACGAGGTCGTTGTTTTAGCGAGCATTCCTAAATAGAGTGGCACATCTATCTGCACTAAATTATGTCTGCTTTCTAGGCCCCAGTTGATCGCCTGGCCCGTTATGCACTCGGCACTGGTAGATGGTGTGTGTCCTATAACTGGAGCCACGGTGTACCTGACATTGCTTGCCATGGCGTTGATTTACAAACAAACAAATGATTGGAGGGGAGGGCACAACATATGGGGGCAATAGGCTGGCCGAAATGGATTGGAGGATATAATGCGTAGGGTCCCATGTTAAAAGTTGAAATTATTGATGGGGAAGCCAGCATTGAAGGGGTGTTACCCCCTCCCCCAAGTGTCCCAAGGCAACACCCATAGCTGGTTGTATTGGCAGTTTGCGACTCTTGAAGTCGTCATCACGACACTGCAAGACGCGTACAGCTCGTGGATCCGGAAACACATGAAGCATCACGAACTTCTGGTCCTGGCCGTCTGCAGCGTCTCCTTCGTGATGGGAATTCCGCACATCACACAGGTGGGTCGGGCAGCTCATTGTGCACGTGAGTGCCTTTTTATGAAGTTGGTTCGGGTGTCAAACAACCACAACCACAGCCTTTCGATGGTCAAAGCTGCCCCGAAAACCATCGGTATGATAATGCACGCCCATTGACCCATTGGTAGGATTCAGCTTGATTTGAGGAGCCAAATCGATCGAGGTGACCAAATCAGTGTATCAGGGGGCCGGTGGCCCCCTCAGCATATTGAAAGCGACTCCCCTGATTGTGCACAGCAGTCAAAGCAAGACTTCTGCTGTAGCCACATGCAATACTTGGTATTCCTTTTACGCCTTTCATTCGAGCTCCGTGTTGCCGCGTCGTAGGATATCGACATATTCCACATTGTGCTTTTAGCAAAGATTCCAGCTGATATGTTGATGCCACTCCTGTGAGAGCAGCTGTCTGCTCTACAGGAGTGGAAATTTGTACAGAGTGCCTGCTCTGTACAAATTTCCAATTCACCCACTTGCACAGCTATGCTGCCGGCACCATGTCGTCAATTATCCCAGCCTGTACACTGAATCACGTCACGTCCACCAGCATAGGGCTGACAGGATAGGGGTGCTGAGTAGCCTGCCCTCGTCATACTCCGCATGTCATACGATTAAAAGGCTCATCAGAGTTCCTTGGTGTCAGCATGTCCGAACAAAACACCATAGCATACATTTGAATACGCAGGCTACGGCTCAGGACATATGGAAGATATGACAGAATGAAAGAATTGACAGAATGAAAGAATTGACAGAATGAAAGAATTGACAGAATGAAAGAAATACAGTACGTATGAAAGAATTGGTATGTAATATAAATTTTGGACGCCTCAGATTATTTTGGAATGCACAAAGGTGTCGCCTCACAAACTTTTGGGTGGGCCATTTCCCCGTCAGTGGTTGATTAACAACCACCAACGTCTTCCGTATTCAGTGTGGACTATGGTTTGCGCCTTCACTGTGAAAAAGCGAAGTGCCAAGCGTAGTCGCTCTGACAATTTGACATTTTAAGTCGTCCGGTCATGTCATTATGACGTTTTTCTTCAGTTCAGATGCGAATAAATTGTTGGGAACCGTCGGAAATTAGGTCAATTATAATTGATAGAATAGGTGTCTTGGGTTTCCAATGTGGTGGAAAGTACCTTCATTTGTTGGATGATTGTCGGTTTTCGTTGAGTACGCTCCCTGACCTACATTGATGTTAGGAGCCCGTCGAACACTTGCAACCGACGGAAGGCGAGATTTTCCCCTCCATCTTTTTTGTGGGGTGGGCATGGGTAAGTAACTGGAAAAATGTACATAATATAAGCATCGTAGTGTGCGTCTTTGTGGTGTGATATTTAGTAGAGAGTAAAGTTTCGTTTGAAAGACAATAGTTAGAAATACATCCATGCGCTTTTCAGATATCGCCATTCAATGTTTATTTGTTTATTGGGTGGTTCACGACGCACTTTCTGCACATTCACGGCTAATGGCGCCGACCATTCAATGTTGAGTTACGGTGCTTAGCTTCGCTTAGCATTTACTTCAAAGATATTGGCCTTAGTTACTGATGGTTCAAATCCGTCATCGAGCACCAAATTATCGCGTTACTGTTGCACTGCGCGCATAAAGAAACATCATCATGCCGAACATACCTGTTAGCCGCCTAACATCTTCACGCTAAGCATATCTGTTTTACCCGTCATGTATCCACCATGGAACGTCGGAAAACCGCATGCTTACAAAACGAAGAAATGGTTCCCATTTTCAGATTGCGCTTCACTTCGAAGCCTAAGCTGGCAATATAATAAATATCTGGAAATTCGTATTGTATTAATGTGCTCATGAACACAGTACAATTACCATGCAAAAGCGGCTGTTTAAAAGGGTATAAAACCTGCATGCGTGCGCAAAGAAATAATCCGATATAATTCATTTGAATATTTCCTTTCCCGATACCTGCATTAAATGTATTGAAAATAATTACACCTTCATGGCATTGCTATTTTGAGTGCAAAGTATACTGTATATGTGGGGTAACGGAGGTGCCGAAACTAGACTTCAAAATTGCTCGAACAAAAAAAAACGTCCATTTCCATTACTCCACCCCCACCCCTACACACGCACAGCCAGAGTTCCGTGTAGAGTCCCGGCCTGGACTCTGAATCCGGCCACAGCAGCTCAGTCCAAGGTCACGCCCTTCAGCGTCGACGTGTACCGCCGCCGCCGCCGCCCGGACGGGGGCATGCCGCGGCGCTGATGAGACGACGGGAGCTACGACCGACCTGCGGCCAGACAACGCCCGCTAGCTCCTGTCTAGGCCTGTACTACGTGGCACCTGTTGTGGCAGGCATGTAGCTGCCACAAATCGCCGCGCGACACAGGCGATGCTTGCAAACAATGCGACCCGGGCAGCTTTCGCCGCGAAGCTTCCCAGAGTTTCCGGCAAGGTTGAAGTTTTAGTAAGCTTTAATTGCACGCTGTATTATATTAGCTACCAAATACGTCACATGCACGGGCGTTTATTTATGGCAATTATTGCATAGGGGACACAATGCATGAAGACAATGGGGAGGCCCAAATGGATTTGGTGGTACACTTCACAGAGTCCCATGTTAAAATTTGAAACTGTTGAAGGACAAATTCAACGCTGAGGGGATACTTGCCTCCCCAAAAGTAGATAAGCAAGCCAAACATCTTATACAATATGAAGTGAGCCGACTATTCACAGTTCGCCATATTGTACCACCCTAATCGCAACCGTTGCCCAGAGGAAGATGCAAAAGTACACGACACCGGCAGCGACCAGGACGAAATTCGTTCACTGTGTTTTGTATTATATTGAGCAAGTTGAATGTTGCTATTTTGGCATAGCCAAAAACCTAGCAATTGTGGTGTGGCAGAGCATAACATTTCCCTTTTTCTTATGAATAAAAATGCATTTAATTATGTCCTCCCTGCCCCCCGCAGGTATCATTCAATTATTATACTGCACCCGGCTAGCTGTAGATATCATGTGAGCGGGATCGGAGTGGCCTCACTGCCGGCCGCCCGCTGGCGTCGGCGTTACGCGGCGGGTCGCGACCCCGGACTAACACTGCTGCCATCTATTGGCGGAGCGCACCTGCCACCTGCCGGCAGGTCAGCGAACCTCCGTGGAGCATGCATCACCGACGAAGTAAGTCGTCGCGCGCTGCGGGTAGACACCTTCGTTAATCAACCCTGAATTGAATACATTTTGAAGTGAGCGGACTTAACCATCGACCAGATTGTATCGCCCTACTCACAACCGTGGTCGATATATAGATGCAAAGGTGCACGAAGCCGTGGGCGGGACGGCGTGAACGGATTTCGTTAATTGTGTCTTTATTACATAAGATTGTAACCGATCAAGTTAAACGGCAATACCAAACATCAAAATCAAACGTACGTGCGCTGAGGATTGGCCTCTTCAAAAATATGTAGAATGAGATAGAGAGAACGAGGGGAGGAGGGAGTTATATGTTGGAGGGGAGAGCCCACTCCGTTCCTCTCTCGCACTCCCACTCTCGTCGAGGAAGGGGGAACAGGGAAAACTAGTTATCTGGTTGGTGCTCAGGGCTCCTGTGGCTACTATGATGCAGTTGTTTTGGATGGTTACACTTTTTTGCTCAGTGTTGGCAAAATGGTAACAAAGATGCTGCTGTTGTATTCTGAGATGGGTCGAATTATTCACTTGTAGAGCCGCAGTAGTGCTTTGCTGTTTCCGCCGCAGTCTGTGCCTGCTATTGCACGGAGTATGTTGGTGCGCTTCGCGCATCTCTTCGAGATGGCAATGATATGTGTGTCGAAGCTAAGGTTTTGGCTCAAATGTACTCCTAAGAACTTGAAGCTTTTTACTTGTTCCATGGCTATGTCGTTGATGCGAGAAAAACGTTGTCCGTTTGGGGCGGAGACAGCCATATGAGGAGATAAACACGGCGATGTTATCGCGATGGGTGACAGGATCACGCACACTACGCCAGGCCAGCACCGTTGCTGTTGGCGAGACGTGATCGCGACGGCGAGCACCAGAGACGACCTGAGGCCGAGCGTGCCGCCTGCTGCACTCCTCCAGTATGGTATAGGGCAGCTCCGCCCGAGGTCGGGAGACAGTGCATGATGTGGGAAGACGTGTGGCTGAATGAAGAGTTTGCAGACTTCTGGTGTGAGATTGTGACAAATTTTATTGAGACAGAACAGGATGGGGTTGAAATTCTTGATAGCTAATAACGCTGGATATGTGTTTCTCCCAGGATAGGATGCGGTCGATGGCGCCCCGCTGCATCTTTACGAATGATGAGGGGGCTACGACGTGACTACTAATGTTGAGTGTGTAGAATGTAGCTTTCTTGAGCGATTGGGTCGTATCGACAAGTAGTAGAATGACTTTAGTGGAGTTCATCTTCAAGGAGTTGGATGCGAAGTAGGACTGGATAGCGATGGCGGTCTTCTCCTGCAGAGATTTCAGGAATAGTAGGTCACTAGAATGGGACGAATTTAACAGCTGTTTGTCGTTGGCACAGGACATTAGATGTCCGTATGGAGGATATGCCATAATTCATGAAGATGCCAAATAGCAAGCGGTGTGAGACGGTCTGATCCGCACGTGTGGTGGCCCCAGCATGGCTGCCAGCTGGGGCCTGCTAGCACCAGGCTTGACGGCGGCCAAGCTGTACGATGTGGCGCAAGCGGACCGGCTGAGCGTCTGGACAGAAGCGGGAGATGTCCTGTCACCCGGTCAGAAGGGCCTCAGGTCCTTTGATGGTGTGCTGGAGCACACCGTCAAAGGACCTAAAGACATTGGCGTGCTGGAGTACACCACACCAATGTGTTCGACATGTCTGCTCTCGACGAAAACAGGTCACGGACGGCCCGGGATAGTTCAGGGAGGGCCACGGGTGGCCCGGGATAGTTCAGGGAGAGGCTACAGGTTGCCCGGGATAGTTCAGGGAGAGGTCACGGACGGTCCGGGATAGTTCAGGGAGAGGCCACGGACGGTCCGAGAGAGTTGGGAGGGCCACGGACGGCCCGAGATAGTTCAGGGAGAGGCCACGGGTGGCCCGGGATAGTTCAGGGAGAGGTCACGGACGGTCCGAGATAGTTGGGAGGGCCACGGACGGCCCGAGATAGTTCAGGGAGAGGCCACGGGTGGCCCGGGATAGTTCAGGGAGAGGCCACGGACGGCCCGAGATAGTTCAGGGAGAGGCCACGGACGGCCCGAGATAGTTCAGGGAGGGTCACGGACGGTCCGAGACAGTTTGGAGAGCCACGGACGGCCCGGGATAGTTCAGGGAGGGCTGCGGTGTGCTGCTGGAGGCCGGTGGTGGTCGCACAGGGCGCCTGCCGTTGGACGGAAGGGGGCCGCGGTTCGGTGGGAGGGGGACGCCGCGGCTGCCAACCGTCAGGCCAGCCGCGATGCGCGGGCCCACGGAGGAAGGGACGATAAATGTCGTCTGCCGCCACCGCCGCTGAGCCTTTCGCAACGTGCTCTCCTCCCCGCCGGTAAGAGCCCAAACTGTCAGGTACTATGCTAGAAGCTGGCTCGATCTGTCAGCATTTGCGCGCGCATAAAGTCACGCCCGGCTTTTGGGAACACAGATTTCACTCGGTTACGCAACCTCCGGTGAATGTTTGAAGCCAAATCTGCTTTCTATCATGCATAATACCTTCCGACGGCTGTGTTGAAGTCTTACAAATATCCAAAAACTCTACTACGTTTTGAATGCCCGCAAGTTTTGAACGGATACGAAGTTTTGAATGAATGAATGGAATTTCGAAAAACATCCTAACGCAGAAAGATGCGCCATCACGAGATCTTTCGAATGCATGGTCAAAATTTTCTGTGAAACAATATCTACACCCTAAAAATGCCATTTCCGAGAAATCGATGCCGTTTCAACCGCTTTTGATATCGCCTAGATTGCGACATTTGGCGTTGGGGTCACCAGGAATCATCGGAAATGCCCACATTTTTGCACCATATTTGCACCATCGCGCAAAAATAGAACCGCAATTTTCAAAATTTTACATTAAATTTCTATTTTTCTGACAATTCCCCAGGGCCCCACGACCCCAGATTCTATTTTTACCCCTAAACCGAATTTTGGAAGCACCTCGAAATCGACGCCGAATCGACCAGTTATGGTCGGCAAATCGACGCCGTTTCAACCGCTTATGTTAACCTGACATGTCACATTGGGGGCGATAACTGCGCCAAGACTCATAAGCCTGTCCAAGCTCACGCACGAGCTGGCCAACACACAACACACGGGTACGAGAGGGCACTAAGTGACCCGCGAGCTCTCAGCGGGCGTGGCGCTGACGACCGCTCGCGTGCCGGCAGGGCGGCATGTACTTCTTCCAGCTGATGGACTACTACGTGGCGGGCATCTCGCTCATGTTCCTGGCCTTCTTCGAGGTGATCGCCGTCACGTGGCTGTACGGCACGGAGCGGCTCAGCCGAGACCTCGCCACCATGACGGGCCGCCGGCCGCCGCTCTACTTCCGTCTGTGCTGGAAATACCTGGCGCCCTTCCTCATACTGGTGGGTTGGCTGGCAATTGGTTCTTACGACACATCGACCGTTGAGCCATGCAGCGCCGCCAAGCTCTCACGCCGATTGGTCGCGAGCGAAGAGTAGCGACAGGTGAGACCCGAACCCGCAACCTTTTGATTATGAGACGGGCAGCTTACCCCTAGGCTACTCGTCCCCCGTACTGGTGGGCACCGACAGCCAGGCCGGCGGCCAGTGCGCGATAGTCAGTTGAACAGCAGGGGGATTTCCGTCTCGAATTATCTTCAACGTTCGTTGACGATAATTAGAGACGGAAATACTGATGTGTGCCTATTTTGGCTAGGCGACACAGGCATCGTCGACGTCTCGTCGAAATAGTTTGCGTGACGACAAACGACTAGCAAAAATATGCGGTCATTGTTGTTCTTTTTAAATATGCTTTAGCTTGCTGTTTTTTTTAAAACTTATTATGTCTGTCTTTAAAAAGGCGTATATTCAACAAACATCCCAGCTGTTTTCCAGTGCTTGAACGTTTCAGACAAATGCTTTGTGGACAAAGAACAGGAAAACATTGTGGAAACTCGACAATTATGGAACATCAAAGATGGGCAAGGGTGGAGGGGACTGTCTACAAAATCGTTTAAAACGACATCGCTGTCTGTGAGTGAAAAAAAGAAAACTGACACCAGCACATCATGACAAATGGTCTCGAATTGTAATCACGCTCACAAACCGGCACATCAGCAACCATTTTCACCATCAGTCACGTGCCGGTGAACCAGTCTTCTCTACAATTTAATCTCCGCTGTTGTATGGCACCCGTTGGTGATGCACGCAATCCAACCCTGCAGGCCATCTGGATCTTCAGCCTAGCCGACTACGAGCGGCCGAGCTACGGCGAGTACCACTACCCGGACTGGGCCATCGTCCTGGGCTGGCTGCTCGCCTCGCTCTCCATCCTGCCCATACCCGTGTGCGCCGCGCTGGCCTTGGCGAACGCCGCCGGAGACACTCCATGGCAGGTCAGTCGCCCCCTGCCGCCCGCCCCCCCCCCACCTCCACCACACCCGCCCACACTGGTATACTGTAGCACCAAGTGGTGTACCAGAACCCCCCGCGTGATGCCCACCAACACCTGTACACTGTCCGCGCGAGATGATGTACGGTAAACCGCCGGCGACACCTACCATCACGGGCGGGCTGCTGATGCGGGGTGATGTACGACCACCCCCGACCCATGCGACACCCGCCAACATTGGCATACTGCAGACACGAGGTGATGCATGACGACCCCCGACCCATGCGACACCCGCCAACATTGGTACACTGCAGGCACGAGGTGATGTACGACCCCCGACCCATGCGACACCCACCAACATTGGTACACTGCAGGCACGAGGTGATGTACGACCCCCGACCCATGCGACACCCGCCAGCATTGGTACACTGCAGGCACGAGGTGATGCATGACGACCCCCGACCCATGCAACACCCGCCAACATTGGTAAACTGCAGGCACGAGGCGGAAGCGAAACCAGGATTTATATCCCCGTGTTCAACATGTGAACATACCCCCCTACCTACCTAGCTATGGAGGGCCTCCACTTTCCCGAAAGTTCTCGGATTTCAGTCACTTTTTTTCCACGCACTTGACTACATTTGCCAACTAAATATATATATATATATATATATATATATATATATATATATATATATATATATATATATATATATATACATAGCATATGTATATTTATTTATATATTTATTTATTTATATATTTATTTACTTATAAGTGTAAATGGTTTGTTTTTCTTTCTGGTCTGTACCGGATTATTGGAGACCCTGATTGTAGGTTTCGCATAACAGTGATACATTATTCATGAAATATGGTGGAATATACTACTTTCTGAACACTCAATCGACATCCTTCTCTTAGAAGTATCAACATCCTGCTCCTTGATGCGTGCTTGTGAAGTCTTTGTGTCTCCTCTCCAACAGTATCACTTTTATAAGCAGCATCTCCATGCTCTCAATAAGGAATGGTGATACACAATCGTTTCGCAACACAATTTCAAGTAAAGGGATTACCTATGATGCAGTATGGCATGCAATGCAAGTTCACAGCATGGGTATCATTGTCCCTATCCCGAATATAGCTCTTTATAAATGATGAATCTCAAAACAAATGATAATTGTACAAGTACACCATTGGCTCAAATTTGGGTCTGAAGTCCATCAAAAACATTTTAAATGACAGTAATTGCATGCCAAATTTAGACATCATAACGTACTTGTTTCGACATCGCACATCTAACGAAAAACCATTGTTTCAACATTGTCGCAACTTATCCAAGCCACAGCGGAGTACATTATCTTCCATTTCAACATCGCCGTACTTTCTCAAAATGGGGCGTGAGTACCAGCGGAGAAAATATGCGCAAATTTTTAGGGCAGGGGAAGGACTAGCAGCATGGTTGATCAGCTATGACCAACGCACACCATCCCACAAATTATTTCCTCTTCGTTCATTATTCCTCACAACCATCGTTGGCCTTAGGAGCTCTCCGCAGCTCTCACTGGGCACGTGTGAGAGCTACATAAATGTCTGAAGTGCGTTGACGATTTAGAGTTTTCCTTGGTTAAAACTTTAAAAGCTCTCGTTTGATTAATTGTGTTTTTGGAACCTAAAGCGCCCCCCCCCCATCCGGTGCGCCTCTGCCCTTCCCTGCTCTTAGGTATATATCACAGTCCTCAATACTCCTGTCTAGCTCTCACCTAAGGAGATTTTATATCTGAGATGGGCCCTCACGAGTCCTCTTCAGCTTGTATGGTCATGGTCGCCCTTCAGGGTCCCTTTCGAACCTAAAGAGCAGTCCAGCCCTCCCTGGCCCTCAAGCTCACTGTTTATTTCTCAGCTGCTAGGGACCCATTCCAGCTGAGAATGCTCTTTCCAGCTGGCATGGATATTTCAGTATTCTGGCGGGACCTCTCCTGTCTTCACGGCTCTTGCCAGCTCTCAGGGTGGACGTCTTCAGGTCCCAAGGCCCCTTTCCACACAAGCTCTTGGATGCGCTTAAATTTGTCCTCGGCTATACCTCTGCCCCCTAGGGCGGTGGCCTGGAGGGCTCCATCGGGCTCGTCAAGGGCCGGGTGCTTCCTTTCACTCCTTGAAAACGAGCTCGGGCCCCTCCCTGGGCTTAGAGGTCATTTCTGTAGCACCGGGGGCCTTCTACGTCGGCCCGGATCGTCTCCGTAGCTCGGGGAGCTCTTTACCGGTCTGAGGCCCACTGTCAGCTCTCGGTCCCTCTCCACCAGCGTGAGCCAAAGCTGACGCAGCGGCTCTGCACGTCCGACCCGGTCTCCAACCGTCAGTTCAGCGATTCTCTTTCATGGCTCAGGGCACTCTTCGTCCGGCCGGAATCCTCTCTTCAAAAGCTTGGGCCTCCTCTGTCACTCAATGGGCGCCCTGTACGATTTCGGCCCCCATCAGTCCTGGGGACATTCATACCGGCTCTGGGCCCTCCCGACGGGCTGGGGTCCTCCGGCGGCTAAGGTTCCTCCCGTTGGTGCGGGGCCCTCCTTAGTGATTCAAGGCCTTGTGACAGGCTGGACTCTCTTTCAACGGCTTGGACCTCCATTATGCCAGGGGTCCTTGCAGTGCTTGGGCTCCATCCATCGGCCCAATGAATCTTTCTAACAGCTCGAGGTCCTCTCCAGCAACTAGGGCCCCTTCCGTCGTCTCAGGGTCTCTCTTTGACTACCCAGGGCCTTTCCCGGAAATCCAGAGGTCGTTTTCAAATGCGTTGGCCCTGTCCATCTGATCAGGGGCCCATTCTTCAGCTTGGGCCACGCCGACGGCCCGGGGTCCTTCATGCTGTTTCGGGGCCCTCAACACAAGCCCGGGGACCCAGAGACCCTTACGGGCACCCTGCACCGACGCCTTGAGGGGCCTTTGTGGGCTCCCTCCGACCGTCCAGGCTGCCCCTTCGCCCCTCTTGGCTGCGCAACTGGCACGATACGATGCACGATAATACACCACGCGACACCGCTTACACCGGCTACACTGCTGTCACGAAGCGATGCACAATAATACACCCCGCGACACCCGCCAGCACTGGCACACTGTTGGCACGATACGATGCACGATAATACACCACGCGACACCGCTTACACCGGCTACACTGCTGTCACGAAGCGATGCACAATAATACACCCAGCGACACCCGCCAACACCGGCTACACTGTTGGCACGAGAGGATGCACGGTAATACACCCCTCACCCGCCAACACTGTCTACACTGTTGCACGAGGCGATGCACGGTAATACACCCCTCACCCGCCAACACTGTCTACACTGTTGCACGAGGCGACGCACGATAATACACCCTGCGACACCGGCCAACACCGGCTACACTGTTGGCCAACACCGGCTACACTGTTGGCACGAGAGGATGCACAATAATACACCCCGCGACACCCGCCAACACTGGCTACACTGTTGGCACGAGAGGATGCACGGTAATACACCCCTCACCCGCCAACACTGGCTACACTGTTGCACGAGGCGACGCACGATAATACACCCTGCGACACCGGCCAACACCGGCTACACTGTTGGCCAACGCCGGCTACACTGTTGGCACGAGGCGATGCACGGTAATACACCCCACGACACCGGCCAACACCGGCTACACTGTTGGCACGAGGCGATGCACGGTAATACACCCCTCACCCGCCAACACTGTCTACACTGTTGCACGAGGCGACGCACGATAATACACCCTGCGACACCGGCCAACACCGGCTACACTGTTGGCCAACACCGGCTACACTGTTGGCCAACACCGGCTACACTGTTGGCCAACACCGGCTACACTGTTGGCACGAGAGGATGCACAATAATACACCCCGCGACACCCGCCAACACCGGCTACACTGTTGGCACGAGAGGATGCACGGTAATACACCCCTCACCCGCCAACACTGGCTACACTGTTGCACGAGGCGACGCACGATAATACACCCTGCGACACCGGCCAACACCGGCTACACTGTTGGCCAACACCGGCTACACTGTTGGCACGAGGCGATAAGCGACAGGCGATGCACGGTAATACACCCCACGACACCGGCCAACACCGGCTACACTGTTGGCACGAGGCGATGCACGGTAATACACCCCACGACACCGGCCAATACCGGCTACACTGTTGGCACGAGGCGATGCACGGTAATACACCCCACGACACCGGCCAACACCGGCTACACTGTTGGCACGAGGCGATGCACGGTAATACACCCCACGACACCGGCCAATACCGGCTACACTGTTGGCACGAGGCGATGCACGGCGATACCCACGACAGGCCTGTCGGACTGAACAGCAATGGGTTTTCGCGCCGACCCGGGGATTTTGCGCGAGCGTTCCGCTTCGGATTGTTTCATGTGAACAGAATTATCCGCACTGTTGAGTATTGACGTTGCTAGCGTCGAGGACCGAGGAGCAGTGACTGTGTGTGTAACTATGGCAACTCAACAATGCTCAGTCCCGACTAATGAACAGTGACGATGGCTCATAAATAAGAAATGGTGGCTGGACTGTCAGGTGGCATACACTGACACTGACTGCGGTTCCTGACTAAGGGGTCGTGTTGGGACCAAGCCCCTCTAATGAGCAGTGGCTGTGAGCTTTGACCAAGCATTGGTGATGCGATGGTGGGCTCCTGCTATTGAGCATCAAATATGAGACTAAGGGTACTGAACAGTGGCTGAATTTCTATGCAAATGTGATTAGGTATCTAAGGTGTCGCCAACAGAAAATCGAAAGGAACAAGCTGTTTCTTGATGTTCCCTCGTTCATGAGCATTGCGAGGGAAAGTTTTCGATAACCATGACAAATGGCACGGTGGATGGTTTCTTTCGTTTTTAAGCAGCTCGAGCCGAGCTTATGGATTTCACGGTGCTGGTGTATTAACAATACACTGAGGAATGTCTCATGTTGCAATAGCCTATCTAAACATTCAGCAGCCACGCTCGTGGCAATGGCCCACGACTGTTCAGCTTCGCGCACTTCCGCAGCGACTGGTGAACTCCATCCGGCCCGACCCCACCCTGGGAACGGATCCGGGCTGCGAGCCCAGTCGTCCCACCGGAGCGGCGTACGAGCTGGCGCCGCCGTCGCCGACCAGGGTCGTCGACCACGCGTCCTACAAACAGAACAGCGACCTCGCCATCGACTGACGGTGGCGCCGCCCAGCGGCCGATCGGCGCACCAACGACCGCGCCTCTACACCGGCCGGCCGCACTGAATGCGAGCCATCGATTTCCCTGCTGTGAATGGGCACCAGCGGGCTCGTCAGCCACGGGACGGGCCGACACCTGGAGCCGATCACTTCCCGGCGGCCGCGCAGACACCGGCCGAGCGAATTTGTGTCGTGTGTGCGTGCGAAAATAAGCTGACATGTGGCCAACGTTAGAGCTGAAAGGCCGACTGGTGGTTGTCGCCGTCGTGGTCCCACCAGTCAGCCCACGGGCTGACGGCTGGGACCACGACGGCGACAACCACCAGTCAGCCCACGGGCTGACTGGTGGTTGTCCCCGTCATGATCCCAGCTGTCAGCCCACGAGCTGACTGGTGGTTGTCCCCGTCATGATCCCAGCTGTCAGCCCACGAGGTGACTGGTGTCTGTCGCTCCAAACAAAAGCGTCGCTTTATGTTTGTGACGTTCGTTCAACTGACAATCGAGCTGATGATGTCGAGGTACGTGTGAATGTGCGTGATGTGCGTGTGTTTATACGTGTACGTGCGTGTGTGTGTATGTGTGTTTATGTATGTGTATGTGCTAGCTTTTGACGCCGTGTACAATGATACTGCCAATTATCGTACATCTGAAGGGCAGGTGCCCTTGGTAGAACTCTACACCAGGCAATACACATTAGTGCAGTAATAAACAACTACGGTGTGCAAATCATTTCAGATAACCTACTGAAAAGGTTATCTGAATTACCGCATTACCGCATTGCAAAAGCGGTAATGCAAAAGCATTACCGCTTTTGCATTCGTCACATGGGGGCGGATACAGAGCGAGACATGTACCCCCATTGAAAGGTGGCGCCCCTGACGAGAAAAGGAGCCCTTCCGGGGGATAGACTCGAGTACACTCCGCACACCAGATTTGTTAGCAAAAGGCACCCCTCTCGGAGGAGTAGGTGACGCGTTGAGAGGAAAAGACTTGATACTCGATACTTTAGTATACATGACTGCATCCTTCTCTCCATGCTCGGGGAAAATTTTCAGCCAAAGACCTTTCGCAGGACCTTTTCCTTTTGCAGGACCTTTCGCAGTGACGTCTCTCCAAACGAATGTCCTTCCCCTGTGAAAATGTATTAACCTGTCCCTGGCATCACACATAGAAAAGAGCCAATGCATTGGGCTATATTTTTAGCTGTTGACTGCTTAGTCCAATTGTCACTTGCACGATGTATCAGGCTAATTTAAAAGAGACTCCAGTGGTGGGTTTTTCCACAAGCTGGTAACGTGGACTAATTTTAATATGAAATGTAATCGCAACGTGCAGTCCCGGTGAATGGTAGTGAATAAGCCTTTGCTGACGAGCGAAACAAATAGGGAGAGCTGGATACCATTCTGTAACTTTCAGTCGGGTCACCTGTACTTCGCTCCCGTCCAACGCACACATCGACATCTTGTCTTCGTAAACGACGTGGGGCCACGGTAGCTGGGTTGGTAGAGGATCGGAATCTTGATCGCAAGATTGTGGGTTAGAATCTCACAACCGACGGCATTTACCGAGTCCACCCGCGACCAATCGGCGTGAGAAGTTGGCGACGCTATGCAACCTAGCGGTTGAATGCGTCGTAAAAAACCCAAGGTTCTTCTTTGCAAACGATGTGTGCTTTTCTACACCAAGCAATGCTCCGTCGAGCCGATCGCTTCTGCGAAGCAGATGAACTTCAGTGAACAACGCAGTTCTGCCCGCGACCTTCATCAGTGTGCCTTCACTCCTGCGCAAATACACGGCCTGTACACTGAAATCGGTTGAGTCATTCGCGGTGGCGCGCAGCAGCCGATGGACATTTCACTCGCACGCGCGCTGCGCCGGCGAGTCCCCGCCAGGTGTCGTGCGGGCGTCGCGCGGGCGCCATGGCAACGGAGGCCATCGATATGATCAGCTGTAATTGGCCATGGGCTGTCTGGGCTTCATGACGTCACGGGCGCAATTGTAGTTTCCAGCGTGGTACTATACAGGGGATTGCACATAGTTCTATGGACACTCCAATACGCTTCATGGAAATTAATCAAAAGTTGTGCTCATTGCGAAATAGATGAAATTCGACTGGATTGATTGATTATTTGGGCTTAAGGGCGCATCAACTGCTATTGGTTATGTAGCGCCCAGAAATTCGACTGGAGGGATCTAGATAGCAGGGCTATACTGTCATAGTCAGCTCGAATGCTTTCTATTAGGTAAAAGTCACATACAAAAACATTTGTATTTAACCATCGAGGATGCTTATTTCAATCATGCTCCACCGTATGATCAGAGTACGTTCCAAAACACTCCATTCGCGACAACTATAAAATGCACTTGTTTACAGCATTCAACGATCACCCTGGCGAGCCGAAAAGCGGGAGGAGGCGCTGAGCCGGGGCTAGGAACGATGGGCTAAAGCTAGCCTTAGCCACGCTGCTGGCTGGAGCTGGTTTTAAGCGGCTCATGTTGGCACTATCGGGCTAACACGGCTGCGAACTTGAAATAGAAAATCACTTAATTAAATTGTTCAAGTTTGGTCGCCTTGAACACGGAGGACTTTACAGCTTAATTAACATTTAAAAAATAGTGTGAAGTGGAGAAATAGGCTAGTTCCCACAATTACGGTTTCGGGAATCTTAGTGTTGCAGCAGTGATAAAATGGAACAAATTCCCTTGCCGAGGCACTTGCTTGCAGTCTTGCAACAAAAGCGTGGGAAATAAAATTAAGTGGCTGGGGCCAATCCTATTTGCCGCTTACACACACAATGGCAACAAACCTCGCTTACAGTAGCTATCAACTAGCTCTAGCCCATCGATTCGTTTGTCATTTGGGCTTTAGAGCGCTTCGACCATAACTGATCATTCGCGCCCAAGCCCATCGATTCTGAGCACGGTTCATCCGGGTAAAAACTAGACAATGTCATGAACCGTCAACCCTGTAGGGAGCATTGATAGCCACCATCAAACTTCACTAGAACCTACATCAACAGCATACCAAAAATGCACGCCAAGTGAAAGACGGGTGGGACCGTTCCCGTCCAATAGTAGTTAGCTGATAGTCAGCTGATTATCAGCTGTCTGTCAGCCGACAGCCATCTGACAGACGACTGACAGACGGCTGACAGTCGCCGACGAGAAGGACGTGACCTGCACCGCACAACACGGTGTGCCGACGTCAGCTGACATTCAGCTGACAGACGCAGCCGTGGCGGACATCACCGTCATCACGCAGCTCCGCGCGCCGCAGCGACTGACTTGACGTCACGCCAGTGACGAGTTTTCAGGAAGGCCGCGCGCCTCGGCAATGTTGGGCAGCTTCAGCGTCATAACGGCCTCCCGCATGGTGCGCCGGTGGTGCGGCTCCAGCGACTGCCACATCGCCTCCAGACACCGCTCCTGGTGCTTCTGTCGCAGGCAGGCGGCAGCCACCCGTCACAGGTCAGGTGACGGTCAGACACCCGTCACAGGTCAGGTGACGGTCAGACACCCGTCACAGGTCAGGTGACGGTCAGACACACGTCACATGTCAGGTGACGGCCAGACACACGTCACATGTCAGGTGACGGTCAGACACACGTCACATGTCAGGTGACGGTCAGACACACGTCACATGTCAGGTGACGGTCAGACACACGTCACATGTCAGGTGACGGTCAGACACACGTCAGGGCGCAGGTATACAGAATGTGACGGTGACGCTATACAACACGGCTTCAGACCCGGTTCCTGGTGCTTCTGTCGCACGCAGGCTTCAGCCACCCGTCACAGGTCAGATGACGGTCAGACACCCGTCACAAGTCAGGTGACGGTCAGACACCCGTCACAGGTCAGTTGACGGTCAGACACACGTCACATGTCAGGTGACGGTCAGACACCCGTCACAGGTCAGGTGACGGTCAGACACACGTCACATGTCAGGTGACGGTCAGACACACGTCACAGGTCAGGTGACGGTCAGACACACGTCACATGTCAGGTGACGGTCAGACACACGTCACAGGTCAGGTGACGGTCAGACACACGTCACATGTCAGGTGACGGTCAGACACCCGTCACAGGTCAGGTGACGGTCAGACACCCGTCACAGGTCAGGTGACGGTCAGACACACATCACATGTCAGGTGACGGTCAGACACCCGTCACAGGTCAGGTGACGGTCAGACACACGTCAGGCACAGGCACACGGAACGCGACGGCGACGCTGTACAGCACGGTTTCACCAGCTGGCAACGCAGGATGAGAAGACAAAAACGGCATAGATGGTGCAGGTACGCTGCTGACCAGAGTGGTGCACACACACCTACATACACCACGAGAGATTTGTCAGATAAACGCGTAGGGGTTACATTGGTTATCGGCATTACCCTAAAAGGGAATGGGCAAAACATTTTACTTTAACATTTTACAAACAGGATACATCTACAAACCACGTACACAAAAACATACAAGCAGTACAACTTGACCAATGCAACAAACAAACGCGCTGTCAGATGCATGGCCAAGATGTGCGGCGAGATGTGGAAGTCCTCGATGCACGACGTAAGGTAAATGACGTCGGTTCACGGCATCGATGCATGGCACAAGGCACCTTTTTTAAGTACCTGGGTGTTAAATTTAGGTAGAGATGTGCTCAGAAAGGTATTCAGCAGATAAATTCTTAAGAAGGTACATAATGAACATAAATGGTCTCATTATTCCACGACTAGAAAAGCGACATCTCTCATCTGCCAAAGCAAACTTAGGCATGCGCTGCGCTGCTTGCTTCTTTGCACTACAGAGGTTTAAACACTAGAACAATCAGAATATTTTGAAAATTGTCGGGTGTGACATGCGCTAGTTTCTCCTAGGGAACACCTTGACAATTGCATGGGCTAACCAAACGGAGGGGACGAGTAACCTAGGGGTAAGTTGCTCGTCTCACAATCGAAAGGTTGTGGGTTCGAGTCTCACCTGTCGCTACTCTTCACCCGCGACCAATCGGCGTGAGTGATTGGCGACGCTACATGACTCAACGGTCGATGTGCCGTAAAACCAATAGCCAGCCAACCAACCAACCAACCAAACGGAAATGCTTTACCTTATTACACCTTACTACACGACATAAGTACCTCAAATCAGGTCCCAAATTTAATACAGGTACGCGGAATCCATGCCACAGCACCGAAGTATTTGTTTCGACGTCTACCAGCGGCAATGGGCAAAATAGGGAAGCAACCTCGGCTCACTTAATTATTGCCTTCTGCAGCAAAATAAATAAAAATGGAAGAAAGTTTGATAAAAACCTGAGCATGAAAACGTGCAGAACATTCTAAATATAGTTTTGTATAACATGTGGAACCCATAAACACCAACTAGTTTCTTGCTGCTTAAACACGCCCAAAAAACAGCCAGGCAGGCAGGCAAGCAAACAAACAAACAAACAAACCATGTATTTTAACGCTGGGTCGGATGGCCGATGCAACGTAGCGACGTTCTGCTGGCTGTTTATCAAATTTTACTCACCCAAACACTATGAGTACGCAGTTCACACCCGAGTGCTACACGCACTCCTATACTTCCGCTAAAAATACGATGAACGGCCACAATTCACACCGCCAGCACGTACAACAATGCTTCCTTTACACTATGGCTATGAGTATTAACATACCGTGCGTCATTGCACTCAAATACAGAATCTAACAAGGATTCAAATCAACCGGGTTAGCTTGGATAACCGAATATTGCATTTTTAAAAACAAAATGCGGTCATGTGGATGGCTTTATGAAACAATTTAGAGACTACATGTGACTTTAATTAGGTTATCTTCACCCATTGCGCTCATTATGGCTTGGTGTGGAGGATGAGTATTCCGGATGTGTAGAGAATGCAGTATTGGTAGCACGAAACCTCGCGACTAAAATATAGGGGTAAGAAGGGACGCGGTTACAATTTCAGCTTACTCAGGATTTACAGCACTTAGCTGGCTTTGCGACACCAACTGAATATTTTGTAATAATGCATTGTGCAACCTGCCCGCAGCAGCATCGTTGTTTCAACTTGGCTCCAAGTGTGGCGCTCGCTGTGTTCGTTGGATGATAATCATATCCCACGAAGCACATCTTGAGATATATAATCGTCCGGAACTTCCGTTCTAGCTTCAGAGTTCCTCTAAGAACAAAATATGGCAAAAAATGTGCTGAGGCAGAAAATCTCAACTCCAGCGGCGAGTTTGTTCGGTGCTAGCAAAATGCTACTCGTCGCCTGGCTCTTCGTTAACAATCCAAGTAGTTGTGTATGCAGACCGAACTTTCAGCGGAGAAACCCGCACATCTTAGCAGATGTGACCGCCTATACCTACGCTAGGCAGTCTTCAAGGCACTGCAAACACTACGAGGGTGGATAACTACAGCGCACAGCGTATGACACGCGCCGTCGCGGGCCAAACCGATGGCATCGAGCGCAGTCTGAGCAGCCACGGTGTTCCCAGATGGCGGTGCTCACCTTGAGGAAGCGGTAGCAGTGCATGATGGTGGCGCCCATGTAGAGAGTGCGCGGCGTGATTGGCTGGCCTCCCAGTGACGTCACAAATGGCAGTGCCGTGGCGAGCAGACGGTGCGCGTCGTGCGAGACCCGCAGCAGCACAACGCGCGTCACGGCGTTACAGTACTTCACTGCGCACACCCGGCCACCACGTCAGTGACGGTACAAACGTCACATGACTTCACAGACATGACGTTGCTGGAACGTCAGCAGACGGCATCCTCTAGCCCGGGCTTGGCAGCATAGCACTTATCAGTTTAAGAAGTCTAATGTGCATGTATTTTCTCGCATGAGGTTTAAATTTGCTTTACGCTACTACTTTACTAAATGTACTTATTAGCTCATTCATCTTTGTTGAATGAGCTGAAGTGTGACTTTAGTGTCAGTAAATGCCAACGGCCTGCAAAGAACTGCACGAAAGCATGCACATCATGCATCATATGTGCATCCTAGCAGAAGAGACAGGAATCTCCTTAGCATAAAGGAAGTTAATTTTGAATGGGAACAGCAATATGAAGAGAAGAAACCATGAACCTGAAGAAAAAAAACTTAAATATATCACAATATAAGTGCATGCACTCCATAGGAATGAGCATGGCAATCATGATATCCGAAGGTGCATGACTGATTGGATCCGTTCATATAAAATTATTATATATAACATGAATAAGAAACACAACAGCCCATTATTGGAACTATTTCATCCAGTAGTGCAGCCGGGATTTCTTAAAGGAGACCGGGACCATAAGAAATGTTATGAAAAAGAAAAATAGACTGCATCCGGAGCGCGAAGTGCGTCGCAAATTTCCGGCTTCAAGTTGTAAAAAAGCACCAAATTTCTTCCTTCATCTAGTGCAGTTATTTGGCTGTTAAGGGGGTAGGGTAGGCCCCTGCCCTCCCATATGGCTGCGCCTCTGATTTCGTTGATTTCAGATTTCATATCATTCGCTATTTTCTGGGCACATTTGTCCATTTGTCACAGGAAAAAAAAACAGTTGGTATCTTCAACGGAGCAAAAAAAAAAGATTCCAAGATAACTAGTGCACCTGGAAGTCCCTAAAATTAAGAACAATGCCCCGAGCAGAACCTACCTGCATTGACTTTCCAATACTTAATGAAATTAAGAGCCCTGGGATTACTATAATGTGGAATGAATATTTGACTCCCAGAACCTTAGATGGGGCAGCATCCAACACAAATCATTTATATGTTGAAATTCCCATGCTGGGCGCTTCCCAGTCTTCAGCTTTCATTGCACTCTTTGCTCCCACCAAATGATTTCCATCGTGAATGTACACTTTGTCTCAGTGCTGAAATACTGGTTTTTCGTTAGGTGTGAGATGTCGAAACGAGCACAGTAGGATGTCGAAATTTGTCAAGGAATTAGTGTCATTTAAGACACTTTTGGCATCTTCCAGACACAAGTTCGGACCAATGACATAGTTATGACTGTACCTTGAGCATGAGCACGATACTTATGAGCGAGGTACTGTGAAAAAGGAGACACTAGGACTTCACAAGCACGCATCAAGGAGCAGGATGCTGGTACTTATTGGGGAAGGATGTCGATTGTGTGCTTAGGAAGTGATATATTTCACCCTACTGCACGAATAATTTAGCACTGGACTCCTCCTCCCCCTAACCGGTCAACAATTATTCGTGTATGCACCTGACAGTAGAATAGACAAGACGTGCCAATGCAATGATCGGGCTGTCATTTAGACCACACAGCCATGGCTGGAGATCTTTGTGCGTGAACTGAAGATATACAGGGTAGATTGGGTATAGGGTCCGGACCCCTCCCATCCGCAGTTTGGTACCCTGCTGTTGTTAGGTTGCTATTTCGCTATTAAATCAGAAAATACTCTAACCAGAACCAGACCCCTCTGATTTAGCGATAGATCTCCACCCTTAGACACTACCATTGATACCCACTCCCTTATTTTTCAATTCACAGCTTGCAGTATCACATGATCCCTTCATCACCTGACTGTCCCTTCCTCAACCAGAAATAACTATTAGAGCACCTGTAACTACATCAGGGGTATCTTTTCTTATCAGTAGATACATTGGGAAATATCGAATATAGATTATAGATATGGACAATATTGGATAACTATTTCCACTTCAATGCTTCATCTGCCCACTAGATAGCTTCTGTATTTCACACGTCACTTTGGTGTTGCACCACATACTGGAAGCCTCAAAGCTAGTTATGCATTGACACCCCCAACCCGACCCACGAACAGATTTCACCAAACGTCAAATGTGTACTACATATCAAGAAAAAGTATTGTTGCAATCTCTTACCAAGGAGCCTGATTCGAACCGCGGCAGCGCCGTAGTCGCCGTGGATCTCAGTTACTGCTTTCATAACTGCCCGTAAGATGGCATCATCGGTGATTTCCTGTCGCAGGGCATCGGTCTCGGTCGGCGGGATCAGCTCCACCACAAAATACCTGCAAACAGACGAGACGAAATATTGACGTCGAGGAGCGACCGGCAGGGAAGACACAATCTGCAGTGGCTCCTGGTGGTGTAGATGGGTGGCCAGCAAGGAAGACAATCTGGAGTGGCTCCTGGTATAGTAGATGGAAATGCCAGTACTGATGCTACTTCTACTGAAAAAGTGTTTTTTGGCTAACATGCGAAGCCCCAGCTCCATTTCATGTCACAACAAATTTGCAACAACATTCTACAGCAGTGCAACGCCATTCCATCAGTGTAAATCTTTCGGGCGGCAGTCGTTTGTTGGTGAAGGTCCTGCTTGTTACACACTAATTGAACATAAAAGTGTGTCAACAACCAATTGCTATACACATCGAATAAGTAAACGAAGAATAAAAACTATGGAATGCATGTACAATGCACATGCATTCCATAGTTGCTTGCATTCCATGTATTCCATCAGAAGGATGTGCACATTGCACACATCCTCTGACACCAGAGGCCATGGTTTTCACCAGAATATGACAGACACCCAAGAGAGGGCCATGCTTCATACCCTGCTACAGATAATGAAAATGGTGATCATATTACTTCCCTGGTTTCTACATGAGTATTACCTGTTTTTCAACCGAACCATGTGTGCAGCGGTTCACTGCCAGATGACAGGGACCTGGAAGTGTGTAGCAGTGCCTCCAGATGACAGGGGCTTTTAAGTGTGCAGTAGTTCGCTAGCAGATGGCAGGGATCTGGAAGTAAAATGAAGGTTGAAGGATGACTCCCAAAGGAGTCATCAAAGGAGTCACTCTTTTGGATGATACCCAAAGGAGTTAACAAGTCATCCCACACCGTGCAAATGCTACCTCACGACATTTGTGAAATTTGGGATTCATATAACAAAATAATCATCCATACTCTGAGCAGTGAATTGATGAAATTGTATGCCAAGGTAGGTTTCTGGGTACATCAAAGAGCACATGTCAAGCTCAGATGGTCGTGGGATCACGATGTTCATGACCACAGGTCAAGGATGTACACCCAAGTCTGTTAACATGATTACAGCAGCTACTGCTGCACATAAATTGTTTTCTGGAAGTTCCTCTGAAGAAGAACCTCGGGTTTTTATGACACATTCAACTGCTAGATCATGTACTGTCACCAACCCTTCACACCAATTGGTTGTGGGTGGACTTGGTGAATTCTGGCAGTTGAGATTCGAACCCACAATCTTGCAATCAAGAGTCTGATGCTCTACCAACTGAGCAACAGTAGCCCCCTGGAAGTTCCCCTGCACCACTCTACCTCAATAAAATACAGAACACAAATGGCACATCCATAACTCCAATATAAGCCTGCTCAGATTGGAAACAGCCAGCCTTGACACATAGGTACAATATGTACCTATATGTGGCTAAGCTTGCCCAGTGGGTGTCACTAAGCATTTGTCGTTTGTTTGACCTTCACCTCTCAGATGTTTGGTCGTCCATAATTTGGCAATGTGCTGAGGAGTTTTGCACTGGCACCCCGATGTCACAGGATAGAAAGCTTCATGGAAGCAAACAATTTCAGGTTGAATACTTCAAGCACACACACACATTCACTCCCATAAACCCACATCATACTAATGCCACAATGGCAGTATGAATGGGAGTATGGCCAGGTGTATCTTTGGAATAATTAATTGCTTGCAGGTCTAAACTTCTTCCACCAAAGCAGCTGTGACTCAATAAACAGCATGGAATGCTTATCAATCATCAAAATGAGCTTCTCAAGATCATCCAGATGAGTTTGTATCCATTCAAATTTCATCATAGCTTCCCTTTCTAGTCTATATCCTCCATGGCACCCATAATTGTTCGTCCCCAAGTTAAGTTGAGTTGCTCAGATCTAGTACAAAGTTGAAATGATAGTCTGCAAATCTTAAATTTTTAAAATTCTCCAAATAAACTAATGTAAACAAAACAGTGCTTACTCCTGGCTAGACACATATCACTTTTGCCACTAAAGTCATAAAGTCATAAAGTCATAAAGTGTTAAGGCTTAATAAGGGCCACAAGGGCCCATCTGGGTCAAGCCTGTCTAGAAGATATTAGAAAGTACATGTTCACACCTATCAATTCCAAACCCATGCAATCCCTCCACCTGTGCCACCACAGCCAATCTCATCAGTATGACATCGCAAAGGAAGTTGCCAAATCCACTGCTAGGTACACCCCATATAGTACAACATAATACTAGCATAATGTTATACCCTATATAGCTAGTGAAAATACTCAATATCCCATGCATCACAAGTTAGAATTCAAAAACAACATTTTCCTGTCTAAAAAAATTATCCACCCTACTTTTAAAGACATTCAATGAGGGACTCCCCACTGCATCAGCAGGCAGCCTATTCCATTGGTCAACAACCCTTTGACTGAAGACCTGTTGTCGTTTAACTGTCCTGCACCTCATTTTGTCTAACCTGAATTGATGACCCCTATGGGATACTCTAAACTGCAGAGCATCATTCAAATTGACCTGATCTAACCCTCTAACAATTTTGTACATTTCAATCATGTCTCCCCTTAATCTCCTATACTTGAGTGAGTACATATCTAATGCATTAAGCCTTTCTCCATATTCTAAGTTACTTAATCCACTGACGAGTCTAGTGGCTTTGCGCTGGACTCTTTCTAACATATCTATATCCTTTTCTAGGTAGGGGCTCCATGCTTGTACAGAGTACTCCAAGTGGGGCCGCACATATGCTAAGTACAGCTTTTTCATGACTTCCCTGCTCTTATATTTCACACTTCTATTAATGAGTCCCAGCATTCTGAGTGCCCTATTTCTAGCTGAGATACATTGTTTTTCTGCTTTAAGGTCTTTTGAGACCAACACACCTAAGTCCCTTTCCTCTTCAATAACATCCAGTTCCCTCCCTCCCATTTTATAACTGAATGTCTCGCCTGCAGACCCTAAATGCATAACCTTACACTTATCATAGTTGAAAGTCATCTGCCATTGATCAGCCCACTCTTTTAGGTCGTCCAAATCTAGTTGAATATTACTAGATTGATCTCTGCTGTTAGCCACTCCTACCAGCTTGATGTCATCAGCAAATTTGAACACTCTATTCCTCAGCCCTACTTCAATGTTGTTCACAAAGATGATAAAGAGGAGGGGCCCTAGAACAGAGCCCTGTGGCACTCCACTCAGAACATCTTTCCAACCAGATTTACATCCATTCAATACTACCCTTTGTTTCCTTCCCTGCAACCATGCTTCAATCCAATGTAGAACTTTTCCTACAATCCCATGTTGTTGTAATTGATGAATTAACCTTCCATGTGGAACTTTATCAAAAGCTTTGCTAAAGTCCAAGTACACAACATCCATCCTGCTTTCATTGTCTACTTCTTTGGTAACATACTCAATGAACTCCAATAGGTTAGTTAAACAAGACCTTTGAGATCGAAATCCATGTTGAGTATCCCTTAAAAGGTTGTGCCTATCAAGATGAATCTGAACATTCTGTTTAACCAGCTTTTCTAGTACTTTGCAAACTAATGAGGTCAAACTGACTGGCCTGTAGTTTCCTACACTCTTCCTATTTCCCTTTTTGAAAATTGGTACTACACTTGCATTTCTCCAATCTTCAGGTACTTCTGAATACTCCATAGATCGCCTGAAAATGATACCTAGGGGAGTTGCTAAAGCTTTAGCACACTCTACTAAGATCCTAGCATATATTTCATCTGGTCCGGAAGCTTTATTAGGTTTTATATTCTGCAACTGCTTCTCTACAGCTTCTGTAGTTATTGTAAGATCCTCCAGCATATCACCTGCCATGGCATGGCCTACAGATGTTCCTATTGTACCAGAATTATCTTTAGTGAAGACTGATGAGAATTGCTAGCTTAGGGATTCCACAATGTCGCAATCATCAACCACTATTTCCCCATCTACCTCCAGTGGTCTTACACTACACTTTTTAGCCTTAAATTTATAGAAGCTAAAGAATCTCTTAGCATTACCTGCTGAACATTCTCTAGCAAAGTTGATTTCAGCAAGTCTTTTAGATGCTCTAACACACCTCCTAACTTTATTTCTAGCTATTCTATATGATTCTAGGTTTAACCCAGAGTTAGTATCTTTTAGTTTCTTGAATGCTTGTTTCTTTGAGTCCAGTAATTGCTTAACTTCCCTAGTCAGCCACGAAGGGTGCTTAACCCTGTTTGATCTAATTTGCCTACTGGGAATGAACCTATCCTGACCCTGAAATAGCTTATCTTTTATCATTGTCTACATTTCATAAGCATCTAAGCCATTCAATATGACTTCCCAATTAATTTCACTTAGGAAGCTCCTGAACTCACTGTAATTCCCTTTTGTAAAATTCGGAATCAATGTTCTGTTGGTTGCTACCCTTCCAACATATAATGAGAAGCGTATAATGTTGTGATCACTATTACCAAAGGTCTCTCCTACGTTAACATTTTGCACAAAATTTTCCTCATTAGTAAGCACTAGATCTAGTATTTTATTTTCCCTTGTAGGCTCGTGTATCATTTGAAAGAAGAAATTGTCCTCAAAACAAGTCATGAAACATCTTTCTGATTTGCTTACACCTATTGTTTTGTTTCCCAATCCTGCTATGTTGAAATCCCCCAACAAAATAGTTCTCTCCTGTACTCTCCTACTTATCTCTTCCTGCATCAGCCTGTCAGTGTTTTCATTCTGGTCTGGAGGTCTATAGAATGCCCCAATCCTAAATTTTGTTCCATTCTTCAGAATTATATCTAACCACAAAGATTCTACTCCTGCACTATGTACTCCATCCTCTATGGAATGACATTTCATTACTTGCCTAACATACAAGAGAATGCCACCTCCTATCCTTGCCTCTCTTTGATAGGCATGCATGTTGTAGCCTGTCAATTCAAATTCTTGCAAGTTGTCTCCAAACATGCTTTCGTTAACCCATGCTTCTGTTATGCACACCAAATCTAGCTGTTCAGACAACATATATGCATGCAGTTCCACAATTTTGTTCCTAACACTTCTGGCATTGACATAAAAACATGATAAATTATTCTTTCCATTGCTTGCTATGCTTCTCTCTTTATCAGCTACATCCCCCCATGTCCTGCCTAGTTTCCCTGTTTCCTGTTGAGAGCCTCCTCATACCTATTGCTGAGCAATTCCACTCCTCTCTTGCTCAGATGTAATCCATCTAAAGCAAACATCTCCATCCTCCCCCAAAACTCCCCCCACAAATCCAAGAACTGCACCCCAAGCTCCTTACAAATGTTGGCCACCCTGGTATTGAGCCCAATGGCCCTCGAATACCACTCCATGCTTGCATGGACCATAGGGAGGATGGATGTCACCACTCCTCTTTTCCTACTTCCTGCTAAACTACCTATCAAAGCCCTATAGGCTTTCATTGTTTCCTCTGTATTATTTTTCCTACATCGTTAACTCCAACCTGCACAATTACCGTTGCACCCTCTCCACTTCCCCTCATTACTCCCTCCAGCCTATCCCTAACATCTTTCACCTGCGCTCCCGGGTAGCAAACACGCATCCGTCTGCTGGGGTTCTTGCTACAAAATGTTTCGATCCATGTACCAAACCCTGGAATCCCCTATGACTAAAACCTCTCTCTCTCCATCTCTATCTTCAGCCATCTGGTCATCCCCACCTCCGTCCCTCTCATCATTACCTTCCCTCTCCTCCAGTGCATCAAACCTATTTTTAATTGGGACGCCCATGTCCACCTTCCTTAGCGCCAGTCGGGTGCTATGGCGCCTTGCCACCTTCCAACTGCCACCATCCCGGACCAAGCCATCCAAACTCCCATCAGTCCTCCGCTCGGGCACCCGAGTTGCCTGGCTGGCACCTCCCATGATGGGTCCCGCCACCAAACACTTCAAGCGCTCCACCTCCCCCGTTAACATATCTAACCTCTTACTCAAGTCCCCAATGATTCCCACACACTTACAATTCCCACAGTCTCCTTCCATTTTTGTTGTTGTTTTTTTTTTCTTTCTACTCTTAGTACTAAGTCTAGTTACTGTAAGCTTGTAAGCCTACAAGTATCTACTGTAATATATCTACAGTAATACAGTAATATAGCCTATAAGTATCTACAATACACTATAATCCCGTATAATTACACTAGATATGAAGATACCTACTGTAATTTATGCCCACTATTTTAGTCCTAAAATCTATCTTAAACTTACACACCAATTTGACACAAACTTATTCACTACAGAAGCCTACACTATAGAATTATACACTCTAGAATTACACACTACAGAGCTCACACCACACAAATATACACCACTGAATCAAACACTGTAGTACCCATCCACAACACCCAACAATCCTGCAGTTACACTAGGATATGAAGATATACCTAGTGTAATGCTATGCCTACTATCTTAGTCTTAAAATCTATCTTAAACTTAAACACCAAAATGACACAGCCAACACCCTTAGAACTTAACAAAATGGCGCTGGGCAGCCTCCCTGGGTTAATATAGCCTAATTTGCTGGTCAAAAATACTTATTTGATAAAAACTGTTGAAATATACGCTCAGAAGCAACCGCTAAATATCTATACACAATTTATCCCAGTACACCGTCCTTTTCCGCAACACTTAGCTCGTATGTAGTAGCCCCACCAAACACGTGTTTCCTCCTCAACGCCTGGCGGCAGACTGTCTGATACACATCTGCACTGAATGCCAACCAGAGCTTGAATGAAGAGTTAGGTCATGTTATGTTACATTTCTTTTTTATTTTAAACATTACTCTTGAACATTGTACTGAACTAAAAATTCAAGAGATCACAAACATCTTAAACTAGTTACCAAAAGCCTAATGAAACATACCTTTTATCTAGCATCACCTTACATATACTGGGTGCTGTCAGAGCCTATTGAGCATTGGGTGCACTTAAAGACAGAAAAGCTCACTCATAATCTGAACTAAATTTGCAGATACTATGTAAAAATAAATAATTTCAAAACATGTGTTATTAACTAAGTGTGCATTTCCAGCAAAATTTTACAAATTCAGGACACTGCAGCGACATATGCTTCACAGACACAATTCAACTATCCACGTGAAACCATTGTCAGTAGCAGCACATTGAACATCTTTAAAAACAGCATAGACAATCATTATAAGAATAGAGGGCTTGCTTTTCAGTATTCCAGGGAGGGCTGATTGACAGATTTTGTGGGCAACTGGTTGAGTGTACAGAGTGCAACCAAGAAGGGCCCTTGTCATAGTTGCACTGATTTTCATATCTTTCTTTATGAAACCCAAGCTTTGTGACTGAAATAGCTAGTGGTAGTTCTAACTCAACTCTTGTGAGACCTGCAATAGCCCGCAGTCGGATGCATTAATATGCTCTTAAAAAATAATAGTTCCCTACTGTCCCATGATCTCTTTCAAACTTCGTACGGAGCATCCCACCACTGAAAACATTAAGTTTTTGAAGCGCAACCGGATCCCAGAACGTGTCAAACAGGATTAAGTTATGAAGGAGTTTTAGACACAATTATTTCCATATTTAAAATGTGCTGGGGATCATGTCAGCATAGGTGAAAGCATTGCTCACACTTACGCAGAAGAAACCCTACATCCAGTTCAACTCAGTTATCTTGGTTCAACTATCTTGGGTTCAACTCCACCGCCAAGGCCTCATCCACCACCTGGAGATGCGCCATGTTCGTAACACGGAAGTTAATAATGCATCATCATGCGAGCTGCCAAATTTTTATAGGTGGTTCCACATTGAAGAAATGTCTTTACATACTTGGGACTCTGAACTCCAGCGCATGAGGAATGGGTTAAATATGTACCTAAAATTGTGGCGTACTTCTTGAATTCGATCAGGTGGTAAGTTCTGAAGCACGAAGCACGGTCTGCTTCTCGTAGGCATATGCCGCAATGCACGTAGAACACAGTCATACTGCTCAGGCTCTTCCGCGTTGATGTTCCTCAGCCACGTTTTGAGACGGCGGAGTGCGCTGAAGCTCCTCCTGTCCCTTTCATCTTCCACTTTCTTACCGAAGATATCTGTAGCATGAAACCGAAACTTCTAGACTCACCAAATACGGCTCATATGCCACATTTCTGACCCCTGTCTTTGTAACTTGTCATAACCTCCCGAAGTTTTCGTTACTTTTCACAAAAAATTACAATAATGTTGCGTGATATCGCGCAATAGCTCGGAATCTCTCTTTACATTTATGGTCAATAGATGGCAACAGCAGTCCGTTAGCAGATGATCCAAGACAACAGCAGTAGCTGGCTAGATATCATCACGACTAATGACTCAAGAGCAATGGCGTACCGAAGGGGTGGGGGTGGGGAAGCGGACAGTTGCTCTCACCCCAACCTGACAAGTTGCGGGGCCCCAAGAATCGCACTGGAGTTCGAAAAATTGCACCAGGCTCCCTAAAAATACGGCTTGGTCCCACCAAGATCGCACCGGGGCCACTCAAAATCACCATGGAGGCACCAAAAAGTCGCGCAGGGGCCCTAGAAAATGAGACTAGGGCCTACAAAATCATATCGAGACCCCTGGAAATAACATTGGGTGCTCCAAAAAGATTCTGGGGCCTCTAAATATGATGCTGGGCGTTCCAAATTAGTTGGACCAGGGCCTCCTAAAAATACCGCTGGGTTAAAAAAGAACTCAAGCCGGGCACATAAACATAACACTAGGGCCCTAATGGGCCCGAGTGGAGCTACAGAAAATCACGCTGGGGCTATCAACAAGTCGGATGGACACCTGGAAATCACTCTGGGGGTCAAGACATCTTGCTAGGCCTTTGAAGACGACACCGGGCCACCAAAAGGTCGGGCCGGGCACCTAAAAATCGCGCTGGGGCTCCCGAAAAGTCTGACTGGGGCCCGTGAAAATCACGACGGGATCCTCAAGTGGTCGCGCCTGGCCCCATGAAAATAACGCTGGGAGCGCAAAAAAATCGTGCCGGTGTTCCAGAAAATCACGACGGGGCACCAGAAGGCTGGACCGGGGACCATAAAAATCACGCTGAGCGTCGGGGCACCAAAGAGTCGCGCCCGGGCCCCCTGAAAATCTAGAGAGATTCGACAGGTCACACCGGGGCCCACACGTCTGGGGGGTGGCGCTGAGGGCATGTGCCCCTTACATGGAATACGGCGTCCCTCCAGCCAGGAAAAGGAGCTCATCTAAAAAGGTTCCAGTCTACCCGCTCGAATTTTCCAGCCAGAGGCAACCCTGTGAAAGAAAAGGCACCCCTTAGAAGGAAAGGTGTCCCTTCTGGAAGGGCAGGGTGTAACCCGCCCCTCAAATTTTTCAGCCAGAGGCTTTTGCAGTCATGCCGCTTCAAAGAAATGGCGCCCTTTCGGACAAGTGCCCCTCCCCCCCCCCTCCCATGGCAATTCCTGAATCCATCTCTGATTACCACATTGCTCTCTCGCGGTCATGAACATGGGTAAGTTATAAAATCGTACGCTTTCACCTGTGTCTTCCCTTGTAAATTTGACAACTTCCGTTAGACCAAAAGAGGAAAGCAGACAATTTGAAAACGATATATGTTTTATATGTCCAGAAGAGCAATGTGGCAGTGCAAATCAAGAACCAACGATGAGAGTGCAGGTTATGGCGGAATTATTGGGGAGCTCCTACCCATACAGGATATGAGTACCTGCTTTCACAACGGCTACAAGCAATAATGTATTTGATCCTCCTTTTCATATTACGCTCAATCATTGCACGCACACCGGACCTTCACACTTTCGAAATGATTGCGATATCTTAGCATTCTGATACCGTACGGGAAGCCACGTCGAGACCCACATAACGCAAATTCAAACCGTAGCGACGAAACGTGAGGACTTTGTACAATTAAAGCTAGCATTTGACCTTGAGGCTTTACCTGGCATGTCCTGGGCTGAAATGGTACTCGATGGATGCCCACGGGCTATCTCTTCATTCCACACATGGGTAGCTTTTGGAGAAAACAAAGAAACGCGGGGCGAAATAAAAAATGAATTCGACCTTTGACTTTGAACATCTGTGTGATTTCTTGAACAGTTTGCTAGAGCATCTCTCGCCACGTCGAATGACACCCACTTTATGCAAATTAAAGACAAAGGGACAAGGCGCGAGGACTTCAAGCAATGTATGTTTCCCTTCGATCTTGTGGTTTGACATTGACATGTCCCGGTTTGAAATGTTACTCAATGTTCACCACGGTCTTGATATCAGATATCGGTAGGTTAGGGCGAAGAAGAAAATGCGAGGCGACCAAAAGTTAGCTTGACCTATGAACTTTCAAAGTAGTTCCTTTTTTAAAAAATTATAACACGACACAAGCCACGTCGAATGACGCCAACTTGGGGCAAACTGAACATATAGGGACGAATCGCGTGTACTTCGGAAAATGTCAAGCTAGCCTTTGACCTTGAGGTTTGACCTTGACATACCCAGGTTTCAAAATGTTATTCGAGGGTTCACTATGGGCTATCACTTGATAGTTGATCTTGGCAGGCTCAGGCGAAAACCAAGAAAAGCGAAGTGACCGAAGAAATCAGCTTGCATTTTGACCTGTCGAAATTATTTGTACTTATCAATTTTCTGATGCCGCATAACAATCCGTGTATAATGACATCCATTTTCTGCAAATTGAAGCCATAGCGTCGAAACACGAGATCATCGAATAACTCAGCCAAACCTTTAACCCCGACATGTCCTGGTTTGAAATGTTACTCGAGTGTTCACCACTGGCTATCACTTGATGCCAGATTTCGATAGGTTCGAACGAAAACGAAAAGTAATTGAGGCGGCCGAGGAATCACCTTGGGCTCTGCCCTCGAAATATAATTCAAATACCTAGCTTTCTGATACCGCTTAACAAGCCACGTCGAATAACGCATATTTCATTGAAATTGAAGCAGTAGCAACCGAACCTCGCGTTAGGTCGATCTCGCTTCAATGTCGTTATCAAGTAAATCAAGGTAACCTGTGACCTTGAAGTTTAACCTTAGCATGTACCGGTTTGAAATATTACACGACGGTTCACCACAGGCTATCGCCTGGTACCACGATGAAGAAGAAGACAAAATCGAATAACTTTTAGCAAGTATTCAATATAAAACGAGTATAAAGGTATGATCATTGGATGACTAATACATATTTTACTACTCTTAATTGGATAGCCCAGATAATGCGAATATAACGGGGTAGTTGGTTAAAAATGCATTGGGGGTAAAGCGGTACATGTAAACACTTACCCCGGTAATTCATGCAGTATTGGTTTCATGGATTATGTGTTGTACGTTTGTATTAACCCTGCCCATGCCCCAGGGGGGCTCTCGAGAACCTCCTCGTTGTTTTCCAATAGCTGCCGAATGAGTAGACACAAAGACATTAGTTGTTCGGTAGCTCATTATCTATCTGCTTTGCTTATCTTGTCAAAATTTCTAGTCAGGCATTCAAAGGGCAATGGCCTGGAATGGGTCAAAGGGAGAGATGTTCCAAAATATTATAAATGCCGCCAATCAGAGTAGTTGCCAACAATCCAGCACACAACTTGGGTAATGCTATTTTTTCATCAAGGCGACCCAAATTTCATCTTGAAATGTTAATTTGGGTTAATATTACTGACCTGAGGTCAGGTTAGTTTCCTTTATTGTTTACCGTATTCAGTGGAGTAAATTAAATTAGTGGGTGATTTGTCACACCGAATATGATGAATACTATGCAGTAAGCATTATGGGTTAATTTATGTGTTAAAGGTCAATGACGTCCGATCAGGTCACTTATCATGTATATTCTACACAATGCAATCTGATACAGAATACTCCTGTTTCCCACCAAATGATTTCGGGATTCAGTTTTACCCTCACCTTAGTTGTGAGACATGATAATTGATGACAATCGAATGACCTGAGATGACCTAGCGTGAGTGTTAGAAACAAACATGTAGTGTCGCTTGCAGAGTGTGAAACTTATTTTCCTGGTTGGGAGTCGGAGTGCATACCGACTTCTTCCGGAGTACATTATCATGGACATTTTATGTCCATGATATTAGCAACGCATTCGCATTCACATTCAGCATCCTATTCGCATACTCTCCGAATTCGTTCATTTTTTCAGGATATGATCTTCGTCACTTGCAAAAGTAAGGCGAACGACGATTCTTCAGTAGGACGAGCGGTTCGACCTCCAGAGGTCCAGAGAGGTCACTCGGGTCAAAAACGGTGTACCGTATAAAATTCGAAGTATTTCACTTAGCCGAATGATTCCAACACCTAGATGTCCGCTGTCCATCAAAGTGGCGGCACATCAAATTACGTAAACTTCAATGACACGGTTTGACCTCAGGTCACCGAAATTGGTTTTGCTTATGTACTATATCTATTTGCGGGGTACCGAATAAAATCATGGTGACTCATTGCAAATGCCTGGTTTTTGCAGGTCATAGTCTACATAGCACGTACATAGAGCACATGAATCAAGGTGACCCATTGTGGCCACTGATTCATCACCATTCGCCAAAAATGCCCCAAAAATGGCACTATACCAAATTCTTGTGTACCCGATATTTTCCGCAAAATTTTACTTGCCACGACGAAAAAACACCCAGACATTGGTTATGGCCCATGGATGCAGCACATTGAAGCATCTGACCTACAATCTCATAGTTTGACCTATATTCGCAAATTACTGTTTTGACCATGCATTATTGCCATCTACGGGGTACCTGATAATACCATCCTAAGCACATTCATCGGATGAACATTAGCGCAAAAAAATGTCCAATCCGACAAGAAAGCAGCACATCCAAGCATGTCACCTTCAAGCTCACCATCTGACCTCAGGTCAACTCAGATTTTAACATGGGATGTGATATTCCCTATGGGAATATCACGGTGTACCGAGTAAAACTTTCATGAATACATTTATCGGATGGATATTAGCGTCGAATAATCGCACAACAAGCAAGGACGCAGCACATCCGAGCATGTGCCCATCACTGCAAGCGTTTGACCTCAGGTCAGGTTTTATGAAATTCAGAAACAGAAAGTGGTCCACTTGGGTACCGTATGTGGGCCAAACAAAGCACGCAAAATAGACTATCTCAACACTGATGCATGCACTAGCAACATAAGAAGCAGCCCACTGCGTGACCTGACCCCAATCGATGACGCATTTCATCAGGTAGCACTAGCGTCCTATTCAACAACGCATTCAGAAACAAATTCACAATATTCTCCAATTCGTCTGAACATTTGACACAACCTTCGCAACCACACCCGTACATGCATCCCGGAACCATTTTCTGCTACGACAAACCGTTTTGCCTTCAGAGGCGAAAAGGTCAGCGAGGTCAAATCTGGGGTACCGCATAACTTCCCTGATAATTCACTTATTGGAATCATTAAAACGTTTATGCAACCGCTATCACGGTGGCATGCAGCACACCAAGTCAACTGGTCACTCGAACCCACCATTTGACCTCAGGTCAACGAAGATTTTAACATTACACCCTATGGGAATATCACGGTGTACCGAATACAACTTTCATAAATACATTTATCGGATGGATATTAGCGTCGAATAATCGTCCACCGAGCAAGGATGCAGCACATCCGAGCATGTATTCGTCAGTGCAAGCGTTTGACCTCAGGTCAGGTTTTATGAAATTCAGAAAAAGAAAGTGGTCCACTTGGGTACCGTATGTGGGCCAAGCAAAGCATTCAATGTGGACTATCTCAACACTGATGCATGCACTAGCAACATAAGAAGCAGCACACTGCGTGACCTGACCTCTATCGATGACGCATTTAATCAGGTACAACTAGCGTCCTATTCAACAACGCATTCAGAAACACATTCACCAATGTTCTCCGATTCGTGTGGAAATTTGACACAACCTTCGCAGACACACCCGTACATGCATCCCTGAACCATTTTCTGCTACGACGAACCGTTTTGCCTTCAGAGGCGAAAAGGTCAGCGAGGTCAAATCTGGGGTACCGCATAACCTCCCTGATAATTCACTTATTGGGATCATTAAAACGCTTGTGCAACCGCTATCACGGTGGCATGCAGCACACCAATTCAACTGGTCACTCGAAGCCACCATTTGACCTCAGGTCAACGAAGATTTTAACACTACACCCTATGGGAATATCACGGTGTACCGAATAAAACTTTCATGAATACATTTATCGGATGGATATTAGCGTCGAATAATTGTCCACCGAGCAAGGATGCAGCACATCCGAGCATGTGTTCGTCAGTGCAAGCGTTTGACCTCAGGTCAGGTTTTATGAAATTCAGAAAAAGAAAGTGGTCCACTTGGGTACCGTATGTGGGCCAAACAAAGCATTCAAAATAGACTATCTCAACACTGATGCATGCACTAGCAACATAAGAAGCAGCACACTGCGTGACCTGACCCCTATCGATGACGCATTTCATCAGGTACAACTAGCGTCCTATTCAACAACGCATTCAGAAACCAATTAACCAATGTTCTCAGATTCGTGTGAAAATTTGACACAACCTTCGCAGACATACGTACACGCATCCCGAAAGTTTGCGTCTGGAGACTGGCGCTGCGATCGCGTGCATGATGCTGATGATGATCGGCCGCGTCCCCCGTGCGCTCTCCTTTCGATTAAAGGTCAACTAAAATGAATGATGTCCTTACCTCAGCTAATTGAAGCCCATGATCATTGGCCGGACTCGCATTCCCGGACGGTCAAAGCGGACAATGGACAGGATCTCGACGACATACAAGCGGAAAATCTCGGCGGCCGAGAATCCGAAACTCAATTAGTGTTCTGTACATTGCACAGCCTCCGTGCGGATACAGACAGCATTTGCCGCAAGCAGCGGATGCATCATTTTGACGGCAACATTCACCATCTCGCACTCTTTTCAGCCACCAAAAATTGTCGACGCAGCGTTTCTACAACACCTGTATTTACATGCATACACTTTACAAGCATAATCACAACGTGACTGGAACAGGCACCGAACAATTGGACATATCACATGGAAGTCGGCGTGGCAGGCGACCTGGGGTTGGCCTAAACTCTCTGACTGCCCCCGCCCCCCCATTGCGTATCAGCCGGCACTTTACGCAGCCGGCCAACGGTGATCCTCCACCGGTGCCAGCGATGTGCGAACTTGTGCAGCCACTCGACGAGCGCCGCCGTGACGGCAGTGACCAAAACGTCGATCATGTTCTGTGTGTAGGCCACCGTCTCCTCGTACGACAGGCTCAGCTTGCAGCAGAAGTGGCAGTCATGCACAAAAGTATGCAGCAGGCGGCAGCGAGCTTTTCGCCTCTGAAGGCAAAACGGTTCGTCGTAGCAGAAAATGGTTCCGGGATGCATGTACGGGTATGTCTGCGAAGGTTGTGTCAAATTTTTACACGAATCGGAGAACATTGGTTAATTGGTTTCTGAATGCGTTGTTGAATAGGACGCTAGTGCTACCTGATGAAATGCGTCATCGATTGGGGTCAGGTCACGCAGTGGGCTGCTTCTTATGTTGCTAGTGCATGCATCAGTGTTGAAATAGTCTATTTTGCGTGCTTTGTTTGGCCCACATACGGTACCCAAGTGGACCACTTTCTTTTTCTGAATTTCATAAAACCTGACCTGAGGTCAAACGCTTGCACTGATGGGCACATGCTCGGATGTGCTGCGTCCTTGCTTGTTGTGCGATTATTCGACGCTAATATCCATCCGATAAATGTATTCATGAAAGTTTTATTCGGTACACCGTGATATTCCCATAGGGTGTAATGTTAAAATCTTAGTTGACCTGAGGTCAGATGGTGAGCTTGAAGGTGACATGCTTGGATGTGCTGCTTTCTTGTCGGATTGGACATTTTTTGGCGCTAATGTTCATCCGATGAATGTGCTTAGGATGGTATTATCAGGTACCCCGTAGATGGCAATAATGCATGGTCAAAACAGTAATTTGCGAATATAGGTCAAACTATGAGATTGTAGGTCAGATGCTTCAATGTGCTGCATCCATGGGCCATAACCAATGTCTGGGTGTTTTTCGTCGTGGCAAGTAAAATTTTGCGGAAAATATCGGGTACACAAGAATTTGGTATAGTGCCATTTTTGGGGCATTTTTGGCGAATGGTGATGAATCAGTGGCCACAATGGGTCACCTTGATTCATGTGCTCTATGTACGTGCTATGTAGACTATGACCTGCAAAAACCAGGCATTTGCAATGAGTCACCATGATTTAATTCGGTACCCCGCAAATAGATATAGTACATAAGTAAAACCAATTTCGGTGACCTGAGGTCAAACCGTGTCATTGAAGTTTACGTAATTTGATGTGCTGCCACTTTGATGGACAGCGGACATCTAGGTGTTGGAATCATTCGGCTAAGTGAAATACTTCGAATTTTATACGGTACACCGTTTTTGACCCGAGTGACCTCTCTGGACCTCTGGAGGTCGAACCGCTCGTCCTACTGAAGAATCGTCGTTCGCCTTACTTTTGCAAGTGACGAAGATCATGTCCTGAAAAAATGAACGAATTCGGAGAGTATGCGAATAGGATGCTGAATGCGAATGCGAATGCGTTGCTAATATCATGGACATGGACATTTTATGCATGGAATCTGTTTGCCGGTAGCCAACGGGAAAAAATGTATGTAGTCAATAACGACGTAATATGTATATGTAATATGCATTGTGATTGCTGATCAAACCAAATGTTAAAACATGCGAACAAATAAGTTAACAATAGATGGCACCTCCCGGCAAAGAATCGCGACAATCAAAACAGCTTCGTCTCTCATAACTCACAGGAGCAATGCGCTTTCCTTTCACCGTTGGTTTCAGCACAAGACTAGCCATATGAGAAACAAACGAAAATATTTCACACTTCACCCTCAGCTCAGACCGCACACCTATATATCTGCGCAGCCAATTCCCTGTCTTCCCTGCGAAATACGAACCATTCTCCGCTAACGTACATGCCACAGTCGGAGGTCGGATGTGATAGCGGTGTGCAACGCAAAGATCGAAGGTCGCAAGTCATCAGTAAATGACTTGTGCTTGCGGCGTGACCTTAACACAGTCAAATCTTCCGACTATGTGGGTGACGCGAATGTAGGTTAGACGCGGCTCCAGAGTCTTAGTAACCGGAGAACATTGTCTCAGTGCGCATGCGCGCCGTCTTGCAAGCGCTGTTGGCGCGTCGTCTGTGTTTCCGGTGATTGATATTGAGAGGAGTGTGTAGATCTGTGGTCCGGCTGTTGACTGCCACGAAAAGTGGTTAGTTTGAGTAGTAACCGTAAGTGGAACAACCAGCGTATTGCGGGTGTCATTTCTGTGTTTGCTTTTATTGACATATTCGTTCCCGCAATTGTGTCGAATGCGTGTGAAGCCCATCCTATCCAGTACGAACCCCGAATAAAAAAAAGGTTTTTCAGATAAAGAATATCTGAAGAAGTGCCTTAATTCCCACCCTGGTCTCTTATCATTTGTGGGGACTAAGTCAGAATCATTATATCGACCCAAAACGACCTCTAGTGTCAGTTCAATTATCGTCATCCATGCCAATATCAATATCATTAATAACATCATCAGTCAAAATGCAAAGCTAAGGTTTGTTTCGGGCTCTCCATGACTACCGCTTTGAAACGGTGTTCTGCATTTAAAGCATACGCAGATCTGAAGTTCGAGGGGGTCTTTCAAGGAGCCTCCCCCACCCCCGTCCCTTCAGTCCGGAGAAGGTGGATTCGCCTGCCGACCCGGCGAGGGTTAAGCATCGACTAAGTATCATCGGTTAAGTATCGAATCGATCTACTAGGAGTGTGTTGCCGGCGGACCGCTCCCCGTCAGCCGCAGACAACCGTTCCCCGGCAGCGCTGCACCGTCCACCAGCAGCATTTGACCATCCACTGGCAGCACTAGACTGTCCGACAGGAACCGTGGATCATCCACCGGCAACTCTGGGCCGTCCGCCGGCAACGGTGGACCGTCCCACGGCAGTGCTGGGCCGTCAACCGGCAGTACTGGGCCGTCCTCCGGCAGTACTGGGCCGTCCGCCGGCAGTACTGGGCCGTCCTCCGGCAGTACTGGGCCGTCCTCCGGCAGTACTGGGCCGTCCGCCGGCAGTACTGGGCCGTCCTCCGGCAGTACTGGGCCGTCCTCCGGCAGTACTGGGCCGTCCGCCGGCAACGTGACCGTCCGGCAGTGCGGCCGCCCGGCAGTACTGGGCCGTCCGCCGGCAGTACTGGGCCGTCCTCCGGCAGTACTGGGCCGTCCGCCGGCAGTACTGGGCCGTCCGCCGGCAGTACTGGGCCGTCCGCCGGCAGTACTGGGCCGTCCTCCGGCAGTACTGGGCCGTCCGCCGGCAGTACTGGGCCGTCCTCCGGCAGTACTGGGCCGTCCTCCGGCAGTACTGGGCCGTCCTCCGGCAGTACTGGGCCGTCCTCCGGCAGTACTGGGCCGTCCTCCGGCAGTACTGGGCCGTCCTCCGGCAGTACTGGGCCGTCCTCCGGCAGTACTGGGCCGTCCGCCGGCAGTGCTGGGCCGTCCGCCGGCAACGGCGGATCCACAGGCGAGGCCACATGGCCTCAGCATATGGCCGTCCGCCCGTAGCGCTGGACTGTCCGCCGGCAATGGTGGACCGTGTGCTCCGCGGTGAACCGTCCACCGGCAGCACTGGGTCATCCACCGGCAGCGCTGGGTCATCCACCGGCAGCACTGGGTCATCCACCGGCAGCGCTGGACCGTCCGCCGGCAGCGCTGGGTCATCCACCGGCAGCGCTGGGTCATCCACCGGCAGCGCTGGACCGTCCGCCAGCAGCGGAAGATCAGCGCTGGACCGTCCGCCAGCAGCGGCGGATCATCCACCGGTAGCGCTGGACCGTCCGCCAGCAGCGGCGGATCAGTGCTGGACCGTCCGCCAGCAGCGGCAGATCGTCTGCCGTCAGCGCTGGACCGTCCGCCAGCAGCGGCAGATCGTCTGCCGGCGCTGGACCGTCCGCCAGCAGCAGCGGATCGTCTGCCGGCGCTGGACCGTCCGCCAGCAGCAGCGGATCGTCTGCCGGCGCTGGACCGTCCGCCAGCAGCGGCGGATCGTCTGCCGGCGCTGGACCGTCCGCCAGCAGCGGCGGATCAGTGCTGGACCGTCCGCCAGCAGCGGCGGATCGTCTGCCGTCAGCGCTGGACCGTCCGCCAGCAGCGGCGGATCGTCTGCCGTCAGCGCTGGACCGTCCGCCAGCAGCGGCGGATCGTCTGCTGGCGCTGGACCGTCCGCCAGCAGCGGCGGATCGTCTGCCGTCAGCGCTGGACCGTCCGCCAGCAGCGGCGGATCGTCTGCCGTCAGTGCTGGACCGTCCGCCAGCAGCGGCGGATCGTCTGCCGTCTGCGCTGGACCGTCCGCCAGCAGCGGCGGATCGTCTGCCGTCAGCGCTGGACCGTCCGCCAGCAGCGGCGGATCGTCTGCCGTCAGCGCTGGACCGTCCGCCAGCAGCTGTGGACCGTGGCTTCCTTCAGAAGCCTTGTAGAGGCCTGGCCGGTGGTCGAAGGTGATCGTGCACTCAGCCGGAGCATGCGGTCGACGTCAACCTCATTGTCGTTGAATATTCATTTGACGTAATAAAAGCGGGTGCAGCTGCTTGCCTCTCCTGGCAAGCTGTTCCATTACTGTATGCATATCGTTGAACTGGTTGCGACCTTCGATGAAGATACGTCAATGACTAAAGGAACTTAGAGCTTATTCCGATAGAAAACACTGATAAAAATTTCAATGTGTGGCTTATTACAAGCGAGTACGACTGCAGTCATGCTCTATACTCTGCGCGATACAACTGGCCTGGCCACAGCCCGAGGTTCCCACTACCTTATAGGGCGATTGCAGAGATGGTTCTAGAAGGCTCTTTTTCGGAGTATTATTGGGGTGCATTGGGTAGTAATGCACGGCAGTATCCAGTTTTTCATGGTAATCGGACCATGGTATATCCATGGTGTAACCGCTTGGGGGAGGACATGTCCCCTCCCCCCATTTATGAAGGTGGCTATTTTTCCACAATTTTTTATGTGTCCCACAAACCTCAGCTACCTAGATATGATCGCCGCAAAATTATACTTAATCTTAATAAAGTGAAAATAAATATGCAAAAGAATCACCAAAAAAGCTAGAAACCGATCAAGCCAATCAACGGGCTTCACATACTATCTGTCATCACAAAATCTCCGAATGGTAAATCAGCAAACAATTCGCCAGGCAACAAATTTGCACTATCGCAAGGCTTTATTGTAGTCTTCGGTTACATTCCCTGCGCATATATTCATAGATCATGAACAAACGTGATTCTCGGGGTCCTTGAGTACCTTCAAGACCATGGGGGAGTCATGGGCAGCCTTTAGTGAGCACGTCAAGTTAATGTCGTAGATGTACTCGTACTCAGCGATGAGTTCGCCAGAGGTGCATTTGCATTGTCATTGGCATTCAGTGACGGGTTTATGAGCGTTTGAATCAATTACCACAAATGCTTCTGCCTGCACTGAACATGCTGGAAGCAACTACATAGGTCTCACATTATCACCTTAACGGTCAAGGTCCAACGCAAACCGGTTTCTTCGGTTGCTTCCCATTTTGTTTCGTTTTCACCCACACCTGCCAAAATCTGGTATCAAGCAACATCATGTGGTAAATTAACTTTTTTAAAACGGTGCATGTCAAGGACAAACTTCGAGGTCAAAGGTTAGCTTGATTTTGTAAGATGGCGACATTGAAGCGATATCGACCGAACGGGAGGTTCGGTTGCTATCGCTCCTTAAAGAAATTGGCGTCATTCGACGTGGCCTGTTATGCTGTTTCAGAATGCTAAGCAATCAAATTGTTTGACAAGGGCAAAAGCCAAGCTGATCATCCGGTCCGCTCAATTTTCTTTCGTTCCCGCTCAAACCCAACAAAATCTGGTATCAAGCAATAACCAGTGGTGACTACTCGAGTAACGTTTCAAACCGGGAAATGTCAAGGTCAAATTTGATTGACTTTTTCTATGACCTCTCGTTTCGTCGCCATGGTTTGGATTAGAAGAAAATGGATGTCATTCGACGTCGCTTGCTTTGCGGTATCAGAAAGTTGATAACTTGAAATCGTCTCGACGAGTCAAAATTAAAGCTGATCTCTTCTTTCCCCTCACATTTTTTTTTGGTTTTCCCTCAAGTCTACCCAGATCCACTACCAAGCGATAGCCCATGGTGAACCATCGAAAAACATTTTGAAACCGGGATGTATTAAGGTCAAACTTCAAGGTCGAAGGCTAGTTTAAATTTTTCGAAGTCCTCACGATTCGTCGCTATGGGTTCAATTTGCATCAAGCGGGTGTCATTTGACGCGGCTTGTGGCGTATTATAATGCTACCAAATAGAATCCAGTTCAAAGGTCAAAGGTCAACCCGTTTTTGGCCATGTCGTATTTTTTAGTCGCCCTAATCTACCCACATCTGGTATCAAGCAATAGCCGTGATGGAAATGCTTTTTTTTTAATGCAACAGCCTACCCTAGCCTAACCTACTTTTGGAGAGAAAAGAAATCTAACCCAGCCCGGCCTAACCAAGCCTAGGCTGCTATTAAAAAAAAATCAATTTTTGTTTCGAAATTTTTGGGTATCTTTTCGGTATTATCGTGCTTTAAGGTGGTAACAAGAATAGTTTTATACGCATTTGCATCCATGAAGCAAACAAATGGGTTAGGTTTGGTTAGGCTATATTAGTTTATTTTTTATGCTCGAAATTTATTTTTAAAATAAAACAAAATTTCAATTATTGTCTTTATTTCCACAGAAAAGAAGTCGCCCGTCATCTTAGTCACCTTCATATATATAATATTCTGAAATAAAAATTCAAAACGGAAAACACTTAATACTGAAAATTTTCCAATTTTTATCCACAAAATGTCTTTTTTAAATGGCAAATTTAAACGAGGAGTTGAAAAAGAAGTAGCTGAAATCCATGGATTTTAGGGGGCGGGGTACACCTCTATCTTGTCTAAACTTACCGCGTCCCTAGGTTGTCCCCCGCCCCAAGTTAGAAACATTAGTTACACCCATGTATCTGGGAAAGGGTGGTAACCGGGTTAGGGTAGTTCTACCGAGAACAAAATCCGAATACGCGAGGAATGGTTCTACGGGTGGTGGTGTGGGGGGGGAGGGTCGTCTGCGCTCACCACCACTTAAACACCAAGAGAGTTCACTCTGCTAAAGGTGGTCAAATGTATTTTCAGTGCAGATTTTGGAGGGTTTGGGTGAAAACGAAAAAAGGAAAGTGACCGAAGAAACCCATTCGAGTTGGACCTTGGCCGTTAAGGCGGTAATGTGATAACAATGTAATTGCTTCCAGCGTGTTGAGTACAAGCAGAAGCAGTTATGGTAATTGATTCGGACTATAATAAGCCCATCGCTGAATCACAATGCCGACACAACTACACCTCTGGCGAATTCGTCGCTGAATACGAATACGTTAACATGACGTACGTAACTTAGGCTGCCCATGACTCCCCTCCATGGTCTTGAAGCCATGAAGTCTTATGACTACCAGTCTTATGACTACCCAAGGATACCCAGTCAGGTTTGCTCAAGATATATTAATATGTGTGCAGGGGAATGCAACCTAAGACGTATAAAGCCCTACGAGAATGCAAAGTCACACGCATAATGGTCAAGGCATGTCCAGGTCAAGCGAGATCACGTGAGATCATTGCGCATTTCTTTAGAAATTCTGCAGGTGTTGCATGTTTGTCAGTTAAAGATATGTAGGTACTGGACAAGACAATCGCCATTATATAGCCTCGGATATAACCAAAAGGAGCTCAAGCCCTCATCTCTATTTCACTATACGTCGCGCTGTATAAGTAACGTTGTGATGTTTTGTATTGCATTCGTATCGGAAGATTAATAATCGAGGGCCACTCCGAAAAAATGTTGGGTGTTGAATTTGAATCTACCTTCCATTCATACCCCAGGGGAGTAAAACAAAAAAATTCCAACACCATTTTGAACCTTTCGAGGACTTGAACCTTTCGAGGAGGAGGAGGTCCCCTCCCAGTCCCCGACAGCTTTTCGGGTCATGAAGGCTGAAAGGCCTAGCTGGGAAACTGGCCCTGCGTATTCCTTACAACCGTCCTTAACCTGAAGAACTCTCCTCCTGAAATCTCAGGCGGCTCGGCTGGCCATCAGATCCGTTCAAAGCTGCTGTGAGCTCTTTCAAGTTACCGTAAGTTTTTTTTGGGGGGTTTCAAGCACATCCCATATTCTGAAGTTCGCCCTCAATATTGACCGTTCAACCTGCCAACAGATGGCACGACAAAAATTTAAAGATGGCGACTACATTGGAGATAAACAATTCGCATACGGTGTTGAGTGATACTGTCTGAGCTTACTTCAGAGTAACACAGATGGATCCTACTGAACCGAAAGTATCAATTGTGCAAATATCAGAGTATATCGGCGACAAAAAAGCCTTGTGTTATTGAGGGGGAAGCCGTACTAGATGCAGGGCACATTATTTATTGTTGTGCAATTGGGAAAGAACCGGGCAAGGTTATAGTGCAGGCACTCTGCGTAAAATCCAGCCACCTACGCGAGAAGCCCCATGAGCTACATGCTGTGGTGACGTGTGGGAGATTCTGGGTTCAGTGCTCCTGCAAAGCTGGCCTCTCAGAAAGCTGCAAGCATTGCATTGCTCTGCTACTATACCTAAACAGGTGAGGAAAGCGAAGGGTTAAATGATTGTTATGATTGACAGAACTGCATACCGATGCAATATTGAAATAACAAACTAGCTTTAGCAAGGCATAAAGCCAGTAGGTTCTGACCACTGATTATATCAACATTTCCATATATGCCTGACATCATGCAAATGTGGAAGTCTTCTGGAATTATTTATATTGGGGTTATGTGATTCACTCACATTCTTATGTCTCTATGTAGACAGGCAATTTATCATTTTGTGTATGAAAGCAATATGGTTGAATTACATGCTGGAAACACCAATCATTTTATGAAGCCTTCATCCATATATACATACCAGAAAGGATATAATCATCCTTCTTCAAGTGCTACTGCACACCTTCTTGTGCCTTGATGCTTTCTTGCCCATTTTTAGAATGTTGTGCCACTTTTTTGATAGTAACTTATCTCTCGGGAAGCGATGGAAGCTGATTTCAGATTCCCTCCTGTGTAATGATTTGCATTGAGGAACTCAACAATACGTATTGGACTTGCTCACCTTATCCACTTGATTCATCATGTTCACAACTTTGCAAGAACCCTCACACTCAATTTGTCACACTTACATCCGCCCAACGGTAGTTGAAGGTGTCCGCCGGCAGGCGGCAACACTTTCGCCTTGAACGGTCAATTTTATACAGTAATCGCCAGCCTGCAGTTAATCTCTTCGCTCTCAGGGGAATTTGTTGATTCATTAGAGGCCGCTCTCAACCTCATCAGAGTCCCAGTTCAGTCATATGTGACTCTCAGCGACCCTCTGCATCCCTCGAGGCTCTATGGTGCTTTTAATTGCCCATAAGAGCCTTCAATCTTCCTGCCTAGCTTTCATCTCGGGGTGAATTTTAACTCAGAGATGGGCCCTCACTAGTCCTTGCCAACTCTTAGGAGTCCTGTTCATCCTACAAGGGCTGTTTGAAGTCCTAAGCCATCTCTGGTCCTTGGTGCCTTGTTTATTCATCAGCTGTTGGGGGCTTTTTCCGGTCGGGGCTGCTCTTTTCAGTTGGTATGTGCATACCAGCTGTCGATCGGGCCCTCTTGTCTTCATGGCTCATGCCAGCCTTCAGGGTCTTCAGATTTGAAGAGCCCTTTCCACACAAACTGTTAGATGAGCTTTGCATTTTCCTCGGTTATGTATCTTGTTATCTTATATGCCCCTGAAGACTGTCGCCTGGAATACCCGGTCGAACTCGCTAGAGGGCGATTGCTCCTTCATCCCTTGGTTACACCACCGTTTTGCAACTGCCCGGGTCCCTCCATGTGCTTAGACGTCTTTTACGTCTCCGCGTTGGCCCGGACCGTCTCCCTAACACAGGAACGTCTTCATCAGCATTAGGCCCGTCATCGGCTTTGAACCCCTCTACATCAGTGTGAGCTACAGGGCCTGCAGATCCGTCCCGGACCCCCTTCGTCGGATCAAGGGCCTTTTTCTACGGCTCAGGACAATCTCCGTACGACCGGAGGCCCCTCTGTCAATATCTCGGGCATTCTCGAACACACAAGCGTCCCCTGTGTGGCTTTGGTCCAGGGGTCCGTTGTGCCGTCTCTGACGATTCGGGCCGTCCGTCCACCTGGAAGCCTTCAAGTTTGCACCGCCCAGAACCCTGAACATCTTCCCGAGGGCACTATCTGTTCATTCGGAGAACTCCCTGTCGGTCCGGGACCCTTTCCGTCACCCTGGTCCAGTTCGTTTGGTCATGGGCCCTACACTTCGTTTCAGGGGGACCTTGCGGGCCCCTGTACCGACGCCTTGGGGGTCCCTCAAGGCGATCGACAGTGGAGCCCGTGTTGTTCCTCCAGGGGATGGATGCCCCGTCGCTACCTCTTAGCTACGCTTCTGTGTTTCCGTTTCCGCCCTCCCTCTTCCTCTCTCTCCCTCTCTACTTTTGTTCACCCCACATTTCTTCTAACTCTTTCTCTATCTCCCTATATCCCTCTCTCTCCCTCTCCCTCCCTCCCTCTCTCTCTCTCTCTCTCTCTCTCTCTCTATCTCTCTCTCCCATCTCTGTCCCACGTCCTCCTCCTCCTCCCTTGCTAGCTGTCGCCACCTGTCACCGTCCCTGCTCAACGAGCATGCACAATGCAAACAGCACGCCTATTCTATTGTGTAGATCCTTTTGTGAATCAGAGGCCGATGCGGTGATACAGGGCGAGGCCTTGCTGTCGGGACATGCGACAACTGCGCCGCTCTGTTGAGATCCACGTCACGCCCGCTCGGCTGCCATTGTCACGTGCTGAAAATGGCCCGCTGCTCCCGTGACCATGTGTCACTCACCAGCCGCCTTCGGCTCCCACCTGGTCACCACAGCAACAGCAAGGGCTCGGCACTCGTGGATGGGTGCCTTGCATGCAAATCCAATCGATACCAAGGAGACGCAACTTGATGAAGTCGGCTGGTGGATTGAATTCCATGTACACTTGAGAGGAATGACGAGGATCCCGGTGGCGAGCACTACCAGGCTACTAACGGGCTGCCACCAGGTTATCAGGCTACGAGTGCTGCAAGAATCATGCTGCACAACAACAACAAAAATGCTGTTTAAATCTCTGGAATGCGTTTCAGGTACAGTGGTGTAGATGTCACAGTCGTCTTTTGCTTAATGCGCACCTTTCGCACCTGGCGGACCAAGAGCACGACGCGCCGTACGACCACAACAAATGCCAAGGCCTAAGCGTGTCTTAGAATAAAGTAAGTGAGCATTTTAGAGAATGTGCTGTGAGGCTAAACATATCGAGATAAAATTTGTCTGTGCGTGACGAATACGGGATTTGAAACGCTGCAACAAAGAAAAGGCCCATAAGGCTCCTCAGGTTCACTATTTTATCAGTGAACAAGTTGAATTCTTTTAGGTTATCGAAGCTTATGTCGGATATCAGTAGCCGATAGCCGGTAGCTCAGTCGGTTATAGCGCTGGTCTCATTGATCTCCGCTGTCCATGTACATGTTGAGCTGTGGGATATCAGATTGTGTGGTGGCCACATACCTGGCTGTCTGGCCTGATGCTCAAAGAAATTACTGCCGAACTAGTTGTAGTCAGTCGGACTCGAGTGCTGATCACGGATGTCAGGCTCCCAGTAACCCCACGGCTTGCGGTCGGCCGACTCGGATACTCGGCAGAGGCCTTCCCTCAGTCTACCACATAAGCCCACCCCCCGCTGTATAAACTGTGATAGCCTCCGAGTCCGCCGAGGTTATCACCGCTAAGCCTTTTAAGTCGGCCACAGATACGCAGGGACAGCAGCCATTTTCCAGACAAATCCGCTTACATCGGTAGGGATCCTGCCAGCACAGTGTTTAATGTCTGCTCGAAGACAAGGAAGATCATAAAATCACATTGCTGTACAAAACACACGAGCACACCAAATGGTACATGTGCACGGATTAATTGAACGGTGCAGCATCATGGAGAGGAAGGCAGATGCAGTCTTTCATAGTTGAAGCCTGCTTTGCTTGACATAGATGTTTTAACTTATTATTGATATTTGAGCTGGTTAAGAACATTTTTGTGTCAAATTTCGGCCCCATATCATCGCGACCTTAGCACACATAACCTAACCTTAACATGATCGCAGTGGATATCTTGATTTTTCTTTTTGCGGAACTAGCTTTGGCACATTACTTTTTAACGAACAATTTTTGGTAAGCAAGTATTTTCTATGAGTGATATTTGGTTTACTTTTATATGTGGTACTATGCATACTCGTACGGATGTCGTTTTCATGGGTTTGAGCGCCAAAACCGCTGTGCATCCATTTAACATTTGATACTAGTAAAGAGGCAGCATGTCACATGACACCATGCGGCCCGGCTAGCCTCGCTGAACGTTTTCAAGTGCAGAAATGATAGTTTAAAACACCATGCTTCTCAACAGACATATATTTACCACGGCTCAATGTAATACACAAACTGCATTCGCCAGATAACACTGACACATTGGTTTTTGTTAATTGTTAACAACTAGCGTATACATACATGCAACATGACGTCTAAAATAACTCCCAGATTGCATACACTCGCAGATTGCACCCTGTATTTTTTTTCAATTCTTCATATACTGTGACTTGAACTGTGATTGGCACTTCTTTGAGGCATCGCAAGCGAAAAAATGTTTGTGTTGGTTCACACATGGAGAACGATTGAGAGGGCTAAGGCTAAAGCAATTCTGACCCGTCCATGCTGCAATAAGATTTTAACGGCACAGGCAATGCTCGAATTTCTTGCCAACAAATATATTTCAGTCATTCATATCATCTGTGTTGGTAAAGGCAGTGTTGAATGCTACCGAGGCCCTTGTTGGATGCTCCTCTAAGCAGTTGCCCGTGGAGGGAGTCAAGGGTTTGCATAAGTTGTATCCCGTCGATCTGCTTACCACGACAGCCCTGTAGTCTGCTCTGGTGGCGAAACAAGATATTGCGAAGTTAAATCGGTTTATGTTGATCAACGCATCCGTCCGAAAAGCGTTGCATTGTGTCCAAGCTTGAGATGTACAGCTTCGGTGCTGTGGTTAAACATTTCGAAATAACGTGCGCCAGGTCTATGCGCTACACATTGCAGCATCGGATATATAGCGGACGCTACTGTTGCATGCTGCATCGCCCTCACACCAGCAGGCGACAGATGAGTGTGCTTAGATAGCGTCCCAATGGAAGGCCTGGACAAATTGTACAACGGCCGAATAATCATCAGGGAAATTTCCGACAACTACCGCCTCACCTGGAGGAACTGAATGTCTGAGATCGCTGGAAGAGCGGCTTTGGGTTTTTGAAAGAGATTCTAGGACAAATGTACGTATGACAGATGTACGTAACCAAATGTACGTAACCAAATGTACGTAACCAAATGTACGTAAGCGCAAATGTACGTATGGCAAATGTACGTATGCGCAAAAATACGTATGCGCAAATGTACGTATGCGCAAAAGTACGTAAACGCAAATATACGTAAGCGCAAAAGTACGAAAGCGTAAATATACGTAAGCGCAAAAGTACGTAAACGCAAATGTATGCCAGCGCAGCAGTACCTAAACGTAAAATAATGCAAGAGGAAATGTACGTATGAGCCAATGTACGTACATTTAGCACATTTTGTGTGTCTTTGCGTTTAGGCACAGTTTGTGAGGTGCATGTCATACGTACATTTGTTTTTAGGTACATTTGAGCATACGCATATTTGCGCATATGTACAATTTCCATGCGTGCATTTGCGCATATGTACATTTAGCCTTACGTACATTTGCGTTTACGCACATTTCCGCTTACGTACATTTGTGCATACGTACTTTTGCGCAAACGTACTTTTGTGCATACATACATTTGCGCTTACATACATTTGCGCTTACATACACTTGCGCATACGTACTTTTGTGCTTACGTACATTTGCGGTCACGTACATTTGCGCAAAGGTACTTTTGCGCATTGGTACATTTGCGCTTACGTACATTTGCGCATACGTACTTTTACGTATACGCACATTTGCGCTTACGTACATTTGCGCATACGTACTTTTGCTTTTACGTACATTTGCGCTCACGTACATTTGCGCATGCGCACTTTTGCGCATACGTACGTTTGTCATACGTACATTTGCGCTTATGTACATTTGCTTGCGTACATACATCTGCCATACGTGCCTTTGCTTTTCGAACATTTGTCCGGTTACCCTTGAAACACAATAGTATTTGGTTAATCGAGCTGTGCCCTGGTTTAGTACGAGGACGAAATCTTCCCGTGACTGAATCTAATCGACCAGCGTGCACCTATCAGGGCCGATCCACTGTTCATGGCAGATTATGTCATGCAGGTGCATTTCATTATCGTGCTCATTTCCAGCCAATTCCAAAGAGGGCATCATACTAGTGTGATGATGCCTAAGCTGGACAAGGTGGTCGGTGTTCCTTCTATGGAAGATTCTTTTGTTGGCCCCTGGCTGGAGTTTGCTGTGCGTCCTCTCGTGTGCGGTATCTGATCTGGCGGTGACGGTAGACTGTCGTTTATGAGGGTCTCGCGGCATGTCAACCTCAACGGGGTTCTTCTGCGCATGCTAACATCGTTCACTGCTTATGTATGTTCACACCTCTAATGCATGCGGCGCCCCTTGAACGGTACGCAATACCTTGATTTTATGGCGCGCGGGAATAGTGATTTGCCAAATGTCAATATATATGGCTTTATGGCGGGAATAGCTTAAAACAGTGCTCTCTCATGTTTAGAAACGCAAAACTCCGCAACCAGCTACGCTTGATAATCCGCCGGAAACCACGTGCCCAATACGACCCGCTGAACATCAACAGATACAAAGGCCGGAAGCTCGGTCTCCGGATCTGTGTCTCGGAGCTCCCCGAGCTGTATCTCGTAGCTCGTCATCGTTGTTGTTGGGTGACTTGTGCCAGCCTGGCACCAGTGCGGTGACATCGGCTGTTCGTGAAGTTTGTAGTCTTGAAGAAGTGGTCCGCAGTTCGCAGCGAAGATGTGATGAAGATATCAAGATTGTTTCGAAGCAGTGAACAGATCTTGAGAAGTTGAGTCGAGGTAGTGGTCCGGGCGATGCCACAGTTGGGTAGGGTATGTAGAGGGGGTCATCGCAGTCCCAGGTAACGATGCAAACATCCATATACTATCATTGTAGCCTTTGGTTTGTTTGGTTTTGTTCCTAGCTCGCTGCGGCTATTGCATCGGACTCATTTTAGCGTCACCTTATCAAAGGCAAGAGAGCCAAACAGCTCACGTAATCGTCTATTACCAGTGTTCCGTGGTATTTTTGTTTAGCTGAGCTGCAATAATTGACATGTATTCTTCATAGATCACCAGCCTGCACACATACCCCTCACCCCCACCCACGCCCACCCCACCCTCCCCCCGTTGGCCAGGTCGGGTAGCACAAAAGTTGTTTCAGAAAATTGGCTTGCGTCACTACTTGAACAGCCCTTTGATAATCCTTTGCCGTTATGTGAAACGACTTTGGAATGAAACATAGGCATTTAAAGTCGTACATACTTTGTCTTGCGATTCCGATTCCACCGTAGCGTCTCGTTAATATAGATCATAATAACCTCGTATTCACAGATTCATTGGAAGGCACATAATTGGTTTCGAGAATATAAAAGTTTCTTTGCTTGAGCATTTCTGTCGATGTGCTTGTGACCTTTGTCAAACTCCCTTATATGATCATGGAGAGAATAGTCTGGATAAATTTTGCACCGCATGAGTGTTCCGTGTTTTTTTTTGTGCGTGAGAGAGACACGTGGACAAGGTTTATGTTCATAGACTGATGATCCGGCATCAGACCGAAACCTAGGATGAGTTGCCTGTTAATACGTGCCCTGGAGGGCCTCTGAAAATTACGCGCACTGGCGGGGGCGAATTCCGTCCCTCTAAGATCTCGGCTCCTATCAAAGCTGGTGCAACGAAATTTCTAGGGTGGATGGGTACTGTATGAACTGTATTTTGTGCAAATTCCATGACATTAGGTCAATATCTTCGAGGTCAAATGATGTAAAAATGTTTTGATTTTTAATTCTGGTTTTGCGTGACTTGGTTTGTCATTGATATGGATCGCCGTGATTGTGTTTAGATGCTCCAATATGGACATCAGTGATGTTTTGGACATTACTACTGATGCAATGCAGATGTTAGACCCGGTATTTGACTTCAGGTCACCTATATAACAGCACTTTATCGGGTCATTACCTGCTCCAGTTATCGAAACCAGGTTGCCCGCCCGACTACTCCGACAACAATGACAAACAGTAGTTTTCAGGATGCCTAAGGAGTAACATCCAAGTTGACATCAATCGCATGACAGTCATTTGCGTTTATGACAACATTCCAGTTGGCCAAGTTTGGCTCCATTGACCTGCCATCAATTTGACCTGACTGGACCTCGGTAACATAACATGACTTTGAAACTATAAGCATAACAATATACATCAAACAAGTCGCTAGTGTTGCCAAGAACACTTCCATTTTGCCACTATACTGGAAGCGCATCAGCGCCCATTTTTGTGGTCTGGCGCGGATATTTTTTTTACTTTAACGACCCCGAACTCGAAAAAAAATAATCCGATTTTCATTTGTCTTGCTTCGAACGCGCCGATCATTTCTAAGCAGGTACGCGAACAATCGTGTATATCACCCTGTAACATCTGGAGTTGTGTACGAAAAACCGGAGGGGTGGGCCCATTTCGCCCCCCCCCCTCCAGGGCGCGTGTTAATGCGTACGTATATTGCGACTAAAGAGCGCTTGCCGGAACGGTACCGGATTGCATTCTTTGAGGAAAGGTCCTAAAGGTTTTTGAGACGCCATTATCCGAAACATCACACATGAGTACTAGCGGAGAACAGGTCAAGTTATCTATCCGCTTGGCCACGGGTACTGATGGAAGAGGCAATGCATACTTGATGGTAATATTGCAGATTTGATGCTTGCACCGATTTGATCTCAATGGCCAGCCCCACCAAAAACCCTGACTCTGGTCTGACCTAGAGTAACATTCCGATTCCCAGCACTATCCCGTGTTCCCGCCTTTGTTCTGAATCCAGCCCTGGTCTTACTCCCTTTGGCTGTGACCCTCTCAACGCTGGCTCCAGCCGTTATCCTTGTAACACAACTGACTTCCGGCTATTTGTAGCCTACCTGGTACAGACCTGGACTATCCATGACTTGCAGTTATTTATAGCCTACCACATGCAGACCTGGACTATCCCTGACTTGCAGTTATTTATAGCCTACCTGGTACAGACCTGGACTATCCCCGACTTGCAGTTATTTATGGCCCACCTGGAACAGACCTGGACTATCCCTGACCTGCAGTTATTTATGGCCTACCTCATACAGACCTGGACTATCCCTGACTTGCAGTTATTTATAGCCTACCTCACACAGACCTGGACTATCCCTGACCTGCAGTTACTTGTAGCCTGCCTCGTACAGACCTGGACTATCCCTGAACGTTGCCGTTGCCCAGCAGCACAGTTGTTGTTGGCCAGTACTGGTCCATTCTGCGTCATAGATATGACCCTTCGGGGAGTACCCAGACCCTAGCCGTGGCCCAAGCCATGTCCTTGACTTGATCATGACCTTCAGCATGACCCTGACATTGGCTGTAGCCTCGGCCCTTCCGACTTTCATAATTTCATAACATAGAAGTTGCTATGAAATGATGAAATAAAAGATGCTATGTTACCCTTCGTCACAATTTCATAACAAAGAAGATGATTAGACGATGTGATCTAAAATTGATCCTGCTCCACCATGTATGTAAATAAATAAAGATCCCGATGATTGCAATAACGAATCGCTGCGAAGACTTACCGAGGCGAAGCTCTGGTTGTGTTTCGCCACAGTTGCATAAAATCTTCAAAGCAGTTCCACATTACACGCATAAGTTGACATCCCCCATAATGTTGACGCTGGAAATAGATGCGAGGCAAGCTGCATCTGTTAGAATGAACGCAAGTGGTGGGTCGTGTTCCACATCCGTGACTTGGCGAGTGGAGTGACGAACCGGGCGAATCAGTCGCAAGGCACACGACAGAGCCGACATGATAACTGGCCTTTCGTGATGATGAGCTAAGAAGACAAAATTGAAACTTGTCAGCCTCGCAAACGGATTAACACAGGGTGGCCATGGCCTGAAAACATTGGTGTTCTTTACATTACACATCTAAGAAAGTAGGCAGGCGTCAATGTATCTCCTACCAATGTGTTGAGTGCCAGGCAGGTACTCGATGCCAATGTACCCCCACAATTTATCATTTACCTCTAAGCTCTGGAGTCACTCAAAATCGCGACACATCTGTGGATACAGGTCGTCGAGAGCTCGACTGTTGCTCGCTGTGCATGACACTATTTTTGTTTCATTGATCATATGCCCAGCCGATGAGGGTGATTTTGAGAACCAATGAAATAATAGACACGAATTGAAGGAAAACTTATCAAATAATAAGTAAATATACATAAAGTAGCAATATTACACAGGGCTGCGCAAAGCATGCAAGCATTACGGAAACATTTATGGACTGTGATCTCATGTTTGAAATTCTAACACAATAAAAAATACGCCCGTGAATAGATATAGTATAACACGATGAATGCACCAGATTTACAGTTCTTTACGTTCTCTACTGGGTATTTCTTGTTTAATTCATGATGAGACTGTCCTGTGGTTGTGCTCCTGGCACCATGTAGGGCTCGGATCACACCTGGGAACATGCATATTCAAAGTAATCCACGTGTTCCGACCATGGGCACAGCCAGGATTTACTTGAGAGGTCCCGACCAAGGAAAAAAGCGATGAAATAGAGACCGATATCGGTGCCCAAGGGTGCGTAAAGTATTCTTTTTTGCGTGAAAACCTCGAAATGCCTTATTCGACTAAATGTATTTTTGGTTCCAAAGAGGGGAGAAGCACCTCTCCCCTCCCATTGGCTGCGCTTCCGGGTCCGATCATTGTGGTCGCGCGGAACTAGGATGCAGATCAGAACTGAGAGCAAGACCAGAAGGGCCAGGATTATGACGCGACCTTGGACCGAATCAGTGCGTAGAATCATGAGCCAGAACAGTAATGGCTGGGATCAGGGATGGGGTCAAGGCCAGGAAGACCAGGCGTGGGGCAGATTCAGAACAGCTGGGCCGGAGCGAAGGCCGTAAGCGCCAGGGCTGCTGTCGGATCAGGGTTCGGACTGAAGATACGGTCAACGTCAGGAGGAACGTGGCAATATGTCAGATGCAGGCCAGGGAAGGTGGCAACATGTCAGACGCAGACCGGATAATGCTGCAATATGTCAGATGCTGGCCAGAGAAGGTGGCAACATATCAGACGCAGACCAAACAATGCTGCAATATGTCAGATGCAGGCCAGGGAAGGTGGCAACATGTCAGACGCAGAACAGAAAATGCTGCAATATGTCAGATGCAGGCCAGGGAAGGTGGTAACATGTCAGACGCAGACCGGATAATGCTGCAATATGTCAGATGCTGGCCAGAGAAGGTGGCAACATATCAGACGCAGACCAAACAATGCTGCAATATGTCAGATGCAGGCCAGGGAAGGTGGCAACATGTCAGACGCTGACCGGATAATGCTACAATATGTCAGATGCAGGCCAGGGAAGGTGGTAACATGTCAGACGCAGACCAGACAATGCTGCAATATGTCAGATGCAGGCCAGGGAAGGTGGCAACATGTCAGATGCAGACCAGACAATGCTGCAATATGTCAGATGCAGGCCAGGGAAGGTGGCAACACGTCAGACGCAGACCAGACAATGCTGCAATATGTCAGATGCAGGCCAGAGAAGGTGGCAACATGTCAGACGCAGACCAGACAATGCTGCAATATGTCAGATGCAGGCCAGAGAAGGTGGCAACATGTCAGATGCAGAAAAGACAATGCTGCAATATGTCAGATGCAGGCCAAGGAAGGTGGCAACATGTCAGGCGCAGACCAGACAATGCTGCAATATGTGAGGTACAGGCCAGACAATGCTGCAATATGTCAGATGCAGGCCAGACAATGCTGCAATATGTCAGATGCAGGCCAAGGAAGGTGGCAACATGTCAGGCGCAGACCAGACAATGCTGCAATATGTCAGATACAGGCCAGACAATGCTGCAATATGTCAGATGCAGGCCAGACAATGCTGCAATATGTCAGATGCAGGCCAAGGAAGGTGGCAACATGTCAGGCGCAGACCAGACAATGCTGCAATATGTCAGATGCAGGTAAGGGAAGGTGGCAACATGTCAGACGCAGACCAGACAATGCTGCAATATGTCAGATGCAGGTCAGGGAAGGTGGCAACATGTCAGGCGCAGACCAGACAATGCTGCAATATGTCAGATGCAGGTAAGGGAAGGTGGCAACATGCCAGACGCAGACCAGACAATGCTGCAATATGTCAGATGCAGGCCAGGGAAGGTGGCAACATGTCAGACGCAGACCAGACAATGCTGCAATATGTCAGATGCAGGCCAGGGAAGGTGGCAACATGTCAGGCGCAGACCAGACAATGCCGCAATATGTTAGATGCAGGCCAGGGAAGGTGGCAACATGTCAGGCGCAGAACAGACAATGCTGCAATATGTCAGATGCAGGTCAGGGAAGGTGGCAACATGTCAGACGCAGACCAGACAATGCCACAATATGTCAGATGCAGGCCAGGGAAGCGGCGGCCGGTGTCGAGGCCGCCGCCAGTTTTGAGAAGGTCGGGGGTGGGACGTGGAGGACCAGAGACAAGATCAGGCCACGGCTGGCGTCAGGATACTGTCAACGTTTGGCCACTGGCAAGTGCTGAATGTGTCAACGGTCAGCTCCAAGGTCATGCCAATGCCAGTGGAGGTCCACAGTTCGAAAAGGTCGTGCACTCGGTCACGTCTTTCCCGAATGTGAAGGAGGCTCTAAAACGTACACACAAGAAGGCATTGGTGTTACATCGACAAGTAAACACACATCAGTTGCAATCAAAAGATGTCAAGCCAGGCATGGACTGACATGTTGTGGATATTTGGTGGTCATTATTTCCAACAAATTGCCTCTATTTTACAACTCGCTGATTCCACCAGTGCCAAGGTGTGTTGGGTCACATATAATATATTATAATACACTATATTTCTTCATGATGAATGTCTCTACTGAAGAGAACACAGTTATGCTCCTAAAAATTGTAAGAATCGTAGGGAAGGGGAAATATTGAAAACAACGCTTCAAACATTGCATGCCCTGGACTCTCCAATCATTTTGAAAATCAATGAAAATCAATCACTTGAGCTAAGGGACATTAGTGGGTCCATTAACTCACGGGCATAGCTTTCCGAAATTTATTCGGGGAGCACACGACATACGGGCAATAGGCAGGTCAAAATGAATTAGGGGGCACATTGCATTGGGTCCCATGCTGAAAGTTGAAATTATTGGGGGTGGAGCAAAACCAACATTGAAGGGGTATTTGCCCCATCAACGAATGTGAAATAACACTCCTTCCATTATACATAGAGTGGTGTCAGGCACAGCGAAATCGGTTGCGAAATGCAGGAGCAGTCCGGTCTGAATAATTTATCGATCCCATCCTCCATTTTCGTTTCTTGTATCCTCCTCTAAAGGATATATTGCATTCCACGGGAATATGCAGCATGTCGCACGGAATCGATTGCTGCCTTCAGTAACAACATCTGTTGGTTCGCTTGCGACCATCAGGGGGGGGGGGTGTGCAGTGCCCCCCCCTCCTCTGTACCCGTCGAGACCGATCTGTGCCAACCTACAATACTACCAATCGTCAGCGCCAGGGAGCCGTACAGCACCGTTCGATTTCAGTCCATCCAGCAGGAGTGACATTAAACGACATGCTGATCGAGGAAAGCTTCAACTTGATCAAAACGGCCATGCTGACAGTTTAACTGGACGCCCCGGATCAGTCGGCTCGATTGTCACTCTTTCAAAAAGTTCTTGTATACACTTTTATTTTAGGTTTTACGTCCGACTACCATCCGCCAGAATCGGACCTCGACTCTATATTTTGGTTTTATTGGCTTCACCACACTATTTTCCTTGAAGCGCACATATTTTTTTCAATATTTTTTTTTGTTATGCAGCTTCGTCGGTGACGGTTCAGCCGGCTTTGGCTAAGGGGCGGCCATCCGGCTCTGGCTGAGGGGTGGCCGGCTGGCTCTGGCTGAGGGGCGGCCAGACGGCTCTGACTGAGGGACGGCCATCCCGCTCTGGCTGAGGGGCGGCCAGACGGCTCTGGCTGAGGGGCGGCCAGACGGCTCTGGCTGAGGGGTGGCCAGACGGCTCTGGCTGAGGGGCGGCCAGACGGCTCTGGCTGAGGGACGGCAGACGGCTCTGGCTGAGGGACGGCCATCCCGCTCTGGCTAAGGGGCTGCCATTCGGCTCTGGCTGAGGGGTGGCCGGCTGGCTCTGGCTGAGGGGCGGCCAGACGGCTCTGACTGAGGGACGGCCATCCCGCTCTGGCTGAGGGGCGGCCAGACGGCTCTGGCTGAGGGGTGGCCAGACGGCTCTGGCTGAGGGGCGGCCAGACGGCTCTGGCTGAGGGGTGGCCGGCTGGCTCTGGCTGAGGGGCGGCCAGACGGCTCTGACTGAGGGACGGCCATCCCGCTCTGGCTGAGGGGCGGCCAGACGGCTCTGGCTGAGGAGCGGCCAGACGGCTCTGGCTGAGGAGCGGCCAGACGGCTCTGGCTGAGGAGCGGCCAGACGGCTCTGGCTGAGGAGCGGCCAGACGGCTCTGGCTGAGGAGCGGCCAGACGGCTCTGGCTGAGGAGCGGCCAGACGGCTCTGGCTGAGGGGCGGCCAGACGGCTCTGGCTGAGGGGCGGCCAGACGGCTCTGGCTGAGGGGCGGCCAGACGGCTCTGGCTGAGGGGCGGCAGACGGCTCTGGCTGAGGGGCGGCCAGACGGCTCTGACTGAGGGACGGCCAGACGGCTCTGGCTGAGGGACGGCCAGACGGCTCTGGCTGAGGGGCGGCAGACGGCTCTGGCTGAGGGGCGGCCAGACGGCTCTGACTGAGGGACGGCCATCCCGCTCTGGCTGAGGGGCGGCCAGACGGCTCTGGCTGAGGGGCGGCCAGACGGCTCTGGCTGAGGAGCGGCCAGACAGGCGCCTGCTGCGTGGCTGTGACCGCATGTCACGTGACCTGCGCGCCCTGAGGCAGGGTGACCGCCTTGTCAATCGGTCTGGTGAGAGACGCGCTAAGCGGCTGCAAGCAGCGTAAGCTGAACAAGGAGACTGGAACAAAAGTGGCCGTAACACAGCCTGGAATCTGTTTTAAGTTGAAAATTAATTCAGGTTCGTGGTTGCTTGAAACATGTTCACCATATTTGGCAGATGGACCAAATTTATGCAAGATTACAGCAAATTTCAGCTTAGTTGTGCTGTTTTTCAATGCCCATGTGCTGACATTGCAAGCACTATTTCCACGTCTGGGCGCCTAATATGGAGCATGCGCTACAAATTGCAGTGCGCTATGCTTAATTACGAAAATAGGTTCCACCGATTTCTAAAATTCGTGAACTACCATTAAAGTTGAACGCAATAAGGTATATATATTTTTTACGAGCTACTAAGAGAGTGCAGTTGTGTTCAGGGATGTAGTACTATGGAATATACCTAGGTATAACAAATCAAGTTTTCTGAAGAAAAACTGATCATGAATCGAAGTATTGAAGATTCTTCCTCTATTAGTCAACGTTTCGGACGGACATAATGCAACTTACGTCTTGACAATGATTGTAAGCTTGCCATGCGATGTTCATTGTTTGGCTTGGCGGCTGGCGGACCTGGTGTGGTGACTGCCGGACCTGATGTGGTGACTGCCGGACCTGGTGTGGCGGCTGCCGGACCTGGTGTGGCGGCTGCCATACCTGATGTAGCGGCTGCCGGACCTGATGTGGTGGCTGCCGGACCTGATGTGGTGACTGCCGGACCTGGTGTGGTGACTGCCGGACCTGATGTGGTGACTGCCTGACCTGATGTGGCGGCTGGCGGACCTGATGTGGCGGCTGCCGGACCTGATGTGGTGACTGCCGGACCTGATGTAGCGGATGCCGGACCTGATGTGGTGACTGCCGGACCTGATGTAGCGGCTGCCGAACCTGATGTGGCGGCTGGCGGACCTGGTGTGGTGACTGCCGGACCTGATGTGGCGGCTGCCGGACCTGATGTGGTGACTGCCGGACCTGATGTGGTGACTGCCGGACCTGATGTGGTGACTGCCGGACCTGATGTGGTGACTGCCGGACCTGATGTGGCGGCTGCCATACCTGATGTGGTGACTGCCGGACCTGGTGTGGCGGCTGCCATACCTGATGTAGCGGCTGCCGGACCTGATGTGGCGGCTGGCGGACCTGGTGTGGTGACTGCCGGACCTGATGTGGTGACTGCCTGACCTGATGTGGCGGCTGGCGGACCTGATGTGGTGACTGCCGGACCTGGTGTGGCGGCTGGCGGACCTGGTGTGGTGACTGCCGGACCTGATGTGGCGGCTGCCGGACCTGATGTAGCGGCTGCCGGACCTGATGTGGTGATTGCCGGACCTGATGTGGTGACTGCCGGACCTGATGTGGTGACTGCCGGACCTGATGTGGTGACTGCCGGACCTGATGTGGCGGCTGCCTGACCTGATGTGGTGACTGCCGGACCTGATGTGGCGGCTGGCGGACCTGGTGTGACGGCTGCCATACCTTCTGAAGGTTTATCCCACTCACTGCAGTCAGCCAACAAGTTCCCTGTCCTGCACGATGCCTGATACTGCACCTGCAACAGGGCAGCCCAAAGCCCCCAGCCCGCCTCCTGCCCGCGCTTGTTTAGCAACCCTAGCCGTGCCTTATGCTGACCAGTATGCATAACTGCAATAAGAACGCCCTGCAGCTGAGTTCTAGAAGTGCTCGTATTGATCCCATTTACGGCGACCCTTTCGAATTGACCGAGATAAAAGTTAAAGATATGAACTGAGCTTGACAAGTCACTGGTTGGGAGTGGATAGGTAGATGTTTTCCAAGATTATTTAGAGAGGCTTTGTTGATGTGTGTGCTTAATAAAGGTTGCATATTGTATCTGAAACCATCTACGGTGCTACATTATTTATACATAAACACGCACACACACACACACACACACACACACACACACACACATATATATATATATATATATATATATATATATATATATATATATAAAATATATATATATATATATATATATATTATATAAATATATATATATATATATATATATATATATATATATATATATATATATATATATATATATATATATATATTATATTATATGTGTATATATATATAAACTAGGCATATTAGCAGATATGTTTTTCTGTGCCATATTAGGTATATATACGACACCTTAAATATTTCAAATAGATGCAGGTAAATATGTACTGGGGTATTTGCAACTTTTAGAGAATTTCCTGGTTATATATGGCTTGTGTATAGCTAATTTGCTTATAATACGTATATATCTTGCATTATTCCAGAAAGCCCTCGATAGCAGAGTTGGATTTGCAGGTCTACCTCCGCTACTTGTTAGGTTAAAATTGACAAAAGCGGCATCTCATTGGGAAACACATGGGGATGGAAACACATGGATGGAGCTTTGCATCCGCCTGGATGAATTATTTTCCTGTGGTATTGCTCTATTGCTAAAAGTAAAATACTTCGGAGGAAATTTCGTCCGTTTACTTATCCTATCCACGATCCCGCTGATTTCATGCCTACATTGGCTATCGAAAAACGAGTGCAGGTTTTCGAAGCAGGTGAACTTCGACATCTCAGCGCCGTTTGCCTCTTGATTGGCCGAGCTTCTACGACTTCATCCTCATGACAAAGCTCGATTTTCAAATCGAACTTGGTCGACTTTCAGATAACCGAATTTATGATCGCCGGTTAACACCTACAACACGCTCTAACACCTACCACATGGACACCAAGCGCACGCACGCACGCACGCACGCAAGCACGCACACACACGCACGCACACACACACACGCACGCACGCACACACACACACACCGGATATAGCGCGTTATAATGTTCATTGGTTCAGCGACCCAGATCGGATACCTCAATACATCACTTAAGAAAGTCCGAAAAGGCTTCAAACTTGCGGACTGACGACATCGACATTCCTGCAGTGATGTCTCAGAAGCCCACTCAGTTCGTAAGCGGATTCCTGCTGAAAATGGCTGCCGTATTAAAGGATAACGTTCGTGTCGAACACGAAAAGCTCTGCTATCGGGAATCTGATACGGTATGGCGCTTTGTTCGGCTGGGGCGTGCACGCCAAAAGTGAGCATTGGTGTCGTTTGTAGTCGGCTCTGAAGTTGCCCAGAAACGGCGCTCCGTCCGTGGACGGCGGGTACGTGTTTGTCGCACTGGCTGTGTGTACGTACCATGGCTGGTGCAGTGGTGGTGGTCACGTGGGGTGTTGTGGTGCACACACCTCGGGCAATCCGATATTGTGAAATGACACGTGTTCTAAAATAAAATGTTTCCAGCGAAAGGGAATTTCCGGGAGTGCATGTGTGTTCAAAGAAAATGCGACGTTGTTGCATATTTGGCTCCATGTTACGTGACACTTTGTCCGGACAGACATCTTTTTGGCGGATGAATGCATGTCAAAAAGTGAAACTGTGAGGGCAAATCGCTTGGGGAGAAGTAAAGTCCATCAAGAAACAGATGAAGAATTCGCATAAACAAGGTCACACACACACACACACACACACACAAACACGCACACACGCACACACACACACACACACACACACACACACGCACATACATACATACATACATACATACATACATACATTCATGTATACACACAGGTGAAGTAATCGTGGGGATGAGAGCCACAACGCAAAGACGTACGATACAGGTTAGCTCCAGTGGAGGAAAAAGAGGAGTTGGAAAGAAAAAAGATGACAAACCCGAACAAATTATTAACCTGAAAAGAAGAATACGAAGAAAACGACAGGCCGTACCAGCGAATAACTTACGCAATTTTCGATAGCCAAGTTGCATTTCCCACGAAAGTAAGATATATGTAGGTCCATGTTCTGAATTTCTCATTTTCGTAGTGAAGGATACGGGACAAGCACGTCAAAGCCCATCACGATCTCGAAAGCAGTCGGATAATATAGCATGGATAAAACGGCATTAAAAGTGAATCATACTGCTTGAAAATAATTAACGCATGTCAGAATAACCGAAGCCGGCGCGCAGTCGGTATCTGGAGATTTTTCCTTCAAAGTTCGCACCTTAAATAAGGATGTTCTAGTCGTGGTCATGTTATGGATACATGCCTATGAGAAGCAAGCGCGTAAGAACATACTTATAACTGCATGGCCCATGCACCTTGAGTCTTTGATATTACCCTTTGGTGCATTGCTCGCTTGAGGAGCATTCATAATTCAATAGTAATTACGTGCACATGATGCTTTCTATGCATGCTATATCTCATATTAACTCACTCGTTTATAATTGGGAACCATCACGATAATGCCAAGCCATCAGCCACTCCTCACCGCACGTACACTCCTCAACGTAGCAGCACCTTCCACAACACCCGCCGCAAGTCCCCAGCCAACCGGCGAGAACATTGTCCGCCGCATTCCGCCGCTTTTTCTGGTTTCACAAAACTGCTGTGGAAATGAGCAGTGTGGCTGACTAAGTGGGCCGCGGCCGGCGTAATTAATCTCGGCGGGCGCGCCGGCCGCCGGACGGTGGTCCCGACACCTCTGCGGGCAGTCTGGCGCCGGCGACCAATCAGCGGCCGACCGGCGCGGCGGCGGCCGCCCCGCCGGCCGGCCGCCGCCGCCGCCGCCGCCGCGCCGCCACAGCGAGAGCCACCCGAGCGGCGACGCACTGCCACCACCAGCTGATTTACCGGCGGCGGCGCGCGCGGATGGCCGGTGATTGATGGTGATGCAGCGGTGTTGAGCGTGCGCCGGGACGTGGCCAGTCGCGCGCCGTCGCACGGCCGCCGTCTGTCGGGAGGCGAGAGGGCCCGGCCGGCCGCCATGCCGAGGCCCGGCTGATCGCGCGCCATGAGTGCCCATGTGCCGGCCGCCATGCGCCGACTGCGCTGGCGGCTGCTGCTGCTGCTCTGGCTGCTGGCCTGCGACGCGCACGGCTGCGCGCCGGGCCGAGGACACTATCGGCGCCGGTCGCCGCGCAAGCTCACGCCGCTCGTGTACAAACAGCACGTGCCCAACGTCAGCGAGAACACGCTGGGCGCGTCCGGCCTGCCCGAGGGTCCCATCACGCGCAAGGACCCGCGCTTCCGTGAACTGGTGCCCAACTACAGTGAGGATGTCATCTTTAAGGACGAGGAGGGCACCGGCGCCGACCGCGTCATGACCCAGGTGAGGAGCGAGCCGCGACCGCTGTGTCACCTGACTGACAATGTCGCACAGCGTGTCACCATCGTAATCGGATGGTAGAGGTGGCGATGACAGTACATCATGTTACCAATGTCTGGCCACCATAGTCAGCAATACATATTTTCGTCGCACACAATCCACATCCGTTTCCATTATCATCTCACCGACTCCAGTGAGGTCATATTTCGAAACATCTTGTCGAGGCGCCCGAATACCCAAATAACTAGCTAACTAACATATCTTATTTACCTAATCTTCTCGGTCTTCCTACTCTCAAAATTCTGCCTCCTATATGGAGACCTTCCTCTGCTTTTGGAGGCGAAGAGGCAGAACGTTATCCTAATCTTAACTAGCACACGTCAAAGACTTTCTGGTCAACCGTGCAAATTATTGTCAGAATTTGAGAGCGCAAAAATACACCAGACAATGTCCATAAATCTGGGGCTGCGAACTTCGCTCAGAAATTTCTGCATTGTATGCACGTAATCCTATACAGCGAATATTCATCAATGCCAAGTGGTTTATCCATACCGTACGCCGCTGCTTAGCTCCGAAAAATTCTGACCTAGTACTAAGATCCTTTGATTAAACTGGCCACCTTTAGCCTAATTTTGACCACTTCTCACAGAGGACACGCCTGATGCTCCGGGCTTATCAGATACTGATCAAGCGCTGTCCGCATCTGACCCTCTAGCGACCTAATACTGATCACCCCTAACCAAGTACTGACCGGCTCTGACCCGGCACTGACCGGCTCTGACCCAACACTGACCGGCTCTGACCCGACACTAACCGGCTCTGACCGAGATGACCGGCCGGCCGGTGTAGCCCGCGCTGTGGAGGCCGACTTGGCCGTCCGATAGGCTATCTGGCGCCGCGCCGCGCCAGGTGCCGATAGCGCGCGCCCGACGGTGAGCAGTGAGCGGCGGCCGCCGTCGGCGCGATAACGTCCGTCGCCGTCAGCCAGCCACTGCCTACACTGCTTACTGTCGCTGCTCGCCGGCTGGTCGTCGGCGGGCTGACAGGCCATCTGACTCCGCCTGGGCCCGGCTGCCGGCGCATCCGTCTCGTCTGCCGCGCGGCCGGCCCCCTCGGCCGGGTAACTCGAGTCGGTCTGACGGCGTACTAGCGCCTACAACAGCGGCATGGGTCTGCTGATGAGCCGGCCGGCGCCTACAGCAGCGGCATGGGTCTGCTGATGAGCCGGCCGGCGCCTGCAGCAGCGGCATGGGTCTGCAGGCGAGCCGGCCGGCGCCTACGGCAGCGGCATGGGTCTGCTGATGAGCCAGCCGGCGCCTACAGCAGCGGCATGGGTCTGCTGATGAGCCAGCCGGCGCCTACAGCAGCGGCATGGGTCTGCAGGCGAGCCGGCCGGCGCCTGCAGCAGCGGCATGGGTCTGCTGATGAGCCGGCAGACCCAGACGACACGGCTCTGGAGGCGAGACGGCTGTCTGGACAGCCGGGACCTATCAAGTCAAGCCTGAGGAGCCGAGACAACATGGTCCAGGAGCTGCGGAGCTGCGGAGACCAGGAGCTGAGACACAGTTGCGGGGAAACAGTCCGTCAAAAAAATATGCCTGTTAGGCCATGGAATGACCTTCACATGAGAAAAAGCACAAATCTAGCTTAGCCTCCAAGGTCGTATCCCATCCCCGCCACTGAACATCCTGCTCTGAGGCCTCTGCCATCTTGAAGTCGTACGAACGCTCGAATCTATGGGGTTTCGATACATGCGATCATTTCAAAATGCAAGGCGTTATCCTTGGGTTGTATTGCTGCTAATACGACTACTAGAAACTTCGCGCAACTGCTAGTTACAAATGTGGATGAATTATAAGATTATATATATGCGACCATATTGTGCATTGTGCACCGTATGTGAATCGGTGGAGAAACGCTGTTGTATCTGGGTGCTATTGGTTCAGCAATGTCCCGCGTTTAGTTTGCTATGGGCCAAAGATGGTCAAAATCGTGCCTGAGAAGAGGTCTAAACGACAAAATTAGAATCATGCATCTATAACTAATCATCCAATTATATTTTCATGCGTTTGTCCATCTGTCATAAAATATCTAAGTTCACCTGGGGGAAGAGGGGGTCCGACCTGGTTGAGGGTGCTTTATTTTCATAAAGCTTCAGGTTTATGGGTCAAAAATCTTAAACACTCAACTTCCGTCAAAGTCTGAATTGCTGTGCTGTCGAAAATCGATGATATCGTTCACGAAGCTGGGTTGGTGGTTAGGTTCGTTGCCCTGGTGTCGTGATATCACGCACACCAGTACACCTCGTCATCACGTATGACCGGTGGACCTACAGCGTGATGTCGGCTGCGTCAGACGGAACGCTGCGGTGGGAGCGGTGAACACCCCGCCACCACCAGCACCAATGATCGATGACTTCACGACATTTTAAATTGACATTTATCACCGCTCGTCACGGTTTTATGACATACGCTGCAAACAGCAAGCCATCTCCGATGTCATTAGTCGGTAAATCCATTAGGCGTATCATGTTCCATTACGCAGGTATTTGAACAGACGCAAAAATCTGCATTTTTCCTCCGTGAGCGCCGTGCAATCTGCTCAATACGATCGATCATTGCAGATCCCAATGTTTGCACAATAATGAGTACAGGAGACACCTGATCAATTAAAGAATGTACAAGGTAGCTGACATTCGATCGATATAGGAATCTCGTTCTCAAACTTACAAATCTTGTGCACTGAAAAGAGTAATCAGCTTCTGTTCACTGAAGCACACATGCCACTTGCATACGATTGAAACTAAGTTGGTTACTTCATCGCTTTCTACAAACGTCTGATACATATTTTTACGAGTTGAGGCGTGTAGCTGGTGTGGCTTCAACGACAGCCGTGTTGCTGCCCAACACCGAGACACCGCAGCACCTCCACACCGGCCGGCTTTACTCGGTTGGCGTGTCTCGGCGTGTCTCGGCGTGTCTCGGGGTGTCTCGGGGTGTCTCGGGGTGTCTCGGCGTGTCTCGGCGTGTCTCGGCGTGACTCGGGGCGGCTCGAGGCGGCTCGGGGCGGCTCGGGGCGGCTCGGGGCGGCCCGGCATCAGCGGCCCTTGGCAGGGCCGTGTTTGCCGACGGGCGGCTGGAGCAGCCCTGACCAACTCTCACTGCTCACCGCTCGGCCGGCGGCCGCCGACAGACGCCGGCCTCTGCCGTGCTCGTGGCACGGCTACAGACGCGTGCGGTGCTCGTGACACGGCTACAGACGCGTGCGGTGCTCGCGACACGGCTACAGACGCGTGCGGTGCTCGTGACACGGCTACAGACGCGTGCGGTGCTCGTGACACGGCTACAGACGCGTGCGGTGCTCGTGACACGGCTACAGACGCGTGCGGTGCTCGTGACACGGCTACAGACGCGTGCGGTGCTCGCGACACGGCTACAGACGCGTGCGGTGCCCGTGACACGGCTACAGACGCGTGCGGTGCTCGTGACACGGCCACGGACTCGCGCTGTATTTTTGGCATAACTACAGCCGTATGCGGTGCTCATGGCACGGTTACAAGCGCGTGCTGTATTTTTATTTACATGACTACAGACGCGTGCGGCGCTCGTGACACGGCTACAGATGCGCGCGGTGCTCGTGGCACGGCTGCAGACGAGTGCGGTGCTCGTCATATTGTGATAGGTGTGAGCTGGGCTTGCAGTACAGTACTGGATGACTGATGTGCTTATGCTCCGATTATGGTCCAGTGACGGTTGCAGTGTGCTACGTTTTGCGTCCACCGTCCAGTGGTAGCTCTGTGTTATGTTTGTAATCCAGTGACAGCTTTGCACTGTGTTTATGGTCCAGTGACGGTTACATGAGTGCTGTATCTGTGGTTAGCTTGTGACATAGTGACCAGAGAGCGCCTCATGATGGTATGAACACTTGACAAGTGTGTGGTGACTTGGTAGCTGGGAACCTAAACCCATTGTGAATGTAAAGGAACCGGGCCAATCCGATTGTTGGAAGGATCTATCTCCTGATGGAATATTAATTTCTACTCCGCAACTGACAATCAGAACTGCATTGTTATTACAATTAATATTTTAAAGGCAGATTCGAGTGCGTATAATTTAGCTTTACTGTGATTTGCGACTAAATGAGAAGCTGTCTGCGAACCCGTATGTCCAGTTGTTTATACGTAGGCTGACTATGATGGCTTATGCCATGGGCGGAAAGGTCTCGAAAACTATTGGTGGGGCGCAATGCATGGAGAAAATGAATTGTGCCATTTGGTTCGCGGGCCCCATTCCATAGAGTACCATGCTAAGAGGGGAGAAGTTGGTGCGGCCAAGGTAAAGATGGTGAGATCCAGGTCCGGTCAAAATAGTAGGAACTATTCCACCCCTGGTTAATGCACATTACTTCGTGGTGACCTATATATGTGCTTACCAATTAACCAAAGGTGCATTTTATTAGACTGCTTCGTACGTTCTTCGTAACTTGATATAGCTTTGCAAAAGCAGCCATGACAATGACGAAATCGTTTGTGAACCAAATTGCTTTCAAACGCCCACACATCGCCTTATTGACGACAGCTACAAGAAAATAATGTGTGCGTCGTCGACAAACGAAGCGGGCGCTGCCAACTTAACCTCTTCGGCAGATAAATGAATAGGCGTCGGATTAGTGTTTGGTGTGACACTGACTGAAAGCGGTAAGCTATGGCGGCCGTTTGGTCGCGCGCTGTTGAGAGCGCTTCAGACAGCGTGCCGCCAACGTGCGGTCGGTCGCGCCGTCGTAGTTTTCGCGCCCTTTATTTGGAAGACAATCGCCGGTGCAGTGCCTGTGACGCGACCGAGGCGGGAGGTGTGCACGTGGTGCAAACTGCCGGGCGCTGGTGCTGCAGATGACGTGATAACTGTGATAACTGATACAGCTCTGATCGGTCAGCGCAGTCTGGAGAGGAGAGGTGGGAAAATGTCTCAACTGTCACGCGCAGAAAGTCGACATCCACTGACTGTTCACTTGACCGGTTTCGCTACTAGTGCATGTCAAGAAGAGAATGGTCATCCGAAGTGTGAAGGTCGATATCAATGCCTGCCGCGCAGGGGTGGAACTTTCGGAAAATGACGATTCAATTACTGATTAAATTTGGAGGGAGGCGCAGATTTTACCCCTTCCTTACTTTGGAAAGTTACGGTGAAATTTCGTTTCTTTTGGCGACAAGTGATACAGCCCTACAAGACGAGCTCTTATAAGTCACGTACATTTCCATAAGTGCTACATGTGACGTCACAAGTTATTCCAAAGCGTAAACGTAGACCTATCGGCGAAGTTCCGGTTTTCGTTGAGTATCATGAAATCAAACCAGAACAGAGGCCGAATTTGTATGCGATCACGCGCCTTACATCCTAAGATAGCGACGAAAGACATACATGAACAAGGAAAATATCGAGGTCATGGTGGGTCCCGTGGTATTCTGAGGTCAGACCATGAATTAGATCTGATAACCATGCGGTACGCATTAATGCACCACAATTTTCTCTGAAGCTGGAAGAGGTGATACAAGTTTCCCAAGCACATTGTGTGGGGGATTGATGCAAATCCCCTTGCTTTTAGAAATAAAAGTCGTATTTAATCACTGACAGATTACACGATGGATAGGGCCGCAAGGCTTCAAACAATGCAGATGGTAGTGCTGCTGATGCATGCTCCATTCTGACCCCAAACGGTGTAGCGAGGACGTGCAACACTTAATTTCTTACCACACCTACCAAGATCATCACTGGACATCTGATACAGCATATCTCAGCCAAGTTGAAAGATATTGACTTCACGTTTCCCATCGATATTCATAATCTGATTCACAATCAAATATATTCCGTTTTTATAAAGTAAAAGCATTTTAAGAACCTCTTTTGTTTCAATAATGTTTACAAATACATTTAACAACAAACAATCCTGAGATGACAGCATTATTGCCATTAACGCTAGGGCGAGAGCTAAGGAGATGCTCTGCAAATGGTGTCCCCTCCCCCACCCTCTGCATGTTATTTTTTCCATTTAGCTCACATTATCATGAAGATCTGGAAAGTAGTTCGCCAATTTTTGGGTGCGAAAAGCGGGAACAATGTCTCCTTAATGGCCTAAACCCATTTTGTGCGCCTCAAGCCAGGGTGGAGGAGGGGTCGACTTGCGTCACTTTCCTTCGTACCATATTCAAATACTTCTGCATCCAAGGATGAAGAAGTTTCTCCAATGGTTTCTGGATCTCAATGTGGAGCTAGAATAGCCAACAGCCACACATAAATACCACCAGCAGCAAAGGATGAGATGTTGGCCACATTGCTGCTTCCTATTTTGAATCCATGCATTTCGTCAGCATAAACTAAACGCAATACTGCAAAATAAATCAAACGCCTCATGGGCATTTACACCCACTTACACCCAAATGCGGATATTAATAGTAGGCAGGCAGAATGCTCTGATTTCACAACTGAATGGCGGTTACTGGTTTAAGAGCTTAAGCCATTATAAATGTTGAATAATTAAATAATCAGCAAGTTGCTAAAGATACAAAGTTGGCGAGACAAGATGAGATGCACCAGATGCCGAAACACTTCAAAGCATTCATAGAAAGAAAACATTATAAAATAGCACAAGCATTTCACCTACGCATTTCGGTGTTCACTCGCTATGCTATTTCTCCCTTGTAGGTAACATTCTTGAAACCATATTGGATAGGTCACTTTCATGAGTTAATTTTAATGCCTGAACACACAATCAATCATCATTCACCCTAACCACGCATGATTAATTTGTATTACCATGGCTGTAAGCTTTGAGTCAGGCGGCAAATGCGTGGTCATTAGCGTCGCCAACAAACATTGCAGGGTTTTGGATTTGGTTTGATTTATCTGTGCCGTAAAGCGGCGTCTCCACAACGTTTATGTTCCAAAACTGAACACAAACTGAGCCATCTAACGCTTTTAAAACCACCGGGGCACATTGTGAAACTTCGGAAGTGGCACAAGCGCATGGTCATCAAGCACGACAGCACATTGATGAGCAATCTAGGTTGAGTTCCCAACCGGGGTGGAATTGATGTTGTATGTATTATTGTGACACATTTGCAGTTCGAACCGGTATCAAGTCCCATTTGAGCCATTACGGGCGTAGTCTAGATCAAGTTCAAATTAAAACAACCTGATTCATTTAGGTGATGATCTGGCGCTGGTTTTCCTGACTTGTCGGACAGGCCAGAGCCACTCCAACAAATACACGTGTTAACAGGACACACCGTTGGTCGGTGAGTTCAATGCGTTTTGAATTCATCAGTTCCGGCGTATTTGGCTCTTCCTACAAGTTCGTTAGTCTTACTAGCTACAACACGAACTTTCTTCCGTTAACCAACATTTTATTCATGCGCTGGATTTAGACAAGAAGTTGCATTGGGTGTACAATTCTGACTTGATCACTACATAAGATTGAACGCAAAGCGAAGGTCGAATCGTCTCTGTTTTATTTGACTCACAGTCGTACAGCTGATTGTTTAAGCTAATAAGCCTTAACTCCCCACCTCAGGATATTCGATTCTGCGTCGGGAAACGCAATTGGCGGCTGTGTTAAGTAGTCGTTTAATCTATTCTAGCTATGTGCTTCAATCACCATCCAAGCATCCGTTTCTCCCCCTGCTAGTGAAATTAGTATTTCATGAAGTTTCTCTGTAACGTGTTTGTTTTGGCGATTATGTTAATTCGTCCGCCGTTAATACTCGTAAGTCGGCACAACAAATGTTCAGGCGTTGGCCTGACACCCGGACTAAATGCATGGCGATGAATCATGAGAGAAAGCAACACATTACACACAAAAAACAGGAATAATATGTTTGCTGGCAAATACGATTGCAGGAGATGTTTTGCCTGCCAATCCTCCTCGCCCAAGTAATCATTGTATCATAAAAGTCAGAATATCCCTGAAACGAACCGACTGTCACGGTAATCTGCATCAGTTACGTAAAACAAAGCACTCGATCTAAACCGGAGGGTTTGGTGGCGACATTACCGGCAAACAAGTAAAACGGTAGTCTGTAAGCAACATGATATGCTCATACACTCTAGTGTAATGGCATGGGCGCAATATGTCCAGACCAGTCGAAGCACCCGAAAGCCCAAATAACTAACTAACTAACTAGTATAATGGCAATGTCAAATGCAGTGCTGCATCACCACCGACGGCGGCTGTACGTGAGAGGTGATGACTGTGCCATGTAGCACTCGAGCTGATACACGCCTGCTGGGAGTGGTGAATATGGCACCGGCCTCCACCCCGCAGCAGGCACGTCGGGAATGGATAATTTGTTGCAGGCTAACAACCACCTGTGAGAGGTGTGTGATTGATAGTCAATATGGCGCTTGGTAGGCACGGTCACAAGTTCGTGGAAGGTGTAAAGCTACCCAATGTCTGCTCCTCCCCGGAAGCTTGCACGATGCATCGTTATCCTTGGAGGGATATTGCTTTCCCAATAAGGAGGAACATTTTTATTCTTCAGAATGCTCGTTGCGTGTGCCCAACAGTTGAAACATTACCGAACGAGCGCCAAGGTGACCGCTTGTGGAAATTATCTGCACAAGGTGAGCTAATGACAATCTGTGGTATCCTTCAGCCACCGCATATCCATTCGATACTGGTGCAAAGAAGAATGCACCTTTGCCGGTTTTTGCGTGCATAGTCAATGGAGCAGTCGCGGCATGCAATTCTCGTTAATTATTCTGAGGGAATTCTCCCAGAGTATTTCTTCTGTTTCTCCATTGAAGGCTGTCTGGGTCAAAAGGCTGCCACTCTATGTCACTGTAATATAGTCCTTGAAAATGTATTGGTTGCGATTGTTTTCTGCTGAGATAGCGCAACTCCTGGCTGCTCGAGACACAATTATGAATCTCCAGACGTCGTGATGACCATGCTGAATGCTGTCGTTCACTGTCAGCTGCACGTGCAACTTTTCTTGTCTGTACATATGATACGCAACAATTCGATCGTCAAAGACATTGTCCCAGTCACTCTGTTTTGCGACACAGGCCGCCGCTGCATGCGGTGGGGCGCGCGGCCAAGTCCCATCTGGTCGGGCCGCAGCGCGCGTGATTTGTTGGCGGCGATTAGTTGTGTTTGATAGTGGTCGTGTGTCAGTGGAGCCGGCTCGTGACAGATGACCGTGGGCTACCTCCGGCCGGAATGCCTTCTGCCCCGTCACGCCGCCGTTTACCGCCGGGCTGCAGCCCGCCAGCGGTTGTCAGCAGACGCAGCCTTTTTGCGCGTGAGCGCGTGTGACATGGCCGCGTGGCATTCCTGGCGTGTTTTCCGGTCGGGCGGAGCGCTGTTTTCACAGCGTTTACCGCCTCTGATCCGGTCGGTCGCCGTTCATCCGCCCGCCCCGAGTGCCGGCTGTTGTCCGCTGAAGACCTGACCCGACCCGACCCGAACCGACCTGACCTGGCCTGGTGGAGCAGCTCGACTGTTAAACTAAACCAGGTGGAACATGCCATGCACTGAAGCAAATCTAATGATAATATAGCGTGCGGTGTCCCGGTCTGATGTGACCTCCACTGATGTATACCGCTACCTGGCGCTGGACCAGTGACCGGGTCCTTGGATCGTCGGCCTGACCGGGCGGAGAGGCTGACGGTGTGGTCCGGCTGACGATGTGGTCCGGCTGACGGTGTGGTCCGGCTGACGATGTGGTCCGGCTGATGCTGTGGTCCGGCTGACGGTGTGGTCCGGCTGACGGTGTGGTCCGGCTGACGGTGTGGTCCGGCTGACGATGTGGTCCGGCTGATGCTGTGGTCCGGCTGACGGTGTGGTCCGGCTGACGGTGTGGTCCGGCTGACGATGTGGTCCGGCTGATGCTGTGGTCCGGCTGACGGTGTGGTCCGGCTGACGGTGTGGTCCGGCTGACGATGTGGTCCGGCTGACGGTGTGGTCCGGCCGGCTGACGGTTTGGTCCGGCCGGCTGACGGTGTGGTCCGGCTGACGGTGTGGTCAGGCTGACAGTGTGGTCCAGCTGACGGTGTGGTCCGGCTGACGGTGTGGTCCGGCTGACGATGTGGTCCGGCTGACGGTGTGGTCCGGCTGACGGTGTGGTCTGGCCGGCTGACGGTGTTATCCGGCTGACAGTGTGGTCCGGCTGGCTGACGGTGTGGTCCGGCCGGCTGACGGTGTGGTCCGGCTGACGGTGTGGTCCAGCTGATGCTGTGGTCCGGCTGACGGTGTGGTCCGGTTGACGGTGTGGTCCGGCTGACGGTGTCGTCCGACTGACGGTGTGGTCCGGCCGGCTGACGGTTTGGTCCGGCCGGCTGACGGTGTGGTCCGGCTGACGGTGTGGTCCGGCTGACGGTGTGGTCCGGCTGACAGTGTGGTCCGGCTGACGGTATGGTCCGGCTGACGGTGTGGTCCGGCTGACGATGTGGTCCGGCTGACGGTGTGGTCCGGCCGGCTGACGGTTTGGTCCGGCCGGCTGACGGTGTGGTCCGGCTGACGGTGTGGTCCGGCTGACAGTGTGGTCCAGCTGACGGTGTGGTCCGGGTGACGGTGTGGTCCGGCTGACGGTGTGGTCCGGCTGACGATGTGGTCCGGCTGACGGTGTGGTCCGGCTGACGGTGTCGTCCGACTGACGGTGTCGTCCGACTGACGGTGTGGTCCGGCTGACGGTGTGGTCCGGCCGGCTGACGGTGTGGTCCGGCCGGCTGACGGTGTGGTCCGGCTGACGGTGTGGTCCGGCTGACGGTGTGGTCCGGCTGACGGTGTGGTCCGGCTGACGGTGTGGTCCGGCTGACGGTGTGGTCCGGCTGACAGTGTAGTCCTGCCGGCCGCTCGGCCGTCGACAGGGGCGGCTCCCCGGCAGCGGCGGCGCGCCGGAAGCGTGTCGGCGGCGCCGGCGACGAGAGCGTGTCGCGGCGCGGACCTCACGCGCCGCCGAACTCGTCCATCACGGCCGATCGGTGCGCGCCGACCCGCCCTCGCACGCCGGCCGCCGCCGCCGCCCGCGCATTCCTGCGCACCGCCCGCCCGCTAAAGGGTTAACAAGCAGAACAAGTGGGGGAGGCAAACACGCGACTTCGCTCCACGCGAGGATGACAAACACAGCGGCTAACTGGCCGGGCGGTCGGCCGGTCACCAGATGGTATCGGCCCCGGCGCGGCCGCCGCCGCCGCCGCCGCCGCCCGGCCGGCCGGCCCGGTAACACCTATCGCTCCGCATCCGACACTCATTTACATTTGCTGAAAGTGTCAAACGCTCGTTTAGGCGATGCGATCGAGTGCTGTGGTCCGCGACATCATAACAGTTTGTCGCGCGCTTCGGTGACGTGGGCGGCAACATCATTACAATTTGTCGCGCGCCTCACGACCGACAGCCATCATCTGAGGCTACCGACAGCTGAGGCTACCGACAGCTGAGGATACCGACAGCTGAGGATACCGACAGCTGAGGATACCGACAGCTGAGGATACCGACAGCTGAGGCTACCGACAGCTGAGGATACCGACAGCTGAGGATACCGACAGCTGAGGCTACCGACAGCTGAGGATACCGACAGCTGAGGATACCGACAGCTGAGGATACCGACAGCTGAGGCTACCGACACCTGAGGATACCGACAGCTGAGGCGACCGACAGCTGAGGATACCGACAGCTGAGGCGACCGACAGCTGAGGCGACCGACAGCTGAGGCTACCGACAGCTGAGGATACCGAGAGCTGAGGCGACCGACAGCTGAGGCTACCGATAGCTGAGGATACCGACAGCTGAGGCGACCGACGGTCTAGACGATTGAGAATGGCAGCGCCGGTATTGCAGCAGCCCCGCCGGTATCGCAACAGCCCTGATTTCATGCCGAGAGAAGCCGCCACTCATTTACTTCTGTGGTGTTCAAACATATCCACACCCACGCATACAACAAATGCGACATTGCACAGTATCGTTTGGCGTAAAACGCTACCGCGAGAAGAAAAAGATGTCGATGAAGCGCATAAACTCCACGCACACATTGGATGGAAATAGAACGACTTCTGCGCGAGTTTCACGGAGCCATCGGTCACGTAGCCTACCCGGAAGCAGGATGATGGATTAGGTTGGCCAGGTGACTGCGCACTCCAGAGCCCCTGTGTTCTAAGTCAGGCCGATGCTCCTCTGTCCTCTGTGTTCATCGAGATCATTCGCGAAAGCGCAGCTCCATCGTAGTGCATGCATCTCACTCCTAGACTCAGATGTGTTTTGCTGCTTACAAAGAGATGATGCATCGAGGTGATTCACATAGTAACTTTCATACCTTATGGGTGCCAATGGCATATGTCAGGTCAATATCGAGCAGGGATTCAACAAAAGAAAGCGATATTTTAATGTGCTTCTCTCCTTATAACGTAAACATAATACGCATGTCTATCCAAAGCTTACGTGTCCTTCGCTATGCTAGTCCAGGTCGACGAAGGTTAACTGCTCACATTGGAATACTTATGTTGCACCACTCTGACTGGTCAAGCTAAGCGTTTGGCTCGCCAAATGTACGGGGTTCGATCCCCCGGGATGCCCGCCCTTCCTGCCAGGGTGAGAGGCAGGGGGCGCTATATGACCTCAGCTGCTGAGTGCGCCGTAAGGCCACAACCCCTCCGATTTCACACATCAGCCGTCGGCATATTTACGGTATTCGATACATACATTTGGAGTATTCTATTCTAATAGTTAGATGAAAACATGACTGCCTGGCAGCGATCACTCGGCATGCAGCATTAGCGCCGTTCCCATGACACTAGCACGTCCGGACTTCCTCACCAGTCCGGGTTTACGAAGTCATGGAAACGCCTTCTTCAGCCAACTGGATTGGATTTCAGGATCCGGCTTAGAAGGAATATTTCCGGAGGAAATCCGGATTTCCCAGGAGTTGGAAGCATATGGTAGCATTCACTTCGCGTCCTTTTCCTGCTTCCCCTATCGTCAGCGCCGGCGTCGTTTTTTGAAGATCTTTGGTGATGTGTGACCGGATTTGTAATATAATATATAATATAACATATAATGTAATATAATAAAACATAATGCGATAAATTCGCAAATAACCGCAAGCCCTCTTCGAGTCTGTCATGCAACGACGCAGCCCACGCCGATGTGGCATGCGTTCTTGGGTATTACAGGGAAATGTCGCACGTGCGCCGCGACTGTCAGCAAATCCGGGAATTCCCACGAAATCCGGATTCGGAAATCCTACATGTAATCCTGATTTCCTCTGTCTGTCGCCGCCCGACCCTGCGACAGGCCGCCGACCGCTCGCCACAGACGGCCGACACAGGCGGCCTTCCAGCATACAGTATGGCGTCGCCGTTAGTGCGCAAGTTGTGGTGACAAAACAAGGGCGGCTGATGTTTATCCCTCCGCACCCAGCACCCTGCCGTGACAGGTGTGAACGAAACTTCTGTGAGTTATTGGGAGCGGTCACTGTAGTACAGGTGTCAAATCAATTGGAATAGTCGTCATGGATATTGTAATGCTTCGCTTACGGGCGGAGCTAGAATCAATTTCCATGGACGTCGCCACAGGTGTTGATGACACGGAGGGGCGACGAGAACGTTTTAGGCCGATTTACTTTCGAACAATGCCGTGGGTGCATTGCCTTACTTAATAAGATCTGGAGGGGTACGCCCGCGCGTCCCCCGCCGTGGCAACGCCCAATAACATTGCTGGAAAGGGCCGCAGGTCCATCAGATGTGAAGATCCAAAGAGAGCGTGGGTGCATGTGGCGGGTCTGCAGGGTTCACACGCAACACGGAAGCACGTGCAAACTCTTCTTGATACTGAGATGGATTGCTTCATTTAACAAGACAGGGAAAACAAAATTACATCATCACCACAGTACCCACCTACCCTTGAGGATTACTGAATCACCCAACATGCCTTCAGCATGCGCATTACTGTGGACAGTTTACCCCCTCAGAAAGTAACCATGCTGTTCCGTAAATTCCTAATAACCCCAAGCAGTAAACATTGTCCAGCACGCGCAATATTCACGGACGATCTACTATGTTTCGCTAGTCACGGTCATCGGATGGAAACCTGCCGCTGGTTCGGTCGTTCCATGTCCACCGGTGCGGTCACGACCCGACCGACGACCGCCTACCTTACCTGCCTGAGCCGCGGGGATCGGTACGCCCCCCCCATCTGACCTGCCTGGGACGTCGGCGTCGGTGCGCGGCGGCACGTCAGCCACACCGGTAGCGACCACAGGACACCGGCGGCGACTCGGAAAACCAATAAAGTAGCCGGTGGCCAATATTTGCTCGCGCCGGTGGCGCTGGCCTAGGCGGGCGTGTTTGTCGGCCGGGCGCGCTTTGTTCCTGCGCGCACCGGGCGCGCCCGGAAGGCGCAGCCGTCTCGCTGTGTAAACCGGAGATTAGGCGTCCGGCCGCGCGGCCACTGTGGACGCGTCGGCCGGAACGTCGTGTTGGCGCTCTCGGTCAGAGGACACGCGCGACTCCGGCCTTCGCCTTCAGAGGACACGCGTGACTCTGGCCTTCGCCGTCAGAGGACACGCGTGACTCAGGCGTGACTCTGGCCTTCACCGTCAGAAGACACGCGTGACTCTGGCCTTCATTGTCAGAGGACACGAGAGACTCTGGCCTTCGCCGTCAGAGGACACGCGTGACTCTGGCCTTCACCGTCAGAGGACACGCGTGACTCACGCGTGACTCTGGCCTTCATTGTCAGAGGACACGCGAGACTCTGGCCTTCGCCGTCAGAGGACACGCGTGACTCCGGCCTTCGCCTTCAGAGGACACGCGTGACTACGCGTTACTCTGGCCTTCATTGTCAGAGGACACGCGTGACTCTGGCCTTCACCGTCAGAGGATGAGACGGGTGACTGACCATCGCCATCAGAGAACACGGCTGACTGTGCGTCGCGCGTTCAAGAACATGAGGCGGGCCCTTCATCTCTGCAGAATCTGTCCAGGTTGCACTTGTCGCACGGATCGAAGGCGCCACCTCTGGCTGAACTCGGTACTGGTACCGCAATGCCAGGTACCAGCAGGCCTGCAGACCATCCTGAGGCCGGACGGTACGGCATCATGAGAACGCACCCAAGACATGCATATGCCGACACACAGGCACTAGGATCGTGCCTTCGAAGCAATGACATTCTTGCGGAATACCGCTTCATCCAGCAATAGAGGATGTCGATACCTACTTAGTTCGATTAATCCCCATTGCCACGTTCCACCTGGGTAGGGCCTGCGGTGCTGCAGTGTCTGTCCAGACCTGCAGACCCACTCAGCCACATGCAGGCCTGTCGGCTGAGCAAATGCCGCCAGTGCAGCCGCACAGGGCGGGTTAGCACAGTGATGTTCACAGCGCACGCCAGCGCGCGTAAACATCCCGTCTGCCGCCAGAGGAAGTGTGCATAACAGCGCCGGCTCAATGTCCCCGTTGCGACACGGCGCCTTGGAGCTCGACTGGACGGCGTGATCTGCGGAATCTCCGAAGTGCAGGGGGGGGGGAGAGAAGGGGGCGCTTCACTGCCAGGAACTGCCGGCGGCGGCCGTCTCGGGTGAGGGAAAATGTCTGGACGAGAAGTGAGTTAGGTGAGATAAGCGTGCGATTTGTGCGAACTCTGGGTGGCGATAAAATATTGGCAATCATCTTGGTGGTCTTTTCATATCCAAGAGACTAAGTAGATGCATTATTTATGGACAAGGGAGATTGTCACTCCGATTTTTCATGAATGTGGATTTGTCTGTCCGAATTTCGTGGGATAAGTGGGCAAGTGAATTACGTTTTCAAAAGTTGTATTCCGTTTCCGCCTATTGGTCCAACTTGTCACGCCCCAGATTTTACTTTTATCTTCCAAATTATGTGTACTCAAAATATAACCGTGGGAGGCATTGGCGACAGATTTAAGCCATGGAGAGTAATGGCAGCACGCCATTAAGGATTGGCATACTGAGGAAGTATTTGCGGCTTTTATACAACTATTTGACCATTCAGGTTTGGGATATGATTCAGGAGTATGCTTGTGGCTTTAGTGCAACCATTTTTGCATTTTCTGGTCTTAGATATTGTAGGTAGTCCGAGATCGGTGCCTTAAACGCAAAATATCGAGTAGGTCAACATCGAACACGAAATAATGAAGGCGCAACATATGGAATGTGTGATATGTCGGAAACGCGAAGTATTCAAATGCAAATTATCGCACGCACAAAACTTACGGCACACAATATTTAGAATGAAGGTACTTTAAACCGCCCACCCCGTCACTTTCGTCCCGTCATCTCCCGTGTGTATATCCCCATTTATCATTCAACTTTTAAGTTGAAAGGCACCTTTCACTTACTACTTTATACAGGCCAAATGGCAGCGCCACACCTGAGCGCGAAACATGCAGTGGTCAAACACGTTCTTGTTTGCCAATGCTACAAATTATTTTTTAACTTATTTTCCTCAACTTATGAATAGGTAGGCAGGCGTGCCATTCCACACCCGTGGACCTAATTAGGTTAAATTCCAGAGATGAGAAATAGGTCATAGTCGCAAGTCAGGGTAGGTCACACCACTACCTGCTCGTGTTTCTTGCTGTACAGATCTCGCCGCAAAATATTAGTAAAAGATGTTTCTGGGGTCCTCTGAGATAAATAACAAACCTAGTAACGTCGTCGAGGGCTTCAGAAAATACCATGCCTAGGCGTTAGTGGGGAACTAATAATAGTATATTGTGGGATACCAATAATAGTGGGGCACTAATATTTATATAATCTTGCATGTGTTCTACTTACTAAGTATCTACTAACTGCACCGAAGAAAAGAAACGAAAACCACTTAAAATTCACATTTTCCGCAGAATTGGTTTTCCCAACTACTTTTATTACGAAGCATCTGACCCACACCAAGATTATGCTCGTATTCTGGTATCCTGAGTTTCATTTTGTAAGTGACCTATAATAGGTAAACAATTTGTGAAAATACCAAATACACATTATAAGCTATATCAAGGCTATATAATCATAGCGGTGAGGGTCAAACTGAACGTGAATTTATGCTGCGTGGTATATGTAAATCATAAACATTCGTGGAGAGCAACATGGAACAGCGTGTTTTGTATTTGAGATGACACTAAAAATACAAGTAGAAGAAATTAGGCATACATTATATCCATTTAAAGCGAATAATTAATCCAAAAGATTTCTCCTTACATCATTTTTTAAGACTACAACTATTTGTTTGCAGAATGATTGTACATGCATTTTACTTGCCTTTTCTTCCGTTTCAAGTGTTCGTAATAACTACCAGTGCTGGCTAAATTATAAGAAAAATCAATATGAATAAAAATGTTCCAGAATATCGGTACACTTCACCACCATTTATTGATTTTCGGGAACTATGCAGCCATTTAAGCTTCACAGCGCATTAAGTCAATACTCCCGTTCAACACAGCGCCTCTGACAACATTGGCCATCCATTATATATCATGAGATGAATTGCCGCACTGAGGTGAGGGGAAACAGGGTTCGGAATGTCAAATGATAAAGTTGTGTAAGGAGAGGAAACGCAAGTCTGTTTTCCTAAGAAAAATAGTTCTGATCATGTCATGGGGTGTTGTGTTTGGGCATCTGAAACATTTATCGCAGGGATTATGCATACTTAGCTGGAGGAAGTAATGCTCATGATCGGAGGAATTTACACGCTGAAGGAGCAAGCCCACCATCAACTAGATACGATTTTTCACTGACCCTGCTACACACCTATGTAGGTAAACAAATACCAACATAATTTTCGCGGTAACAAAGCACGTAGCGTTTCGTTAAAGAAAGAAATCGAGAATCAGTTGTGTAATGTGCATCCGCTTCGTCGCCGGTGTCCTATTATACTGCATATAATTTGCTGTACCCCATGAACATTATTTAATCTTGTTTTCATGGCTATTAGGAAGAGATGTAACATGTGACATATTTTCATCGGCTAATGCTGCACTATTCGACTACCTTGTTGATGCCATATGCAATGTTTTTTTTTATTAGAGTGCATATTTTGTGATAGGTAACTAACCATTATTCATGAAAAGCTGGATTTATTTAAAGCTTGAGATGGGATATAGACTTGTGTTGGGGTTCGCATGAAAATTACATATCTGGAGTTTCGCTTGGCAGCCTTCCTTTGGGTTTGGTCAACACGAATTCACGGCCGGAAGGGAGAGACAGCATATGGTCTTACCGATGGGCTCCTTGTTAGAAAACATGAACTCCAATACGTAGATGATGGTCTCTAGAAGGGAATGAGACCATGATCTCTGAGTACAATTCAGCCAAGCAGAAAGGCGTTCTGGTTATGTTCTGATACCCACTACATAATTTGGCCCTTAAATTGTCTGATAATATACTGGCCGCCGGCGCCACCGCCGCCACCGCCGCCACCGCACAGTCCCAGTGCACCCCTGCCCTCATCATGTCCCCACATTTGTCCAGCTCACGTCAGCCGGCCGTTTTTGCCGTCCGGCCTGACCGACGGCGACCGTACAGTTTACGTCGGATTAATCAGCCAGCTCCGCGGGCGGTGTCCGACCTGGCGCGGCTGCCCTCACGTGCGCCGTCGGCTGAGCATCGGGTCCGATGACGTCACGGGACGGCGCCGTGCCACACTCCTCTCCCGCCGTGGCCGTGCCACACTCCTCTCCCCTCCGTGGCCGTACCACACTCCTCTCCCGGCCGTGGCCGTATCACACTCCTCTCCCCTCCATGGCCGTACCACACTCCTCTCCCCGCCGTGGCCGTGCCACACTCCTCTCCCCCCCGTGGCCGCACCACACTCCTCTCCCCGCCGCGGCCGTGCCACACTCCTCTCCCCGCCGTGGCCGCACCACACTCCTCTTCCCGCCGTGGCCGCACCACCGTCTGGCGGCAGCGACCGCGATCGCCAGTGCTGCCAGATAATGCCAGACCGCCGGCTGCTACATCACTCACGCCGTCACACATCTAATGCTGCACCGTCACACGTGGTGCGGCTGCAGTCTGGGTGTGGCGTCTTATTGCTGCGCGTCACGCACCGCTCCGCAGCGCTGCGGAGCGCAGCGCTGCCCGTACCAGTCCAGGCTGCACGCGCCATGACGAGGCCTCTCATAGCTGGTCAGTCAGTGAAGTCGATGTCAATCAAGTCAATTATGCTCCGCTGAATGGCATAGGGCAGACAGAGGAACCGGGAAATATGACAAGCATAAAGATACACTTGGGTATGCAAAGCATTTCGTGTATTGGCAACTGGTGAGGATTGGATTGGACAGAGTCAGTGATAGGGACAGGGTCAGGGACATGGACAGACAGACAAGGATATATACAGAGACAGAGACAGATACAGAGATAGAGACAGAGACAGAGACAAATACAGAGGAAGAGGCAGAGGCAGAGGCAGAGGCAGAGACAGAGATAGAGGGAGAGAGATGAAGATATATATATATGGAAAGAGAGAGAGAGAGATAGAGAGAGAGGGAGAGACAGAAAGAGAGAAAGAGAGATAGGAAGAGGGAGGAGGGATGAAGAGAGGGGAGTTGAGAGGAAGGAAAATATCTCCAGCTCTTCCTATGCAGCGGTATTGTCGATAGCGTATCTCTTGAAGCACGATTCTAACCACAGACTGCCATGCGGTCCTGTTTTTACATAACCGACTTTTTGTTGGACGCGATTGTTTCTCGCAGGTCTGATTGGACGCGATGAGGGAGGCTGCCGTGATTTACGGTGGAATAATTTCCAAAAGTTAGGGGTAAGAAGCATGAAATATGCATAAGGCTCGAGGTAGAATGGCCGCGCACAAACAGATATTGGGCGAACGAATACAAACAAGGCGACCATTTGCATAACGACAGAGGAGAGTTATGAAGAATGCGATTGGGCCTCAAAGCCGTCATCGTCTTGTCGGTGGAACATCAGACGCCATTTTGTGATGTTCCCATGCCTCGGCAGCACAGGGATGATGGGGTCAGAATGGCTGACCTCCGTCGAAAGTCGTGACCTACGGTGGGATCAAAGGGGATGACCTCTGTCTTGACCCTGCGGTCAAAAAGTACCACTTCTTGAGTCGTGCATGGGGTTGATTTTCTGCCAAACACTTCCTCGCAGCATAAACTGTAACGGGATGCTAATGAACGGAAAATCAGTTTCTAATGATCTGTCGGAGTGGCGGAGGTCAAATGCAAACATGGGCTGCACCAAACTCTCTGAAGTAGCACGATTACTGTACAATTTGTCCAGCTCAGCATGGGTGCATGCAACGAGCAGCTGTGAAATCGTCCACAACATGGCAAATGTTCAGGTTTCTGGCGCTCACGTGCAAGCATGTGTCAAAACTGTCGCCTGTTCGAATGATGTCAGAATAACGACATTCTCCAGTGCCAAGGGGCAATTCCAATCAGCTTCAGTAAGCTCCAGATAGCTCCGGTCACCAGAGAACTTCGGGGAAACTCCACCCACCATAGGACCCCGTGGCAGCTCCAGTCAGTATGGCTCGCCGGTCATTTCCTGTCACCATGGGATCTCCGAGGCAGTTCCTCTCAGCAGAGAATCCAGGGACAGCTATGATCACCAGAGGATTATTGCACGTACTTTTGAATGCCCCTCCCCAATAGTTTTCGGAAAGCAATGCCCGTATCACCACCCACCCACCCATAACCACCTCGGCCCTGGGGCATCCCGACCCACCACAACCTCGACCGTGTGGCGTCCCCTCCATCACCACCTCAGCCCCAAAGCGCTCCTACTCGTCACCACCGTCACCCTGGGACGTCCACATCGATCACTACCTAGACCATGGGATTTGGGACCCAGTGATCACCGCCTCGACAGGGGGCTTCCACACCGATCACCATCTCAACCGCTGTAGCGGTTCTTCTGGTCACCGCCCCGACAGTTGGGTGTCCCTCCCAGTCGCCGTCGACTTCCTCCTTGTGCCTAGATTCCCCGTCCAGCGGTTGGGCTTCATTTATTCCCATTGTTCTACCTGGTCAGACACCAGTTTATCCTGACATTTCCTTTCTTGTCCCTTGTGGTTCCCTTCTTCATGAGCATATGCTTTCTGAGCTTGTCCTGTGTTCTTACACAGGGAAGCAGTAATCCCTTTTTTTAGGGGGGGGGGGGTGGCGGAGAGAAGGACATCCTTGCTGATAGATCCGAGAATGAGGCTTCCCATTCCACCCCGTCCATAGTGTGCCACACTGTGCCAAGCGTGCCCACCTCCGATGTGTTCCGCCTTTCGCCTGCCGCCCGATACGGTCTCGACTCTCGCCGACTCTCACGCGGCGCGGAATGTCGTGGTTGGCGTGAAATTTTACGACACCGCGTCCATCACCGGTCGGAAAGGCTTGAATATGGCGGCGGACGGCGGCCGGCCGGTGGGCCGGTTCCCACGGCGGCTTTATAGTCGTCTCGGTCGGCCCGGCGCGGCGCCCGGTCGGGTCGCCGCCGTGGCCATTTACAGGGGCGGCTCGCGGTCGCAACAGGCACGACAGGTATGCCCAGTGTCCACTGTGTCGCGATTGTGGCGGCCCAGAGGTCCGTGCCGACCGCGCTCCGTCGCGCCAGCGGCTTCCGCTGGCCGGCCACATCCGTGTTGTGACCTGACCTGACCTGGCCTGACCAGTCCTGGCCGACAGTCCGACGTTAGCCGACAGGGAAGCTAGCCATCCGGTAGCTGCCGGCTGGCTCGGAATTATTCGTAGCTACATTGGAGCGGAGCTTTTGAAGCGACCACAGAGCGTGGCAGCACCCGGTCGGCCAGTGTAGTGGCCAGTCGGATCGGTGCGAGGCGCCAGCGGTCTTTCTGGGCTTGTCTGACAAGCCAGCGGTCTGCGCAGGACATTCTAAGCAGGTCGCGGCCGCCGCCGAGCTGCCTAATCAGCCAGTGATCACTGCGAGCCATCCTTGCCGGCCATCGGTCACCGCGGCTATCACCCATCCCCACCGGCGGGCGGTCGGCGCGGCCGGCTGCAACACCGGCAGCTATTTTCCCACGTTTTTCAGGGTTGGCGAGGGCCATAAACGGCCGCCCGGTGGTGCGCCTGAGAGGTGGCGCGCCCACCTGAGATGGGCGGATAAGTGACAAATGACAGCCGAACGGAGCGACGCGTTTATGGCAGCCAGGTATGCTCGGGTCGGGCCGGTCATCACCACACGTCCGAGCCGCGGTCGGCCGCGGGAACACCCCGCCACGCCACCCCCCCCCCCCGCGCCCCGGTGTTGCACACTCTGCGGGTGGCTGTGATTCAATGGCGTAGCCCACGCACGTTGCCTGACTCATGATTTGAGTGAGCTGACGGGCCCGGGCGATCTGAGCGGTCATGAGTCAGACACGCTTCCGGTGTCGAAGCGTACGGCAGCCACATGCTTCGCAGAACGACAGTCGGTGGAGCTTCAGCTCAACACAGAAAGATGCTTCCTATGGATTTGAAGTATTGGTCGCATTTAGAAGTAAAATGTATTCAACTAGTTTCAGATGCACCATCGACAATGACAAAGCAGACATATTGGCTCATTCCTCAATACTGTCACCTGCACTTTTTACAACATATCCTAAGAATGTCTGTGTCTGGATGGAATAGAGTTCGTGGCACCAACATCAAAATCAAGAATATAATTCAGTTATCATACATGACTCACATATCATATCACACAAGATCACAAAATATGCGAAGACTGATTTAGCAAGAGTACTTCCAAGTACGTCCATGTCCCCTAGCTGCTGGCTCCAGAGTTTGTCCTTGAAACAAACGTCGATGTTGAGAGCGCATCTCCACACGAACCAAATGTTGACAACAATAACGGACAAAACAACTTCGTCGGTGCATAGGTACATACAGTATGGTTTGGGATCGTTCATGTGCCCAATAGGCGAAAGGTACTGTTTGGGCTCAGTAGGAAGAAGCATGAAACGGCTTCAGAATTTTGAAGGCTACCTGAGAGTGGTCTATTTTCATACATAGTCATAGGCCTAACATTAAACTCATTAAACCTGGGAGACATATCTTCGCCTTGCCAGTGCTTATCAGTGATCTATTAAATACGTGGATTCTATTTCCACAGGTGAGACTGGATTTGGTCCAGCTAATTATTGGACGGAGACCTTCCTGAGCGAAGTAGGCGCGACGACAGCAAGCGACGTTTCATGGTATATAGATCAAAGGTGCTACCCATGTTTCTATATTTTCATTGGTAGCAAGCGGTTTCTTCCAAATAAGTGAAATTCGACATTAAGCGTACTATTGATACGTTTGCTCTTGGTACAAAATTCACACATATTACCTAATAACCACGAATCATAGTACCTATTACACAGAAATCAATATTTAACTTCATTTACTACCCAGATTGCTTTCCCTTGAGTCAATCAACACTGCAATGGATCATGTATGGACCTTGGGATGGCACTGGCAGGTGTGCACATTGCATGCTGGCGGTCAGCTGCCACGTGAGCATGTGTTCAGATTGGCAGGACGTATTATCCCCACGGAAAAAAGTCGTGACCGAAGAAGCATATACAACGGACACGCCAACGAGAATGCCGCGTGTATGTGGTTTCCTAGAACGACTGGCGGGGAACGTGTTGGCGCGGTATTCCGTTACGGACTGAATTGAAAATCCATATACTGCCAATTCATATGAATGAAATACCCACTTCCCAGGTTACCGCGAGCATCCATGTAGAAGCCGTGAGATAAGCTGAGTATTCAAGTCGACGCTGTGGCAGCATGCCACATCTTTCTCCCAAATGTGGAACCGAAATTGCCGAAGGTGGGATTTATGCATTGCACCAGTTTTTAAGTCAGGTTCATAGTCAGCCTTCCGTGTTCACCGATTCCTTCAACGCTCATTTGTCCAGATCCTAAACACGGTCACGACGATTACTGCAGACGAACGCTTATATTAATCGCCAATGCCATGATGTCGCATGGAAATAATTCACTGAAGATGTCCTTCGTCTTCCTCATTCCATCGCTGTCGATAGCTGTCATACCTGTAATTTGCCTCGTGAAGCACTACCGAGAAAAATGCACGGCGCGCGGCAGGTATTCCGAAAGCACGAGCGGGTGTACATCAACAAAACACCTGTATATTTTGCAAGGGGGCTAAAGCTAAAATGCACGCAATGTTATCCACAACAAAAACATGCAAGCATGTTGTTGTGCAAACTCCTCGGCATTTGATAAATGGACCGCGATTTTACCAGATAAAGTGGGATTACAAGCCCGGGGTGCGCCATCGGTGCAGAAGTGATAATCATCAGTCGCTGTGGACCGCCGCAGTCCCCGACAACCAACCAGTGTCGGGAGACTGCAGCACGTGAACATAACACGACGGAGACTGCTGCTCAACACAAGAAAATAACCAAGCTGTAATCGGACAGGATTGCCGGGCCGGGCCTCTCGGGCAGGGAGGCCACGACTAGAGCTGCAAAGCCGTCAACGGAAGTGGCCGCTGGATCCTCATTGAGGTTTACTGTAGAAGAATTTTGAGAATGACTACATCACTTTCAAATACAAATATATCAAGTTGGCATTCTTATTTCCTCGGCGCTTCTCCCGAAGCTGTCCCAGCAGTGTATAATGTGTCCATCACTACCAAAATATGTTTGTTTGCTATTTTATGCGTCGTATGCACTACCAAAGAGTAATACTGCCAGGATTTTCTTAATGGAAGCCCCCGACCCCAAGATATATTATTATCGACAGTGCTTTCGGAGCGTATGTATATTTTCTTTACGGAGTGCCGGGCTGAGATCGCCCCCCCCCCCCCCCTCCCGGGCTGCGGCTCTGGTCCTAGAAGATGGATTTTTTCACATTTAGAGCATTTTATTTATCGGCTCTACAACCATAATTTTGGGCCAATTATTTACCAACTGAAATTTGGAATGCCCAGCAATCGTTGAGGGCCAGCAGGTATGGCCTTGCCAGCACACGAAGTAGTGAAGTGGTCGAGCTAGCTCCTCAACGCGCCAGGACGATTTCCTGGCTATCGATTAGGTTTTAACGCTCGCTATCACCAGATCAGCGTCCAGTTGACGCAATAAAATAGACTCGAAACAGACCAAGTCCACGAGAACACGAACAATGTAGCAGAGCTTCCTTTTCGGCTGGTTGAAGCGCCCTTAAACTCAAATAACTAACTAATTTTTTTTTCGGTGTAACTCGCATCAGCCTGAGTAAAAGCAAAGGCAAATCGGACACCATTCCTGGAAAGTGCAGACGAAGAGAGTGCAGCCCGAGTTCCTTGATCACGAGCTCCTTTATTTCCGTTGGACAGCATGTGGTCTCAAGGCGCGGAGGCGCCACTATTTGCGCTCCATTGACAGACGCGTCTATTTGAGGTGCGTCTGCCGTGTCTGTTCGGACTGATCGCTGGCCGTGTGGAAGAGCGCCGACCAGAGACAGCAGCGGCACTGGAGACAACAGCGCCGACCAGAGACAGCAGCCGCAGCTAGAGACAACAGCGCCGACCAGAGACAGCAGCGACACTGGAGACAACACGCCGACCAGAGACAGCAGCCGCACTAGAGACAACAGCGCCGACCAGAGACAGCAGCAGCAGCTGGAGACAACAGCGCCGACCAGAGACAGCAGCCGCACTAGAGACAACAGCGCCGACCAGAGACAGCAGCGGCACTGGAGACAACAGCGCCGACCAGAGACAGCAGCCGCACTAGAGACAACAGCGCCGACCAGAGACAGCAGCAGCAGCTGGAGACAACAGCGCCGACCAGAGACAGCCGCAAACCCACCAAGAAGCAGCCGCACTAGAGACAACACGCCGACCAGAGACAGCAGCAGCAGCTGGAGACAACAGCGCCGACCAGAGACAGCAGCCGCACTAGAGACAACAGCGTCGACCAGAGACAGCAGCAGCAGCTGGGGGAAGCAACGACAGCTGGAAGTGAGCGGCGGCCAGCTAGAGGCAGCAGCGGCACTGGAGACAACAACAGAATCTGGAGGAAGCAGTGGCAGCTAAAGACAGCCGCGGCAGCTAGACTCAGCAGCAATAGCTGGAGGAAGCAGCGGCAGCTGGAAGTAGCAGCGACGGCTGGAGACAGCAGCGGTAGCTGGAGACTGAAGGGGCAGTTGGAGGCGGTAGCTACAGATGGAGGCAGCTGGAGGTAGCTGCGGTAGCTGGAGGAAGCAGGGGCAGCTGGAGGAAGCAGCGGCAGCTGGATAGTGGTCACCCTCAGGAGCGTCAGCTGGAGACCAGAGCGACGGTCACAGATTGACGATCCGTAGGGGCAACAGCTGGATGTTGGCGACTTCCGAGAGCAACAGCTGTCAGCTGATGATCCTCAGGAGTAACAACTGGAGGTAAGAGCAACAGCTGCCAGCTGCCAGCTGCCGAGAGCAACAGCTGACAGCTGATGACCCTCAGTAGTAACAACTGGAGGTAAGAGCAACAGCTGCAGATCGCCACGACAGCCGGATGCTGATGATGGTCAGAATCAGAGCACACAGCATACACTGACAGTCGTCTGGACCAGAAGACAGACAAACTGACAGTCATCTGAATCAGAAAACGCACAAGTCAGTCAGTCAACCTGACAGTCGTTTAGACCAGAAAAGAGGCAAGCTGACAGTTGTCTGCACCAGGAGAGAGACAAGCTGACAGTCGTTTAGACCAGAAGACAGACAAGCTGACGGACGTCAGGACCAGAAGATGGACAGGCTGGCAGTCACCTGGACCGGAGAGTCAGCAAAACGGTAGCCGTCTGGACCGAAGAGTCAGCAGAGCGACAGACATCAGGACCGGAAAATCAGCAGAGCGACAGTTACCTAGGAAGCACCAGTCGAGCGGTGATATCTGAGAGCCGAAAACAGGAGCATCAGCGGTACTCATGGCCCGGCACCGACCGACTGATGCCAGCTTCAGGTTGCCAAGCATCAGTTACCCGTGCGTAAACCACCAGCCACACTGACAAATTAGCCACTGAGCCGACCGATTTCTCCTCGCGTGAGACGCATCAGTTGTGGCCGGCCAATGGGCTGGTGTGAGAGGGTGCCGGCCGCCGACGGACCGGCGACCGCGCCGCCTCCGCGCCGCTGTGCAGCGCTGCCACGCCACCATTCATTGTGGTGTAATTACAGGATGAGTGCGCGATAGCCCCCGGCCATTTTATCACCAGACGGACGCGGATAGCGGCAGATATCCGCCGGCGCGCGGCCGCCGCCGGCCACGCAAGATGGCGCGCGCTGCGTCCAGCCGTCCGGCGGCGGCCGCGTCCGATTGGTCCGCTCCACACTGGCCCCGCCCACCCGGTCGGCGGCGGTCCGTCAGAACCCCTGCTGGCTGGAAAATGCTGGCTTTTTTGCCCGTCTCCGCGGTCGGGTCAGTGGAATGTTCTGGAAAGCCGGCCCGATGGGGAGATACCGTCGGGCCGTGTGGCTGTCTCGACAGCCACATATCGGCCTCGGCCCGGCAGTAAATGTCATCTTGTTGACTACAACAGCCATCAGCGGACATTATTCGAGTTGTTCACATTGTCGTTCGTGTAGTGACAGGCTCAAGTTTGGAGCCTCACCGGCAACAAATCGCTTTGGGAGCTCAAGAACCGGCCGGCAGCGGCGGACACAAAGCCTGCCGTGGCCATCTGCGTGCGTTATCGCGCTGCTTACCGGCCACATTCAGGGCCAGACGAGAAATTAGCTGGGCGGCTGTAAAAATCACCATCAACCATCTTCCTGGCTCATGCTGACTCGTAAAAAGCCCGTAACATATCATCTAATGATGGTGGCGCAGCTGAGGCCGCGGCCGGCCGGCCGGCCGGTCGGCAGCGCCACAGCTTCACACGTCGCCTCTCTCCGCCGCCAGCGCCGCTCGCCGCCACCTCCCCGCCGCCCTCCGAGAGAACACACAGCGAACGGCAGGGCCGCGGGCGCGAGTCGCAGCCGGCGGCGCGGCCGCTCACCCGCGCCCCTAATGGATAATTAAGCACTAATTGTGAACGGGATCGGGTGTATGTGTGGTGTGCCGCGGCCGGCCCAGGTGCGCCAGGCCCGGCTCCGATCACGACATACCATTACCGTCCATTCATAAATTGTCCATCTTGCACGGCACAAATTTATGTCCGGCGCTTGTGCAAGTGCTTACGACGGACGGGTCGTTCGTGGAGCGCGTGTAAATCGCCGCCGCAGCGCCTCATATCGCCTCACATCGCCGGCCATCCGAATCTGGCCCGGTCTCTCGTCACGGGCAGGTCAGGCCCGGCCTGTCGTCACAGGCAGGTCCAGCCCGCTGCCTCGTCACGGACGACATCTGGCGACGTTCGCGCGACGACGACCACCTGCGGGCCCGCCGGCGCATCGTCCAGCTGCAGCCCTCGCCACGACATCCCGGTCGGCGTCCTCGCGCGCCGTCCATCTTCGCCCGTGTGCGCTTCATCCATACGCTACCCGCTCCGCGGACACTCTCCCGTCTCCGCGGCGCCCCCTCTTCACTCGTCGCCCGCGACCTTTGTCCGGCCGTGGCTGGGGCCCGCGGTGCTTCGCGACACGTTCCGGCCGCTGTTAGCCTCGATCCCGGCCTGGTCGGACGGCCGACGGTGGCGTGGCGGCGGCGCCACGGCCCTGGGCCGCAGCCGGCGGCGGCGGATCCGCCTGTAAGTGGCAGGTGGATGGTGTGGCCGGGGCGCAACGCCAGACACCGCCGCCCGGCCGCTCGGCCGGCCACGGTCGCTATCCTGATGACGCACCGCCGGCAGCAGACTTGGTGCGGCACTTCGGGCAGCGTGTTCGGTGCCGTAGCACTGGCAGCGTGTTCAGTGCTGCAGCACTGGCAGCGTGTTCAGTGCTGCAGCACGCACGTGTTCAGTGCTGCACACTGGCGCGTGTTCAGTGCCGCAGCACTGGCAGCGTGTTCAGTGCCGTAGCACTGGCAGCGTGTTCAGTGCTGCAGCACTGGCAGCGTGTTCGGTGCGAGTTAATGGCAGCGTGTTCAGTGCTGCAGCACTGGCAGCGTGTTCAGTGCTGCAGCACTGGCAGCGTGTTCAGTGCCGTAGCACTGGCAGCGTGTTCAGTGCCGCAGCACTGGCAGCGTGTTCAGTGCTGCAGCACTGGCAGCGTGTTCAGTGCTGCAGCACTGGCAGCGTGTTCAGTGCTGCAGCGCTGGCAGCGAGTTCGGTGCCGTAGCACTGACAGCGAGTGTGGTGATGCACCACTGGAAGCCAGCTTGGTGACGCACCGGGAGGAGCGAACTTGGTGCCGCACCACCGGGGCACTTTCCCGGCCATAGCCAACACTGCCAAAATGTGTAGACACAACAATGTCCAGTACAGTGCTTGTCGTAAACGCATCATGTGTACCAGATCCATACCAACACCAGACCGAGCCATAGATGCACGGTATCTGACGCAGCAGATACTCACAAGAGCCAAACCGAGTCATGGACACACACTACTTAACACCAGATCCACACAGGAGCCAAAGAGTCACACTATTTAGCAAACTAGATCCACACAAAGGAGCCAGACTGAGCCATAGATGCACGCTACCTAGCATACCAGATCCACACGAAAGAGCCAGACTGATCCATAGACACACACTACGTATCACGAATTGCATACCAGGACCAGACCGAGCCATAGACACAGCCATTTAGCACATAAGCTGCTCACAATAGCCAGACTTAGCTACAGACACACGTTACTTAACACCAGATTCACAGAAGACAAATATTCGCGATATTTAGCACACCAAATCCACACAAAGGAGGAAAACTGAGCCGTAGATGCACGCTACTTAGCACACAAGATCCACACAAAGGAGCCAGACTGAGCCATAGATGCAAGCTACTCAATATATCGAATTAGCACAGGAGCTAGGCCGAGGCATAGGCACACGACGCTAATGGACACACCAGACCTACACAGGAGCCAGACAGGGGCACAGACGCACTTTACTAGACAACAGATGCGTACCAGAAGTCACATCCCGACGAGCCAATTGACCGTTCAAGGCGAAGGATTGCCACCTATCGGCAATTACGTTAAACTACTGTGGGGCAGATAAGAGTGTGACAAATCTGGCGCGCTACCAAAACAATTTGGAAACAAGAATGCAAACAAGTTAGAGTAGCATGCATGGAAACGGCTAGCACTGGGGTTACGCAAATACTTTTTAAGGTCTTTGAAGTTTGAGAGTGCGAGGGTTCTTGCACAGTTGTGAACATAATGGATAAAGTTCATAAGGTGAACAAGTCCAATACGTATTGTTGGGTTCCACAGTGCAAGCCATTGCGCAGGAAGGAACCTGAAGTCAGCTTTCATCGCTTCCAGAGAGATGAATTACTCTAGAAAAAGCGACACAACATTCTAAAAATGGGCGAGATGGCATTAAGGCACATGAAGGCATACAGCAAACACTTCAAGGATGATTATATCCTTTCTGGTTTGTACGTATGGGTGGAGGATTCATATAATTATTGGTGTTCCCAACATGTAATTCAACCATTTCCCTTTCATACACATAATTATAATTTGTCTATCTGTAGGTGTAATTCAGCATGTAATGCAGAAACTAAAATTAAACAACCTTGATGAATTGCTGGTATGAAAATCATATGCACGTAAGGGATGTCTTAAGATGTATTTGGTATTTGTATAGAAGAGGCTACTGAGCACAAATTGGAGAACAAATATATAGACTGGACTTGTCGAAGCTCACCCAGAAACTTTTTCTTCTACCATTCTTTGGGGTTGGTTGGTTATTAGAGCTTAGGCCATCGACTACATTGGTCATGTAGCACCCACCCATTCTTTGGGGAATCACTTGCCGCAAGCAAGGCATTCACTGTTTCAAATTACAACACTTAGTATTTACTGAGAGGATGATGCAGACTCCTTTGATGACATAATGATATTACATGTTACAATATCAGTAAGTTTTAGACAATCCAACACCAGTGGATAATTGTTCTGATATGGAAGGTTATGCTAGGTACTTGTTTTCAACCTTTTTAAGGCAATGCTATTTAACTGTAAGTCCCTTTTTGGTCTTATTTCACCTGCCAACTGAAAAGTATGCAATTCCAGAGGAAATGATTGGTTTCATCATTAATTTCTAAAAATGTGAATTTTAATATAGAAGCCAAGCATAGTCAAATTTCCTTTCATTATGGTGGAAAAAACATGGGATCTTGCATCCAAACTGAACTTCATAACAGCATAGTTCAGAGAACATGTGGACTGTTTCACTGAATTGGTTGATTTGAATTGGCAGGCTCCTGCATTTGGTGCCATAAATTGAATACCAATACTGAAATTACTCAGCATTCGTAGTAAACGGATCCATGAAAGCAACGTGGGTGGATCAGATATTCCCAACATCAATAATTGCGCGAGGCTTCCAACATTTGCATGATGACAGGCACATATGGAAATTCTGATGTCATCAGGGGTCGGAACCTACTGGCATGCTTTATGACTTTCTAAAGCTGATTTGTAATTTCCATATTACATCTATGCACATTTTTGTCAATCATAACATTCACTCAACCCTTCACTTCCCTCACCTGTTTAGGTATAGTAGCATAGCAATGCAATGCTTGCAGCTGTCTGAGAGGCTAGCTAGCCTTGCATGAGCACTGAACACAGAATCTCCTGCACTCCACCACAGCATGCAGTTCATGGAACCACTCGTGTAGGTGGCTGGATTTTATGCAGAATGCCTCCATCGTAACCTTGCCTGGTTCCTTCCCAATCGCACCACAAGACATAATGTGTTCTGCGTCTAGTATGGCTTCGCCCTCGATAACACAGCGCTTTTATCGCCGATATACTCTGATGTTTGCACAACTGACACTTTCGGTATGGTAGGGTGCATTTGTGTTCCTCTGGAGCAAGCTCAAACAGTATCACGCAATACGGTACGCGTATTATTTATCTGGAACGGAGCCGCCATCTTTCAATATTTGGTCCTGCCATTTAGCGGCAGGTTGAACGGTCAATTGGTTCAGCCAAATAGAAGCTGACGCACTGTCCCGCTCGGTTCTCGGCTTTCATACGTGCACACGTGTTCTTTACAAGTCTTCACCTGCATGCAAGGTTTAGGCAGAGTAAAATGTTTCGTGAAATTGAATTAGTTGGAGGAATTATTAGATGTGCGCGAAGCGAACAACTTCTCCTCAGGCCCCCGATACTCTGTTCCCACAAACATGAGCATTCATGACACTCAACCAGCGCTGCCCATGGCCCACTGGTACCGGCCTCATGACCTTCCCTGTCTTGACAAGACCATTGTCCACTTTTGCTCGACCAATGACCTACTGCTTTCACCGCAAGAACCCACCAGACACACTTCTCCTCCATATTGACCCGTCCAATCCTGTCTCAGTCGTACTTCATCGTGATTCCCTAAGTTTTAATTCTGTTTAGCCCCTGATTCATTAAGGAGCAGCATGCAGTGCTAAAATCTGTATCACCGAAATGAAATCCCCAACAACCAGATGCTTTCTTGCCTTACAGCGAAAATAGTAATGTTGTCGGTCACCCCGCAGAAACACCCCTTGCACCTCCCCCCTCGTCCTCTCCGCACACATGCTGTCTGATACAATAATTTGCTTCATAAAATGTCACCCATACCGGGAAACGCTATCCAATGCCATACTGATCTGTGCCCTGCCATCTTGGCATTCACATCCCCATCGATACTTCGACATACGTGTACCGATGTATGCTCTTTTAGCTTATGCATAGCAGCTTACTCCTTCTTGTGTGTTAGCAATGAGTGCCCGAGTGCTTGTTCGTCGTCATTACTGTACTTATACTCTACCTGGTGTTATGTGCATCAGCACACCATCTGACATCATGAAACGGTAATGCGGTCAAAGCGCTGTGACGGGGAATGGACTGGGACTGCAGCAAGCACACCACCTAGCATAGTGAGACAGTAATTCGGTCAAAGCGCTGTAGCCAGGAATGGACCGGGGCTGCAGACAAGTTGGCTTATTCAGAGTGCCACTTCAGAGAGTCACTTCAGGTTCAGAGAGCCAATTCAGAGAGTCACTTCAGGTTCAGAGAGCCAATTCAGAGAGTCACTTCAGGTTCAGAGAGCCAATTCAGAGAGTCACCATTGTATGTGTAGCGGTTGCCTGCACGTCATAATCCTCAGTGATCCCTCACCACTTGACAGGCCTCTGAGCCATTTGACCACGGTATCGGGGCTCTGTTTAACTTTATCAAACAGTTCTGCATACACCGGCTGCTCTTTGCTCGCGCTAGAACAATGCAGTTATGCATATAGGCCAGGAGCATGGCGAAGGAGGGGTGCTGCTAGTCGTGATAATGCCCACTCAAGCTATACTGCTTGCTGCGCTGCGGAAAAAAAACGTTTCAATATGTTCTTACTTCCCCGGCCATCATAATGTCTTATTATCCTGACACCGAATATAAATTGCAGCTGCTTTTTCCGTAGGACAAAATGGTTGCGTGTGACATTTGGTGTTGGTGCCTCCACTATTGGGGAACAAAATAGATATGGCACGCACACATTTGAGAAGAAAAAGTTGAGATATCAATACCAGTCAGAATGGGAAAACTGCTCACAGTGAGATAATACGGAAAACTCGCACTTTGGGGCGGGGACATGGCTTTAAAGAAATGCATCACTGCATAATCCAGGAATGCGAAGGTTAACACGCGCCCTCGAGGGCCTCTGAAAATTACGCTCACTGGAGGGGGTCGGATTGCGCCCCCCTAAGATCTCGGCTCCTCTCAAATCTGGAGCAAAGAAATTCGCAGGGTGGATGGGTACGGTAGTGAACTCTATTTTGTGCAAATTTTATGACCTTTGGTCAGTATCTTCGAGGTCAAATGAGGTCAAAGTGTAAATATGTTCTGGTTTTGCGTGGCTTGGCTTGTCATTGTTATGGATCATTGTGATTATGTTTAAATGCTTCAAAATGGACATCAATTATTTTTTGGACATTACTAATGATGCAATACAGATGTTAGACCTGGCATTTGACCTCAGGTCACCTATATAACAGCACTTTATCAGATCATTACCCGCTCCAGTTACCGAAACCGGGCCGCTCGCCTGACTACTCCGACAACAATGACACACGGTAGTTTTCAGGATGTGTAGGGGGTAGCATGCAAGGTGACATAAATCGCATGACAGTCATTTGCATTTATGACAATATTCGAGTTGACCAAGTTTGGTTCCATTGACCTGCTATGAACTTGACCTGATTTGACCTCGGTGACCTAACATGACTGAAATTATAAAACATAACAGTACACATCAAACAAATCGCTAGTGTTGCCATGAACACTTTCCTTTTGTCACTAAACAGGAAGCGCATCAGCGCCGATTTTTGTGGTCTGGTGCTTTGTTTGTATTTTTTGGTTTAACGACCCCTAACCCGAAAAATTTCCGCCGATGTTCGTTTTTCTTGCTTGAAACAACGCGCCGGTCATTTCGCAGCAGGTACACAAACAATAGTGTATATCACCCAGTTAAATCTGGAGTTATCTACGAAAAACCGGAGGGGCGGGCGGATTTCGCCCCTCCCCCTCCATGGCGCGTGTTAACGGATTAGAAACGAGCCAGACGTATTCACCTATAGGGTCACATGTTAAAAACCATAATCACTGAGGAGGTGCGACCGGGCGTTCGAGCAGCTCAGGCTCTTCCGGAGAGGTTAGAACTCCACCTATGTTTTGAACATATTGGCGGGGAAGGTGTGGCCCTATCCATGAACTGTGACTAGACTTATGGGAGCCCATTCACTTGTGCGTGGATAATTACCAATCAAGTACGGTCATCTATAACGTCATCGCCTTACGTGCTGGAGTTGTGGCGTCAGTGGTCAGTGTCAGTGGCTATTGGCTGTGAGTGGTCAGTGGTGGTAGGTTGTGCAGAACGAGGTACTGCGAGCATCGCAGCTGTATCGTCAACTGCAGCTGCAATGCCAACTTATCTGCATTCGCACTGCGTATGCGTCGCGCAACACAGACTTTTCTTGTTGCACCATCGTGGATGGAAGTGGCAACAACAACGTGGCTGGTTGTTCTACCTATCTTCTTCACCTGTCTTCACCTGTCACCTATCACCGTTCCATCTTCCGCCTACGGTGGTGGTCGCGGTCAATGGTAATCTCTAACTGGTGATCTTCCACCTACGGTGGTGGTCGGTTGTCAGTGGTGATCTCTGGCTGGAGATATTCCACCTACGGTGGTGGTCGGTTGTCAGTGGTGATCTCTGCCTGGTGATATTCCACCTACGGTGGTGGTCAGTGGTCAATGGTGATCTCTGGCTGGTGATATTCCACCTACGGTGGTGGTCGGTTGTCAGTGGTGATCTCTGCCTGGTGATATTCCACCTACGGTGGTGGTCGGTTGTCAGTGGTGATCTCTGGCTGGAGATATTCCACCTACGGTGGTGGTCGGTTGTCAGTGGTGATCTCTGGCTGGTGATATTCCACCTACGGTGGTGGTCGGTTGTCAGTGGTGATCTCTGGCTGGTGATATTCCACCTACGGTGGTGGTCGGTTGTCAGTGGTGATCTCTGGCTGGAGATATTCCACCTACGGTGGTGGTCGGTTGTCAGTGGTGATCTCTGGCTGGAGATATTCCACCTACGGTGGTGGTCGGTTGTCAGTGGTGATCTCTGGCTGGTGATATTCCACCTACGGTGGTGGTCGGTTGCCAGTGGTGATCTCTGGCTGGAGATATTCCACCTACGGTGGTGGTCGGTTTCGTGTGATCTGGCGGAGATATTCCACCACGGTGGTGGTCGGTTGTCGGGTGTCGGCTGGTATTCCACCTACGGTGATGGTCGGTTGTCAGTGGTGATCTCTGGCTGGAGATATTCCACCTACGGTGGTGGTCGGTTGTCAGTGGTGATCTCTGGCTGGTGATATTCCACCTACGGTGGTGGTCTGTACACTAGTGCAGATTCCCGCACATCTTCCGAAAGCACCACCAAAGGACTGATGTCGCAACTGTAAAGCATACGTGGTGTTCGATCAAATGCGGGTGGCGAAAGAACTGATATTGTAGATAACCTGGCGCCATCCTTCAACCTGTTAAAGCTGCTGTGCGAGTTCCGGACGCAGACTAAGAGAGTACAAACCAGCATACAATCAATCGTCTCACTCCTGGTCATTGGGGGGGGGGGGGGGACTGATTAGTAATTGGAGGTAGTGATGATTAGTGTTTAGTGTGGTAGCTGACTGGTGACTGGTGGGTACAACTGATTAGTGATCGGTTGTACCGACTGGAGTGACCAGTGGTCAGTTGCACTGACTGGAGTGACCAGTGGTTAGTCGTACTGGCTGGAGTGACTAGTGATCGTGTACTGACTGGGTGACCAGTGGTCATTGCACTGATGGAGTGACCAGTGGTCAGTTGCACTGACTGGAGTGACCAGTGGTTAGTCGTACTGGCTGGAGTGACTAGTGGTCAGTTGTACTGACTGGAGTGACCAGTGGTCAGTTGTACTGAGTGGAGTGACCAGTGGTCAGTCGGACTGGCTGGAGTGACTAGTGGTCACTGGTGGCGGCTGCCGGTATGTCGGCGCACGGCGGTGGGCGCGCGCATTCTGGTGTCCTTCCGATGTTGGTCCTCTCAGATCTGACGTCAGCAATAAATCAGGCCCAATGCAGACCACGACATTTTACGACCCATTAGAAGTAAATCTATCGTCGTAAAAGGAGAGACGGTGGCTTGGAATGCATCGACACGGCGTTGGCTTATTATCTGATTTGCCTGGCATGGCGTCCTGGAATAGAAGCATAAAACGGCATGCTGCCATGTTGTTGGCCGTCAGCACTGACATGCATCTCCACTCATCGTCTGCAGCTGCTTCCGGCCACATCTCTGCCGTTGCATACCTAGCCTTCAGTTGATTGTACACGCGCAGCGTACGCCAGCTGCAATGGAATATCGTACCGGGTGCTTCGATCTGTCGTCAACATTTCCCACGGACGGCGGCGACCAAGCGACCGCCGCGGCGCGTCCATCTAAAGGGTCCTTCCGGTGCACTGTAAATTCTTCAGCCGGCGTCCGAGTCAGCTCGATTCCCACGTCCATTCCGGGCGCGGGCCGTGCAAAACAATGGTGGGCGCCGCGCGTCCGGCCGGCCGAGGTGTGCCGGCGCACACGCACCGCCGCGGCGGCCGGCCGCTGGCCAGTCGCGCCGCGCGGCCGCCAACAATGGGCTGTCTTTTTGTCGGACAGCGGCGCGACACCGGCCGCGTCGTGTCCGCGTCGCGGCCGCCCGATCAAGGGCGCCGCCGCGCCGTCGTCCGTCACGTGACGCGACGCGTCACGGCCGTCGCGGGCGCGCCGGGGCGCCGCCGCCGCCGACACGACTGCCCGCCGCGCCGCCGCCGACGCCCGTCAGCCGGCGCCCCCACACCGCCGCTCCCCTGTCTGCTATAGCTGCGCGACTCATACTCTCTCCTCCACTCTATTTATGTCTCCCTCCCGTCCTCTCCTTCCTGCTGTCTCACACTTCCCTCTCACGCTCGCACCCTCTTTCTCTACTTCCCTCTCTCTCCCTTCCATTGTATATCCACATTTCCGCTTCCTTCTTTTCGACTGTGTCCTTTTCTCGTGTTTGCTTTTTTCTCACTCTCCTTATATTCTCTCTTTGGATGAATGTATTTCTTTAGTCGCTTCCCTCCTCTCTCCTCATTTTATTGCCTTGCGTATTGCACTAGTCACAACGTTTGCTTTTGTCACCCTGTTTTTCTCCACACTTCCTCTATTCCCCTATCCACGTCAGCATATTCTGTTTCTCTGCCCTCTTCCCGTCCACATCGCTCCACATCCTTGTCCCTTCTATTTTCCTTCCCTCTATCCCTCCCATGTTTTCTCAATCGCTAGCTTCTCGCTCTCTTTCTCTCTTTCTTTCTCTCTCTCTCTCGCTATCTTTCCCCCTCTCTCTCTCTCTCTCTCTCTTCTGCTCGCCACTTCTCTCCTCTACACTTTCCTCCATCTCCCCCTGTTCGCCTACCTCTCTCCTTGCTCGCCTCCGTCTCCCCCTGTTCGCCTACCTCTCTCCTTGCTCGCCTCCGTCTCCCCCTGTTCGCCTGCCCTCTCCTCGCTCGCCTCCGTCTCCCCCTGTTCGCCTGGCCCTCTCCTTGCTCACCGTCTCCTCTGTTCGCCTGCCTCTCTCCTTGCCCCCGTGGCTCTGCCGGCGCCCGCCGTGCGGCGCTCAGGCCGGCCCCCCGCGCAGCGCACGTTGTGACTGGATGTCACCTGTCCGACGCGCCATTCACGCCGGCCGTGTAGCGACACCCCGCCTCCGCATACCACTCATTCATTATGGTCGCCGGCTGTTTGCAAACTTTTCAAAAGAGGTTAACTTTAATGATGGTTTAGCGGGCGTTTAGTGGCGGTCGGACGGCGGTCGGCGCCGGGGGGGTACATGGGGGTGGCATGCGGCCCGGATGGGGCGCTACCGCTCTCCCACGTCCCGCCACACACCCACTGATACCGTGACGAACCCACCGCCAGAATAAAGCAGGCAATTTCAGGGCCGAGGAGTATAAGTGAATAGGTGTCTGTCAGTGATAGGCTGAAAGGGTCGCTGAGGAACAGGCCGGCAGCCCCACTTTGTATGACTGCTGTCGACTTGTGTGAGCGCATAGCGCCACTCAGCCTGTTAGGACTGTCTTCGCCGGTGCTGCCCACACGTCTGTTCTCGCCGCCGGTGCGCTGCGAACGATACTCTACATCCGATTCGGCCACTCCGTATCACAATATTTTCATTCCATGCGCCGCTTTCACCTGGCGCCAAATTCCGGCGGGTCTCGGCGGCGCACGTAGCGACCCTCTTGTGTTCTCCGCTCATTTAAATGCCGTATCCATCAGTATCCATTATGGCAGCCGGGGGACGCGGACCACACAGGCGGTTCTCGCCCGCGCCGGCCCCGGTTAACAAGGGTACAAACGACCAGACAGATTCCAGCCCTGTTCAATTAGGCAGCGATAGGATCGCGGGGCGCCGGCGGCTGCCAGGCCGGCCGCGCTCCCCGGGTGAAACAACACGGCTCGCCCGCTCGCCCCGCACCCTAATTGATAATTGTAATGAGTGGCTGAGTGATTTAATGGTGGCCAGCCGCGGCGAGTCAGGTGGGTGACCGTTTTAACGACGTGGCGGTCGGCCTTGTTGTGCCCGCCCGACACGGGACGCTACTTGGGAAGTGTCCCCGCCGATCGACGGCACTAAATCAAAGTCGCCTCCTGTGACAGTCAGCCGCCTCGAGTGGTCGCATTTGTCAACATCAGATCACGACTGGGCCGCCGCAGCCCCGCCGCTCTCTCTCTCTCTCTCTCTCTCTCTCTCTCTCTCTCTCTCTCTCTCCATCTGCCTCTCTCCCTCTCCCTCTCTCTCTTTCTCTCTCTCGCTCTCTCTTGCTCTCTTCCCCTCTGCCTCTCTCTCCCTGTCCCCCTCTGCCTCTCCCTCCCTGTTCCCCTATCCCTCTCTCTCTCTCTCTCTCTGCCTCTCCCTATCCCCTCTTCCTCTCCTTGCCCCGTCGCTCTGTCTGCCTGTCCTCCCGTGCCTGTGCCTGCCGTTTTGTCTCCCTATCTGACCACGCTCTCTCCCTCTGCCTCGCTCTCTCTCTCCCTCTGCCTCGCTCTCCCCCTCTGCCTCTCTCTCCCTCTGCCTCTCTCTCTCCCTCTGCCTCTCTCCCTCTCCCTTGTCCCGCTGCTCTGTCTGCCTGTCCTCCCGTTCCTATGCCTTTTTGTTGGCCTCCCTCTGCCTGTCCTCCCGTTTTGTTTCCCTGCCCGACCACGCTCTCTCCCTCTCTCTCTCCCCTGCCGCCGCAGTCACGGCGGGTGTCTCAGCCACAATGGACAATAAATCGAACCGTTTTGTGTGAGCGGTGTTGGTGTGGTCGGTGATCGGCCCATGCTGTCTCGCAGCGGCCAGTGGTGCACACAGGACGGGCGAGAGCCACTGGACGATCGCCTCCGTCACTGGACGATTACCACCACCGCTGGCAGTACCACCGCCACTGACAACATCACCGCCACTGGACGATCACCATCGCCACTAGACGATCACCAGCACCACTGGACGATCACCACCGCCACTGGACGATCACTACCGCCACTGGACGATCACTACCGCCACTGGACGATTACCACCACCGCTGGCAGTACCACCGCCACTGACAACACCACCGCCACTAGACGATCACCATCGCCACTAGACGATCACCAGCACCACTGGACGATCACCACCGCCATTGGACGATCACTACCGACACTAGACGATTACCACCACCGCTGGCAGTACCACCGCCACTGACAACACCACCGCCACTGGACGATCACCATCACTACTGGACGATCACCATCACTACTGGACGATCACCATCACTACTGGACGATCACCAGCACCACTGGACGATCACCGCCGCCACTGGCAGCACGACCCACGGCGGAACCGCACTGCCAACACCAGCAGCGGCTAAGCCAGGCATTGGTGGCTTTACCACAAGGGCACATCCAGTCGAGAGGCTTCTAGGACCACTGGCCGGTTCAGGATCAGCTCGCCACGGTTCTGGAATTTGAACACAAGACATCAGTCCAGGCGTCGTCGTGCACGCATCTTTACACACAGCACGACCTGTCATATTTCTGATCCGGCTGCGCCACCTGTGCGAACCCGGACCTGACTGGGGACGGCCGGGGTTCTGCCCGGTGACTACGGCGCCGCCCTCTCCGGCCAGATGCATGTCGGGTACAAGTCGCTGTCGTGTCGGACAGCAGCCGACACCGTCAGCTGGCTGCCTGGCAATGGGACTCCCAGAGAGGCCGCATTGTAACCACTGCTCGTGGAGACTGGGCTGGGCAGGTTCCAGAGACTGTGGCGTCTGGAGCCCATTGGGGATTTTCGGAGACTGTAGATCTCACTGAGGAGATACATAGTCTCCGAATTCCAGACTATAGTGTTGTTGTTTTAGAACTTAGCTTTACGACCAGTGGCGCGGTCAGGATTTTCTGAAGGGACCTACGAGTTTGACCAAAAAGTGATAGGAAATATGGAGCGCTTTCAGCGCGCGAAGCGTATCGAAGTTGTTTTTGGTTTTGAGTGACGAAAATCTGAAAATGTCTTCCTTCATCTAGTGCATCTTTCGTTTCTAGGGGAGAGGGGAACCTCCATTGGCTGCGCTTCTATTTACGACAGTCATTATGTTGAATTTTTGTATAGATTGCATGCATGCTTCTGATCAAATCCGTTTTTCTGTACCTGCTGAAGTTTTTTTTACTTCCAGTCCATCATTTCTCAATATGCTTGAGGCATGCCAATATTTCCCAGACGGGGAGGCTGAAGGGATAAGTAAGTAACGGACAATTTTGTGAATAACTTCCTCTTCTTCCAAATATTTCGTGGAAATGATTCTTTTTCTTGTGCTTGCAATAACACTTCACTTCTTTCCGTTAATTTATATTATATCACCCTGAATTATTTCCTCTACTAGTTCAACGTGACAGGAAGACACAGCAGAAGAGCAGCACAGATTTTCTTAACGGGGCAGCGACAAAATGTCGCGAAATAGAGAACACTTTCGGCGCACGAATTTTTGGCGTTCTGTAGTGAAAGTTGTGTTTGGTGATGGGCGTGGAACTGCCTGCCACCTGATGTGGGTGAGGCGTGTTATGCTTATTCCTTCAAAAAGTCGGTGCTCTGCCAATATTCAGATACCCTGTGACCGCCCTAAGCCGCAGCCTGTTTTATGTGCCTTGTATATGTGTAATATAAAGCCGCATCTTGCCTTTATCCGTGTCATTCACGTGCATAACTGAAAACCCATTTGGTGGAGAGCTCCTGTCTGATGACTGATTGACTGATCAGACAATCAGTCAATGACTGATTGACTGATTGTCTGCTGCGGGTGTAGACAGCGCTCCACTCGCTCGGCCACGACAGCCACGTTATCCGGAGGCCCGGCACACCCAGTGCTCCAGATGCCGCCAATGCCCTTGTCGGAGCGAATCCCGGTAGAGCTCAGCATTTTCCCCAGCCCTCTCTCCGCCGGCCGTCAGATATAATTGCAATGCATGTGCCTCTGCCGTAAATCAATCCTGCATATTGCAATGAAATATGCTGTCAATGGTGCACCAGGCGTCCAGTCAGGGCGGTCGGCTCATCCATAAAACTCCGCCAGCCCGACGGCTGCGGTAATGGGGCCGGTCTGTTTGAAGGGCCTCCAGTCTGTCGCAGCACGACTGATGCCGGCACGGCCCGGCGCACGACTACTGCCTCATTGTGGCCGTCCACGTCCGGCTGAGGTCACTCGAGGCCGGCTGGGGTCATCTGACTACGGCTGAGGTCATTTGGCTCTGAGTGAGGTCATCTGACGCTGGCTGAGGACATCCGAGGCCGGCTGAAGTCATCTGATTCTGGCTGAGGTCATCTGACTACGGCTGAGGTTATATGACTCTGGCTGAGGTCATTTGACTCTGGCTGAGGTCATCTGACTCTGACTGAGGTCATCTGACTACGGTTAAGGTTATATGACTCCAGCTGGGGACACCCGAATCCAGCTGAGGTCACCTGAGTCCGGCTGAAGTCACCAGAGTCCGATCGAGGTCACTGAGCCCAGCTAATGTCAGATAATTTTGTCTGGGAGCACCCGATTTCGACTAAGTTCAGGTAATTTTGACTGCGGATGTCGGGCCTGGCTGAGGCTGGGTTCAGCCCAAATTATCTATGCAGCCTTATGCAGAAGCACGCCGGGGTACATGTTGCTTCACATATTCAGCCGATGTCACACGTTCAGCTGTGTCTTCTGTGTCAGCTGTGTCACAAGTCATCTGGGCCTGACCGACATGCTCCATGTGACCCATTGTCCGATACGAGCAGTGTCCGGTGGAGATATTCGTGTCCGGTCGGTCGAGGTGATCCGTGTCCGGCTGACTTGTTTATCAGCTGGCGATCTTCTTTACCCGGATTATATTTTCCGTAACTGGCGGCCAACTGAGCAGAATTGCCGGTGACCTGTTCAGGGTGGAACGTCGCTCTTCTGACCAGACCGCACCCAAAGTCAGATCCAACCGATCATTCCGGGGAGGGAAGCGAGAAACCACTACTTCTGCCGACCACTCGCGGGAGGTGGAGGCGAAGCCGCTCCTCCTGACCAGCCCACATCCAAAGTCAATTCCAGCCGACCACTTGGAGGAGGGGGAGGGGGAGAGAGACTGGAGAAATGGTCTCGGAGAGTGACGAAGTTCTTGAGTTGAGTCCCCTCCCCCAATAATTTGCCCAATCAAAAATCCGGTGTCGGATGAAGAGAGCAGAATGAGCTTACGCCAATATAAATATTGGATCCAACTAAGTCACATGTCAAGCTTATCAGCGCAAAGCTACCAGGCTTTTCAGTGGACTGGGCATTTTAGAATGTGGGGAGAAGCTTATAGTATATTTATGTACACACTCAAATTGAGAGCGAAAGGGTGATAAGATCGAGAAGCTTAAGATAGCAAAAGGATTGAACAGTGATACTCTGAATGGTGCTCTTCTATTTATAGAAACACATAAGGGTCATCACGGATGTTAATTTCTTAAAATTATGTGGCATGAGGAATGCATGAAGGCCCAAATGGAAGTCTAGTGTAGGCCTAAATGGATTCGAGGGACACACTCCATAGGGTCCATGTTAAAGGTTCATATTATTTGGAAGGCAAAGCCAACATTGCAGGGGCACTTGCCGTCTCAAAAGTATATAAAATAACACACCTCGGGATCATCAATTCCTGCTAGACGAGCCAATGTGTAAATTTCCCCTGCTCACCATTGGGTGTTTCTGTTCTGAATGGGATCGTTGCTCCACATAGTCGCCTATCACCGGCTGTCAGAGCTGCAAAGAAATGATTGGGAAGACCCAACAACGGTAGGTGGGCTTGATGAATTTAATTAGAGCCTGAAGGGTCCCGGGCTAAACTCCGAAATTGTTCGAGGGTCTCCACCGAACATTCGAAGGGATCAAAACCCTCCAAAGAAGTGGAAAGCGCCACCCGTCTGAGCCTGAACACTTCAGTTTTGTGTGACAAAATCCTTTGTTTTCTTTGTGTGTAAACCTTTCTCACACCCATGCACCATTCACACAAGGCTGAAGATCCCTCGCCAAACCGGGGAGTCCGGATCCGTAAACATTCGTATTGGATAAGCAAAATTACAACATAACATTAACAGGGTGCCAAATCAGGGGGACGAACCCCCTGGCCCACCTGGGATCTCCAGTCATACACACGCATTATTCACAGGGTGCGCGGCTATTACAGCTCAGTCTACACTGATAACCTTGGCGAACCTGAGCTTGGTAGATCCATCGATCTGTGTACAAGTCATAGCCGACGCCGTATGCCATTGAGGGTGGAGGTGCAGTACAGCTCAACATTGGAGGAGAAACTCCTTCAAGTTCCATGCTGAATACAGAAGACATGAGGGAAAATCATTCACTGAGTGGAAGTGGCCGACTCAAAAGTAAATCACGTACGATTTGGCATACCGACTGTTCATCACTTGGTGTACCGACTATCGGACAGATAGTCCTATGCTCGGCGCCGCCTGACATCGGCGACTCCGACTACACATCTGCAGCGCCGCCTGACATCAGTGACTCCGATACATCTGCAGCGCCGCCTGACATCGGCGACTCCGACTACACATTTGCAGCGCCGCCTGACATCGGCGACTCCGACTACACATTTGCAGCGCCGCCTGACATCGGCGACTCCGACTACACATTTGCAGCGCCGCCTGACATCAGCGACTCCGACTAACTACACATCTACAGCGCCGCCTGACATCGGTGACTCCGACTACACATCTGCAGCGCCGCCTGACATCGGCGACTCCGACTACACATTTGCAGCGCCGCCTGACATCGGCGACTCCGACTACACATCTGCAGCGCCGCCTGACATCAGTGACTCCGATACATCTGCAGCGCCGCCTGACATCGGCGACTCCGACTACACATTTGCAGCGCCGCCTGACATCGGCGACTCCGGCTACACATCTACAGCGCCGCCTGACATCGGCGACTCCGACTACATCCGCGGCGCCGCCTGACATCGGCGACTCTGACTACATCCGCGGCGCCGCCTGACATCGGCGACTCCGACTACACATCTGCAGCGCCGCCTGACATCGGCGACTCCGACTACATCCGCGGCGCCGCCTGACATCGGCGACTCCGACTACATCCGCGGCGCCGCCTGACATCGGCGACTCCGGCTACACATCTACAGCGCCGCCTGACATCGGCGACTCTGACTACATCCGCGGCGCCGCCTGACATCGGCGACTCCGGCTACACATCTACAGCGCCGCCTGACATCGGCGACTCTGACTACATCCGCGGCGCCGCCTGACATCGGCGACTTAGGCCAGATGCGCGCGGCGCCGCCGCCTGATGGATGAGCGAGTCGCGCGCGCCGACTCGTGACGCGGCCGGGCGTCGTGTCGTGTCGCGACGTGTCGCCTCTTGCGAAACAGATGGCAGCTCTTGAGCGCGCGCCCGACAGCGGCCGCTTTGTGGGGCGGCTTGTGTCGGATTAGCGTCGGTGGGCTTCAGGCGCTGTCGGCCAGTGATAGCCGCTGTCGCCTCTGTCGAAACAGCTGACTTGTCCTGCGCCAGGCGCGGCCCGCCCGTGAAGGCTGTCCGCTATCAGCATATTGAGGCATCTGATTTCCATGGATTAGGTGCAGCCGCCGGATTTGTCACGTGATAGTGTTTTCAGGTGGTATTCGCTGGTGTAAAAGTGAATGCCCGCTTATTCAAGGACATCGACTGAATTTTTTGCTGATGCTAAAAATAAATCGATATCGCCACGAGTTGCCAAGGGGATGCTGGAGCAGTCTTGTATTCTGGATGGTCGTGATTATGGACCGCCGATCATTTTTATATTTTCAGTTTGCGACATTTGTTTTTAACCGTCCACGCTGTCAATGTGTACCTTTAGTAGTTCTTCTCAACCTAGAAGATGTACTAGTTGCATCCGCCAACGCGCATAGCTTTGTATCCCACGTTTTGCACTGCGCTTTTCATACAGTCTCGACGTGGGTCCGAAAAGCGTGCGGCAATGAAATCTCACAACAGTAAACAATTCACCATGTAAATCCCACTTCGAATTTTCGTACGACCAGAGGCCTTTTGAGGACACGGACTTCTACACAGCACACACCATCCATGCATCGAAGGGTCGGTGCGAACATCAATGTTGAAGCTAATGGGTGGTTGCAACGTTGACCATATTGGCTCTATTGTCTATGACACTATCCGACAATAAAACAATATGGAGTGCTGTGCTCTGTAGTTCAATGGACCTTCATGCCACATGATACCTCCATTAAGATATGCAATCTTTATGCAACTTGCCTCGTCAGCTGTGGTTCTCTCTATAGTTGGAACCACATGATTCACGATATAACCGCTGATGGCATCTGAGCGACTCGCGTTGCTTCGGGTTACATCGATATGTTATTGGCGCTTTCCTCCCACTATCTAACCGAAATATCTCCGTCCCCAGCGCTGTGGGTCCTCCTCCCGCGCCGAGCCCTGACCGGACCGTCTCCGTCCCCAGCGCTGTGGGTCCTCCTTCCGTGCCGAGCCCTGACCGGACCGTCTCCGTCCCCAGCGCTGTGGGTCCTCCTTCCGTGCCGAGCCCTGACCGGACCGTCTCCGTCCCCAGCGCGGCAAGGAGAAGCTGAACACGCTGGCCATCTCGGTGATGAACCAGTGGCCGGGCGTGCGGCTGCGCGTGACCGAGGGCTGGGACGAGAGCGGCCTGCACGCGCCGCACTCGCTCCACTACGAGGGCCGCGCCGTGGACATCACCACGTCGGACCGCGACCGCAGCAAGTACGGCATGCTGGCCAGACTGGCCGTCGAGGTCGGCTTCGACTGGGTCTACTTCGAGTCGCGCTCGCACATCCACTGCTCCGTCAAGTCCGGTGAGTGCCGCGGCCGCCTGTGTGGGGGTGGGGTAACAGTAAGCTTTGCGGTGGTGATGAGTAGTGTGTTGGAACGGGTGGCACCAGTAAGCCTGGCGGTGGTGATCAGTTGCGTGTCGAGATGGGTGATGGCAGTAAGCCTGAGGTGATCGGTGGCGTGTTGGGACAGAAGGCGGATATTTGATGATAGTCGCGGGTAAATTGACGATCAGGCTGAACAATCCTTTGAAGGCGCGCATTTGTCGCAGTCAAAAGGAATTCGGCTGTGGTGTTTCTGGTGACCCTCAGCTGACGAAAGAAGACGGCTATTATTTTACTTGAAAAGTTTTAAATATGTCATAAATGATGCTGTTCCCCGATATGTTGTCTTCGTCATGCGCATAAATCGTATCCGCTAGCAGGCAAATCAGTTGGCTGCTGTTTGAGCATGTACACTAGTAGTGCGCATGCATCGGATATGCTCCAAACTATATCAGTAACGTGGATGCGAGCTGCAGACTGCTGCAAGCACAGTCCTGCGTGGCAGGTCGACATCACTTAAACATTGACGACAGGAATAAAATTGTTTGCATCACACTCCTATGAGAAAAACGAAAATTCCTTTCGGGTGTCCACCGCCGAAGCTTAGCCATAGTTACTATCCTTTACCTACCGGGAGATAGTGTTCGTCGGTCAGATGCCAAGCTTCAGTGGTTCGATGCGGATGCTGATCGGTAGCCCAAGCTTCGCTCTTCAGCCCTTGTGCTAACAATGAGCGGCGGTCCCAGTGGCAGCGTGCTCGCAGTCACCCTTCACCGCCCTGCCTTGGCCAGTCACAAAACATGCCTCTGACCGGGGCACGTGACAGGCGACCCGTAAACGACTGCTGCTCGTCTGTTCCGGGTCTGTTTTGAACCGGCGGCGACACGGACAGCGAACGCCATTGATACCGGGAGATCTCTGCCTTTCAAGTCGGACAAATCCAGTCAATTCCGGAGCGGCCACATTTCTCGCAATTCGACCGTGACAGTGGCTGGCGCGGCGGCGGCGAGACAGCGCCGGCGGCCGGCCTCTTGGGTCCCGGCGGCGGCGGCCGGCTTTGTTGACGCGCCCTGAGCGGCCGACTGCGCGCCGGCCCAGTCAGCCGGCGCAACTGGGCGCGACAGGTGGTCGAGATTTATCCGCCGGCCGGCTTTGTGGCCGGCCGCGAGCCGCACAAAGTCGAGCACAATGCCGCCGCGCCGACCCACCTGTGGAACATAAACACGGCCCACTCGAACGCCGTGCGCACAATCATTACAAATTGCCGCGGCGCGCCGCAGTCGCCGCAGTCGCCGCAGTCGCCGCGCCGGCTGCAGACGACCGCCGCCGGCCGGCGGCCGCCGCCGAGACGTGCCAGCCCTCTCATTACCTCGTTGCTGATTGATTTAAATTGGCCGGGTGGTCTTGCATTTTCCGCCGGTGGTGAGCCACATTTAATTTGGCGCGGCTGCCGAGGTCACGGCGGCCGGGGGTGGCGGCGGCGGAGGGCGCCGCCGCCGCGCCACCTCCCCCCGCGCCACCGACTGCCGCGCCGCTGTAATTTCGCCGCGCCGCAGATAATCAATTGCGTCGTTTTGCCCGGTCATTTGTTATGTCCTTAAACGTCCAGGTAATGAGATATTGGCGGCGGCGGCATAGGCGTCGCCAGTTGAGCGGTTGGGTGACACGTCCACACAATACCTATCCAACAATATCTACACATTTCGCGGTGCACAGATTTGCGCCCTTGAGCAAAATTTACCCCAGGGTGTGATGCCTGCCTTCGCCTCTCCTCCGGAAATCCTCGCACCGCTCTTGGACGATGTCCACGCTCCTCGTTGGTGGCGACATTGGGCGAGGTCAGAGGTGGCAGGGGCCAAAATCAGGCGGCCTCCCCCACCACGGATGGTAGACTCGGCCGCCACTGGCTCATCGATGGCGGCTGCGTCGTTCTGAAGCGCTGATGGCCTGACCGGCTAATGGCAACACGGTCTAATCGGCCAATAGCCGCCGGCCAGCGGGTTGGCTCTGGTTTGACTGCAGGTGCGGTTGTTTTATTCCCTCGTTTATCGGGCGTGAATCGCAGATGAGATCAGTGAATGCCGCGAATACAATGCCGTGTCAACTGCTGTCTGGCGCTGGTGCCGAGCTCATGATATTCAGCGCGCCTGTTCCTGCAGGAGTGGCTGCGATTTCACTGCGGCAAGAAACCGTGGCCCGTGGCGTCGGCACATGCCACGCAGCCCGTGTGTCTCCCGCCATCCAGCGGCGCGCGCAGTGCTGAACAGTGCACACACGTGTCTCGCATCTCCAGATCTCGATCAATAGTGTCCAGTGGGCGAAGTTGTTTTCAGCTTGAAACGTCACCCTCGCTGGACCATCGCTGGGTGCGAAAATCTGACCCGTGCGATGGAGAGATGGTACTGATATGAAATCCAATGCAAAGAGATGATTTCTATGACAGGCATTTCCTGAATCAAATAAGTATTTTTAACACTCAGAAACTTTTTTTTCGAGCCTAATGAATATATGCTCAACCATTATTGCAGAAAATAGTTTTCTTGTCAAAATAACTATCGCGTGGACTCAAGCCAGATTGCACCTAAGTGAGCAACACAAGTGTCCAATGAATGTGGATTATGGGATGAGTTCAGCCATTTCCGTATATGGTACAATCGTTGGTTCCGTCGACAACCCGGTGAGATAATACAAGGAGAATAAATGAGCCTTTTCTGTTTGCAATCAAGTCAGTGTAACTCGTAAAATTTCGTCACGAACTATTTTGTTTGGTGCCTCATTTGCGTTGCCCGCCATGTTACATAATTAACCGACACATATTTATATCGGGATGACAGAGCCTGGTAGTTTTGTAGTTTATATCTATTTTATCAATTACTCCCTGCAACAAGCCAGCATCCAGCACAGACAGCGTTTGAGCATTGGGTGTCTCCCTGAAGAAAGGAACTGTCGGGAATCTGAACAAATGACCTGAGTGATAGTATGGAAGTGCATCGGAAAGTCGAATCCGACAGTTCTTATCTTTCGATGTCAATCTGGGGGGGGGGCACACAGGTGTTAACCTGTCACGGTTAACACCTGTGTGCACCTGTGTGTAACATCTTCGAGAGGAAGTGGGCAGCTTGACAGATCGAGTTCTTCACAGACCCTTAACGTGAGCCACCGAGACGCCAGCTTACAGTACGTGTCCCCCTCACCGAGGCTGATGCAAATGCACCAGTCAGAAGGAAATGCAAATACACCACATGCACCGTTGAATTTGGCACAGCTCCCCGGTCATGAACGTCGCCACGGAGAGGGAAGGGTGGTCGTCCTCACTATTCTTCAACAATGGGGAGCCTCAAACACGCCGGGAGCAAATAGAAGGGACAAGAAAAGTACATTCTCAGCCATAGCTTTGTGATTGTTCCGCGCCCTGACTAACTTGGCCACCACTGCAATGGTTTACGTCCATCGCTACAAGGTGTCGCGCTGTATTTGCGATTTTCCGTACCCTTTCTTTTGCCTCTCGCTGGGGTGATAACCAGTTGTAGTTTCACAGCAAATTGTAAAAGAAATTTGACATTTATGACGCATGGTATACGAATACAAATGTGACTATACTGTGTCAATCTGTACTGTTGACACTGTATAGTCACATTCGTACGAAATTCCAAACGACACCGGGTCAGAATGTCTAAGCATCATAATGCCCAATCATCAGAAAGTCCAACAGCCCAGAACATTGGGGTGGAACAGAACGTTCGAAGAACAAAATACCAAATGCAACAGAACGCAACTGGCTCGTCCGAAACCTCCAATGGCTTCATGTTAATTATGGAGCTGCTTTGCACCTGGCATCCCGCGCAACATGTCATGATGTCATAAAATGTCAAGGTATCATAACGTCCATGCATCAGAATGTCCCAACATTCATGAGCAATGAGATGCGACAATGCTCATGATGCAGAATGTCCAAATCAACAGCATGTCCAGAACCTCCCACGGTCGCGCGCTAGAATTATGGAGCCGAATTGCACTGTGATATTCTGAAACTTGAACATTATATCGCACCACAACGTTCTTAGCTACCTGTGGGACATTGTAGCACAACTGTGCATTGAAACAGCATGCCCAAGCATCATACCATCCGAAGGACAAAATGTTCACAATTTGTTCACTTACCCATTTACGGAAGCAAACGATTGTTACTTTTATGGGCAGAGACGTTCAGCTGCGGAATTGTTAGAGATGCAAAGCTCCCAAAAGTAAGAGCACAAGCATATGTACATGCAGAAGGGCATGTACTATATTTTTCCCTCGGGATTCTCATAGGTTCACATTCGGCATTAAAAACAATCACGGACAACTTCTGGAAGATATTTGCCAAATATACATGACAATTAAAGAATTGTTAAGCTGTAATACCCCAGTATTTTAGTGCGTGCTATCGCCATGCTGTATTTTATCTTTTTTCAAGCTGTTGTACGTTTTTTAGAAACATTTTTCATTACTCTTCACATTTTTGCATCGTACATTTTTCAAACATTTTTTGCCTGTCCCCCATTCATTTTGCAAACGTTCACGTGTCCACGCGCAAGTACAGCGGCGCATCCAGGATTATTGTGGGGGGAGGGGCGCCGGAGGGGTGTCTTCCTTCTGGAAGGCACCTTTATTTTCATCGCGGTACAGTGACAGCTCCACAGAGCATACTTTTTTGGAAGGCAGCTCATACGACGGCTAAAGTTTCTACTAACTTTGTAGATGGTAAGGGTGCTCCTATAGCTGTCGAGGTGCCATTATGCAAAGTCCCACGCCAAACTCCATTTTGCTAACTTACGCTTGCATTCGTCTGTTGAAACACATGGTGTCAAAGTACAATAGTTAAGCGTCCTCATCGATGAACTTAAAATCCTTTGTTGGATCATGTGGAAAAATACAACTGGTCATGTTGTGACACTGGGACACCACGTTGCTTGGACACTCTGTCGCGGTGCACTGGCGCGCCACAACGCCTTACAGCCAGGAACACTGGAGTGCGACAACATTTCCAAAGGTCAGAATGCGCAGTGGTCAAATAAATAGCATGGGCTCCCACGTAGATTTTGGACATTCTGTTGCATTAGACATTCTGCGTCTGGAACATGTCGCATTCCAGTGCGCGCCGACACCGATCTGTGTTTCATCACTTTTCGGGTCGGGTCCCCAGAGGAAGATGCTGGCTGCACCCCTGGCCAGTAGGTATTTAAAAAGGATGTTTCACTTCCATTTTGTTATGGAATGAGATCATGCGAATCGGTATTTACATAATTTTCAAGGGGGCTGCAGAGGGCATACAGTTGCATCGACAAATTTAGTTCTTAGTTTGATATGCATTAATGCATGAATTAACATTACCGTAGTATGTGGAAGGACCTCCAATGCCCTCTCGAGAGCACTACTGGTTAAAGCCTGCGTAATGTTATTTCATCCGGATAGCCACATAACACTGGAAGCGGCCTGAATCGGCCTTTGCCTCGATAGAACTTCGAGGTGGCATTCCCTAAGCCCTCCCCCATCCATCGAGAAAAACAAATCCGAGAGTTGTCTTTGGATCATCGGCAATTTGCCGGGATCCATCACTTCTGCTCCCCCTCTCAATAATGTCATGCATTGGCCAGGAAGATTTCATTCATAAACGCAACAATACTGTCACAATTCCAGCAACGATTCCAAAATACTACCGACGCCACTCCACTGCTGAGTCGTGACCCGGAAGTTTGTTCCAAAAGCTTAAAGCACATCCCACCCTCTGGCCTACCCACCCGCTGAGTACATATATCATCGTGCTATGCAGCGATAGCTACCAGTAACATGATTTAGACACTTTCCCAATGAACTCGACACCCCACCCCCCCCCCCCCACCTACACGCAAACAAATTCGTCGTCATAGAACGACATACCTGCCAGAGACACCCGCTCCACCAGCAAAGCAACAACTAGTTCTTTTTTACTGGACACTAAATGATGTATAGGTTGTCGTTTGTCGGGTAACAAACGACGAACATTTCAGTTGGCTCTTGGTAGAATCATGCTTGATTGTTATCTTAAATTATTACTTAACAGCGAGATTGGGAGGTATACAAATATTTCTTAGGCCTGGAAGGATGCATTGGTCATAAACGCTCAGAATAAATATAAGCCGTCGCCCTTGCTATTTGCAATGATTGTTTTACTTTCATTCATTTTTAATTCCAGCATCCAACAAGCTTCACTCCAATCCTATGACCTACGTTTCCTTGTGCTATAAATAGTAATTTAGTACCTTCATTTTTGTGGTAAGTAGTGGGTCAGACTATATGCATTTGGGGTGGTTTTGGCTACGTACGTTTTCACTTTGAGAATGTTTGTTAGACATGACGATGCTTTCACGCATGGCACAATGATTATCTTGCCGACCCTCGGAAACCTATTCCATTTTTTTTTATCATTCGCACAAAACATTGCGAACAACATAAAAGCACGCGAAACCGTTCCAGTAGCATTAAAGCGCGCCATCCTGGCTGCCGCGGAGAGCCGGCAGTCGGATGGTGGCGGCGGCCGTCCAGCCCGCCAGTGTTGGTGGCCATAGAAGCGGCGTCCAGCGGAGCGGCGTCCAGCTGAGCGGCCACTGGCGTGTGTAGCGTGTACGGTTATCACGCCATCTAAAGCCGCGCGGGATTACACCGGCCGCCGCTCGGCGGCGACGGCGTATCCCAGCCGGCCGCCAATCACAGGCGGCACGGCCTGCGACCTGATCCGGCCTGTGACCTGACCCGGCCCGCGACCTGACCCGGTCAGAACTGATCAGGCGTGACACGGCCTGGCGGCACCTGGTCCAGCACGTCACCCAGCCCGGCCCGTGGCCTGACCTGGCCTGTGACCTGATCCGGTCTATGGCCTGACCAGAGCTGACCTGATCGGGCGTTACGTGATCCAGTACGTCACCTAACCCGGTCTGTGATCTGACAACCTGTGATTTAACCCGGTGTGGGATCCGACCAAGTGTGACATTGATTGTGTAGAATGTAATCCGGGTGAGATCTTGCCCGAGCATGACCCGACACCGTCGGACCGTCGGGTCATCATCTAGACAGCACGAGGCCATGCACTGACCAACAGCTCAGACGACCAGCTGACGGGGAGATGGAGGGATGACGAGCTAACCACGAACATAGCCTGACCTAAACAGTGCACAGCAGTTTATGGGATGGTGGCCTGGCCTTGCTCTCAGTTGTGACCTAACCATGGTAGCTGCTACAGCAGACACCAGGTGGAGGCGACCTCACTCTGACCTCTGTCGTGACCTGGACTCGACAGTCGGCACCGGTTGGCAACCGACAGCCGACGCCGGGTGACGCCGTGCCGCCGACCTCACCCCAGTCGCTACCCCACCCCCGGCCGCCGACAACACGCGAGCCGGCGCGACGGCGTGACCCCGCCTGACCCACACGTGACCCGACTGCGACAGCGGGCGCGCCGCAGTCGACACGACGGACACGGCCGTCGGCCGGCCCGCCGTTAATAGCTGTCAGCTGGCGGCCTCGTCGGGCACACATAAGGCCGGCCGCTGACAGCCGCACCGCCCCGACGCGCCGCCGCGGCCCCGCATCGACGACCATTGCAATTGATCTGCGGCCCGGCCGAGCATCATTGTTCTTCGCTCCAAGAATCCGCCGGCATGCAAATGCCGGCCGGCCGGCGGCCGCCCGACAGCGCGCTCCCATTGTTGTCATGTTGTGGGCGCCGCGTGGCGACCGCCCGCTAAACCGATTAGCCGCGATTACAGGGCCGATAAGCCGCTTGTGGCGAAATGACACCGCGTCGGCGGCCCGGCTCCCAGGGCGGCCGAGGACGTGCCGCCGCTGGCCGGCTATTACCGGCGCCGGCAGGTGACGGGTCGGGTCACCGTGGGGCGGTGTGTAGTGACGGGTCAGGTCACTGTGTGGTGTGTAGTGACGGGTCAGGTCACCGTGTGGCGGTGTGTAGTGACGGGTCGGGTCACCGTGTGGCGGTGTGTAGTGACGGGTCGGGTCACTGTGGGGCGGTGTGTAGTGACGGGTCAGGTCATCGTGCGGTGTGTAGTGACGGGTCAGGTCACCGTGTGGCGGTGTGTAGTGACGGGTCGGGTCACCGTGTGGTGGTGTGTAGTGACGGGTCAGGTCACCGTGTGGTGGTGTGTAGTGACGGGTCAGGTCACTGTGTGGTATGTTGTGACGGGTCAGGTCACCGTGTGGCGGTGTGTAGTGACGGGTCAGGTCACTGTGTGGTGTGTAGTGACGGGTCAGGTCACCGTGTGGCGGTGTGTAGTGACGGTCGGGTCACCGTGTGGTGGTGTGTAGTGACGGGTCGGGTCACCGTGTGTGGTGTAGTGACGGGTCAGGTCACCGTGTGGCGGTGTGTAGTGACGGGTCAGGTCACCGTGTGGTGGTGTGCAGTGACGGGTCGGGTCACTGTGGGGCGGTGTGTAGTGACGGGTCAGGTCATCGTGCGGTGTGTAGTGACGGGTCAGGTCACCGTGTGGCGGTGTGTTAGTGACGGGTCGGGTCACCGTGTGGCGGTGTAGTGACGGGTCAGGTCACTGTGGGGCGGTGTGTAGTGACGGGTCGGGTCACCATGTGGCGGTGTGTAGTGACGGGTCAGGTCACCGTGTGGTGTGTAGTGACGGGTCAGGTCACCGTGTGGTGGTGTGTAGTGACGGGTCGGGTCACCGTGTGTCGGTGTGTAGTGACGGGTCAGGTCACCATGTGGCGGTGTGTAGTGACGGGTCAGGTCACCGTGTGGTGTGTAGTGACGGGTCAGGTCACCGTGTGGTGGTGTGTAGTGACGGGTCGGGTCACCGTGTGGCGGTGTGTAGTGACGGGTCGGGTCACCGTGTGGTGGTGTGTAGTGACGGGTCGGGTCACCGTGTGGCGGTGTAGTGACGGGTCAGGTCACCGTGTGGTGGTGTGTAGTGACGGGTCGGGTCACCGTGTGGCGGTGTAGTGACGGGTCAGGTCACTGTGGGGCGGTGTGTAGTGACGGGTCGGGTCACCATGTGGCGGTGTGTAGTGACGGGTCAGGTCACCGTGTGGTGTGTAGTGACGGGTCAGGTCACCGTGTGGTGGTGTGTAGTGACGGGTCGGGTCACCGTGTGTCGGTGTGTAGTGACGGGTCGGGTCACCATGTGGCGGTGTGCAGTGACGGGTCAGGTCACCGTGTGGTGGTGTGTAGTGACGGTCGGGTCACCGTGTGGTGGTGTGTAGTGACGGGTCGGGTCACCGTGTGTGGTGTAGTGACGGGTCAGGTCACCGTGTGGCGGTGTGTAGTGACGGGTCAGGTCACCGTGTGGTATGTTGTGACGGGTCAGGTCACTGTGGGGTGGTGTGTAGTGACGGGTCAGGTCACCGTGTGGTATGTTGTGACGGATCAGGTCACTGTGGGGTGGTGTGTAGTGACGGGTCAGGTCACCGTGTGGTGGTGTAGTGACGGGTCAGGTCACCGTGTGGCGGTGTGTAGTGACGGGTCGGGTCACCGTGGGGCGGTGTGTAGTGACGGGTCAGGTCACCGTGTGGTATGTTGTGACGGGTCAGGTCACTGTGTGGTGGTGTGCAGTGACGGGTCAGGTCACCGTGTGGTGGTGTGTAGTGACGGGTCAGGTCACCATGTGGCGGTGTGTAGTGACGGGTCAGGTCACCGTGTGGTATGTTGTGACGGGTCAGGTCACTGTGGGGTGGTGTGTAGTGACGGGTCAGGTCACCGTGTGGTATGTTGTGACGGATCAGGTCACTGTGGGGTGGTGTGTAGTGACGGGTCGGGTCACCGTGGGGTGGTGTGTAGTGACGGGTCAGGTCACCATGTGGCGGTGTGTAGTGACGGGTCGGGTCACCGTGTGGTATGTTGTGACGGATCAGGTCACTGTGGGGTGGTGTGCAGTGACGGGTCGGGTCACCGTGTGGTGTGTAGTGACGGGTCAGGTCACCGTGTGTCGGTGTAGTGACGGGTCAGGTCACCGTGTGGTGTGTAGTGACGGGTCAGGTCACCGTGTGTCGGTGCAGTGACGGGTCGGGTCACCGTGTGGCGGTGTAGTGACGGGTCAGGTCACCATGTGTCGGTGTAGTGACGGGTCAGGTCACCGTGTGGTGTGTAGTGACGGGTCAGGTCACCGTGTGTCGGTGCAGTGACGGGTCGGGTCACCGTGTGTCGGTGTAGTGACGGGTCAGGTCACCGTGTGGTGTGTAGTGACGGGTCAGGTCACCGTGTGTCGGTACAGTGACGGGTCGGGTCACCGTGTGGCGGTGTAGTGACGGGTCAGGTCACCGTGTGGCGGTGTGTAGTGACGGGTCGGGTCACTGTGTGGTGTGTAGTGACGGGTCGGGTCACCGTGTGGCGGTGTAGTGACGGGTCAGGTCACCGTGTGGTGTGTAGTGACGGGTCAGGTCACCGTGTGTCGGTGCAGTGACGGGTCGGGTCACCGTGTGGCGGTGTAGTGACGGGTCAGGTCACCGTGTGGTGTGTAGTGACGGGTCAGGTCACCGTGTGTCGGTGCAGTGACGGGTCAGGTCACCGTGCGTCGGTGTAGTGACGGGTCGAATCACTGTTGGCTTGTGACAGGTAAATTTGGACACGTCGAGTCGAGATAAGTAGGACAACTTCCAATCACAGGCAGGTTCACTATGAACAGGATAGTCACGGTGGAGGCATGTTCAGCGGCACGTCAGATCAGGTCAGTGTGACATGACTGTCAAATTCACTGGCACGTTGTTGGCCGGATGGGGTCACAAAGTTCCACTCTTCGGGTGCAGTTGCGATGGCCTGCCGCGATAATGTTGTCAATCTACCCATACAATCGTCACCATGTCATCCTGACCACATGCCATTCGTCGCAAAAGGCATTCGTAAGCTCCACGAAACGATGTCTCGGACCCACACAGCAGTCGTCCGTCGGACCCACACAGCAGCGGTCCGTCGGACCCACACAGCAGCGGTCCGTCGGACCACACAGCAGCGGCGGCCCCGTCAGCCGTCCGTCGGACCCACACAGCAGCGGCGGCCCCGTCAGCGGTCCGTCGGACCCACACAGCAGCCGTCAGTCGGACCCACACAGCAGCGGCGGCCCCGTCAGCTGTCCGTCGGACCCCACAGCAGCGGCGGCCCCGTCAGCCGTCCGTCGGACCCACACAGCAGCGGCGGCCCGGTCAGCCGTCTGTCGGACCCCCACAGCAGCGGCGGCCCGGTCAGCCGTCCGTCGGACCCACACAGCAGCCGTCCGTCGGACACACACAGCAGCGGCGGCCCCGTCAGCCGTCTGTCGGACCCACACAGCAGCGGCGGCCCCGTCAGCTGTCCGTCGGACCCCACAGCAGCGGCGGCCCGGTCAGCCGGCCCTGTCGGACCCACACAGCAGCGGCGGCCCCGTCAGCCGTCAGTCGGACCCCCACAGCAGCGGCGGCCCGGTCAGCCGTCCGTCGGACCCACACAGCAGCGGTCCGTCGGACACACACAGCAGCGGCGGCCCCGTCAGCCGTCTGTCGGACCCACACAGCAGCGGCGGCCCCGTCAGCCGTCAGTCGGACCCCCACAGCAGCGGCGGCCCGGTCAGCCGTCCGTCGGACCCACACAGCAGCGGTCCGTCGGACACACACAGCAGCGGCGGCCCCGTCAGCCGTCTGTCGGACCCACACAGCAGCGGCGGCCCCGTCAGCGGTCCGTCGGACCCACACAGCAGCCGTCAGTCGGACCCACACAGCAGCGGCGGGCCCGTCAGCTGTCAGTCGGACCCACACAGCAGCGGCGGCCCCGTCAGCTGTCAGTCGGACCCACACAGCAGCGGTTCGTCGGACCCACACAGCAGCGGCGGCCCCGTCAGCCGTCTGTCGGACCCACACAGCAGCGGCGGCCCCGTCAGCCGGCCCTGTCGGACCCACACAGCAGCGGCGGCCCCGTCAGCCGGCCCTGTCCAGCGGCGCTCGCCACATCGCGAAGAGCGTGTCGCTTTGTTACGGGCGATTCATGACGGAAAATGACTGGATACTGTTGCCAAATGGCAGGCGGCCGCCATCGCCGCGCGGCCGCCGCGCCCGGCCTCCACATTAATTATGACAAATTTGTAATTACGTGCGGCCGGCGTTCATTTTCTCGTCGTTACGCGCTGGCTGCAGTCGGGGCAGGCTCGACGGTCGGCCAGCGCGCCGCCAACTGACATTCCCAATTAATTATGCCCACTTGTCGGACCGGATAATGAAAACAAGCCGCCCATACTGATTGGCGTAAATCGAGCAGTAAAAGTTGCCATGCTCGGGCGGCGGTAAATCCGTGAGGCCAGAAGTGGGCTACAGGCGGAAGGAGGATGTGCTCGAGGAGCGATCCAACGCACACGACTGGCGGAGGGGTGCCTGGAGGCCGGATCCGCGGCTCAGATCACGTGCTGAAGTGGTGGCTGACGAGGTGCCTGCGGGGCGTAGAGAGGCGCCGCAACGCTTGATGACACAACATGCCAGTACATTGATTTTGACTCTCTTCTTCGCTGGTAATTTTGGGATGCTTAACCAACTCTGGCTCGAACGATGGGTTTGTTTGTGCATCACCCTTGCAACTTCTCGCATTGAAACACAAATAGTCAAACATATTTTTGCAACCAGTCTTGTTACTACGAACAGAAGCCTGCCTGAGGAACGTTCTGTAAACGATCTACAAATACAGACCAGGCTATGGCATGTTTTTCAACCCTAAGCCGCTTGGTTCTACAGAAGGTGCAGACGGCCTAGACTCGCAGAAGACGACTAGCCAGTTGTCTGCCAAACGCGGGTCGGCATGAAGAATGCCACCTGACGGGTTGTCTTGCTCTTCGGCATTAAAATGGCCATGGTATCCTAAAAATTATTATGAAAAAATACGCTTAGACATCGTTGTATCGGACAGAGCAAGTGAATCCCACACAGGACAGAAGCCAACAGCATGGCTCACATACAGAGTAAGCGGTTCCTCACCAGAGGAGAAGTGAATCGCACTGCTCACATGTCGTGTAAGCGGCTATTTACCATGAGAGAAGCCGACAGTACCGCTCACATACAGAGTAAGCAGCTCCTCGTTAGGGGGGAGTGACAGTACCGCTCATATGCAGAGTAAGCGGCTCCTCGTCGGGAGAGAAGCCGACAGTACCGCTCACATACAGAATGAGAGGCTCCTGGTTCGGAGGGAAGCCGAAAACACTGCTTATATGCCGAATATGCGGATCCTCGTCGGGAGAGAAGCCGACAGTTCCGCTCATACGCAGAGCAAGCGGCTCCTCGTCGGGAGAAAAGCCGAAAACACTGCTCATATGCCGAATAAGCGGCTGCTCGTCGGGAGAGAACCCGACACAGCCGCTCACATGCAGCTGTACAGTAGTGCAGCAATGTGGGTCGAGGAATCTGGTTAAACTCCTCTGTCATAATTTTGTTTAAACCCTGTTTCCATCCATGTGAACAACTGGCCAACTTCTTCATTCTAGTTGTGAGACCTTCAAGAAGCGAGCTGATGCCTTGTCTGCGATTCACGCCGTCGCCATCAGGTACATTTTAGACGTGCATCGTCTCTTCTCTCTCTTTCCCTCTCCTCGTTGTTTACGATGTCATTAAAAAAAAAACTAAGGCGTCGAAAGGCATACATGATTACATTCTAATACCTCAGCATAACCCACGATATCTCAATAATGAACATCAGTGTCGGAAAATAAATATAACGGAGAACTACTGGCCGAGTTGTGAGAGTATTCACACATATTGCTTGAACAATCATACTGATACATCTGCGCAAAAACAACGTTTCGTACTACGGAAACCGAGAAAAAACATGGCATCAAACTTAGTGTCGGGAATAAGTACTGGCCTGGAGTACATTGTTCTCGAGACATCGTTGTTGTTATGGTTTTGGCTGACAAAACGAATGGAAAATATAAGAAGTTTATAGGTATTGCCGTTTCGTAGTATAGATCAAAGAAAGTCAGTGATGTGCACACGGCACCTAAGATGCTTTACTTGATTATATTTTAAAATCCGTCTCCACTTTGATGTGGGTCATTCTCCAAGAGAAGGATTCTAGCACGCATTTTAGTTTAAAGGCCCAATAATCGTATTTGGATCATTCAGGTAAGACTTCGCAGGAATGCACACCGGCTGGTAGAAGGAAACATTCCGCCACGAAATATGGGGTCCGGTGAAATGAATCAGTGTTGGCCATGTTTTGTAGTGCATAAGTCAAGCGTGAAGTGGCTGCGAGGCTGCATATTTATGAAAATCGGCTATTTCCCACAAACCTGAAGATTAGCTATAACTTAGCCACCAGTGCGTGGATGTCAGGAACACCCCATGTGTGTAAATATGAGAGGATCACCAATCTGTCCTAAATAACCGAGATGCCTGGTGATACCCAGCCGGAATCCTACACCGTAAACTGACATTGCTGTCAGCTGGCGACAGAGTGCACAAACAGCCTCTAATACAGGGGTCAATATTGGCCCTGCTTGCTACCGAGCGGCCACATCCGTCACACAGAAATACCTCATTTGAGCTAGCGTCCTTCAAACCCCAGCGGTATCCATATTTGCATTTCCCTCGACGCCTGGCGACGACTGTTTGCAGTCCGGGACGGTGGCGCCTCTGGCGGCCAGCGAGGAAACTGCCGCGCAGATGGCGGTGACAGGGCGAGCCCATCTCGGCGCAGCGCGAGATGGTATCGCCACAGATCTCACGCTGATACAATGATGAATGCCTGACTCGGGTAGCGGCGCGGCGGGCCCCACGTGAGCCGGGCCGGGTCGACAAAGCAGACGTACACCCTCCGGTTGCCATGACTACGCATTTTTTCCGCTCATGGCCGGCTGCCACACACGCCAGACGGAAACTGTGACCTCCAACTCACCGAGTTCTGAACAGGTCCATAGTCCAGAGTTATTAGCACGTTCTATGTTGCACCATGCAGGGAAAACAGTCACGTGGAGTGAGAGAAGTCTTGCCCGGCCCACCGATATCGTTGTCACACGTCGTAAGATGACGTATGAGGTAGAGGTACGGATGACGATGACGATGATGAGTAGCAAATAGGTATCCATCCTTGGTCGCTGCAGAGTTGCAGTTCGCGAGTGTCATCCGTGCCTCTTCCGTGTCTGTATCAATTATTGGGAACATGGCGTGAATAAAGCGGTTCTAAAATAGCAGGAAAGCGAAGGGAAAGAAATGAAGGAACGTACAACATAGCAGAATGATGGAATGAGCACGGAATGGAAGGAGAAAGCTAAAAAAAAAACGCCTAGGGTCTTTGTGACAAAACGTTTCAAACAATAATTTCGACATGCTCATCATCATTTTTTGAATTTTACATCCAGTGAGACTGCAGAGAATGTTGCCTAGCTTTACGCTTGCCAAATGTGTCTTCTTGAATAAAAAACAGCTAGTATACTGAAATAGTGACGGATCCAGGAAATCTTCCACAAAACCCACCAAAATGACACGTCCCTAACAATATAAAAAAACGCAGATTTCTGTCACTATTTATCCAGATGAACCATTTGAGACTGTTTTTTCACCTGAGAGGACCACTTCTCTTTCCTTCCTGATTTGAGCCGAGACAATCGGGGCACTTTCACAAAATGACCGGAACGCCTGGCGACACTGCGAGGACAATTTGTACACATTACTGGAGAGCCGTTACCACTACGACCCGGCTTCGCTTCAGTACACTTCTGGCTACGCAATTTTTAACTTCGACGTGATCTTTCCCCGGTAAATCGTTTTGAACGTCGACGGGCCCTTCTAGTTTCCAAGTCTCAACTGGTGGAAGATGCCATCTGAAACAGGTCTAGAATCGGGAGTCCTTGCTGCGTTTGCATGCTATAAAATTATTATGCCGGTTGTTCCAATGAAAAGCATTTCAAAACCAGGCTATTGCCTTTTTGGGAAAATCCTAGTTTCTCGATGAAAAGAAACATAAAATCCATCGAAAGCGCTGCTCAAGAAGGGTACGGTTCCATGGCACCCTCTGGATCCACCACTGGCCCAAAGCACGGGCTACTCCAGAATCGTGGTTTTGCTTCGAGAGGATTGGAGGGAGAAAATGCTTCACTTAAGAAACTAAAGATCTGGTTAGCGTCCCATCTACCTTGTGCCCCAAGGAGGAAACAAACAGTTCTGGGGTTACAGTCAAAGCTCATTGGGCCTGGTGACAACTTTTGGGGCTTAATCTAGAGTTCCGAGAGCATGATGACCCCCGGAAATGTAGCGTGTACATGTTCATGACATTTGATGACGTCACACATCTGTGTCGTGCTTCCCTGGTTTGTGTGACGTGCGTCCCGCCGATAAACCCTGGCGGTCCACACGTGCCATCTGTGTGACCTGACCTGTGTGCCGCCGATAAACCCTGCCGGTCCACAAGTGACATCTGTGTGACCTGACCTGCATGTCGGCGATAAACCCTGGCGCTCCACACGTGCCACCTGTGTGACCTGGCCTGCGAACCCTGGCGGTCTACAGGCGCCATCTGTGTGATCTAACCTGTGAACCCTGGCGGTCCACGCGTGACCCGTGTGTGACCTGACCCGTGCGCCGGCAGAGTCCGTGACCCGCGGCCGCCACGGCGGCTGCTTCTCCGGCGACACGGAGGCGACGCTGGCCGACGGCCGGCGGCGCCGCTTCGACCAGCTGCGGCGCGGCGACGTCGTCAAGGCGGTGGACGCGACGGGCGCCGTGGTGGACAGCGAGGTGATCCTCTGGCTGGACCGGGACCCGGCCGAGCGGCGGCTCTTCTACCGGCTGACGACGGCCGCCGGCCGCCGGCTCACCGTCACGCCCGGCCACCTGCTGTTCGTGCTGGACGCCGCCAGCGCCGCCGCCGGCAACGTCAGCGCGGCCGACGCGCGCGTCACGTTCGTGAAGCGCGTGATCGCGGGCGACTACGTTCTAGTCGGGCGGTCCGCCGAGCTGGTGGTCGCCGTCGAGCTGGTGCGCGCCGAGGGCGTGTTCGCGCCGCTCACGCAGCACGGCACCGTGCTGGCCAACGGCGTGCTCGCCTCGTGCTACGCCCTGGTGGACGATCAGCGCACCGCGCACGCCGCCTTCCTGCCCGTCCGCTGGACGGTCAACGCGCTGCACGTGGCGCGCCACGTGTTGGAACAGTTGGGCGGCTGGCACGGCCGGCGGGCGTCGCGAGCCGCCGGCCGCCAGGAGCCGACCGACGGCGTCCACTGGTACGCCGGCATGCTGTACGCGCTCTCCGAGTACGTGTTGCCCCGTGATATGATGTTGGACTGAGGCGGCGGCCGACCGACGCGACGGTGCGCCCCGGCCGCCGCCGGCGGACAGGACGGCCCGGCCGCGGCGCCTTGTTGACCGGTGCGCGCGTTTTATGTTGGCGCGCCCGAGTGCCGTGAGCCTGTGCGAGAGTTGGTGCGAGTGCGAGTGCGAGTGCGAGAGTGTGTGACGTGAGCGGGCGTAGACGTGCGTTGATCGACGGTGGCGCCACCGTGTGCTTGTGCCACATTTTATCATTAACTCATCCGCAGAATGCAGTATTTATTTGTCGAGGCGGACCACTGTACATTGTCACGGACGGGCGCGGCGACGTGCGGGCCGCGCGCTGTTATGTTGTGCTGTGTTGCTGTGTGGTGACAGCGGCCTTTCGGTCGAACACGAAATATAGACGATGACTGGCTGGGAGTGCGCATCTGATTCAAATCCGGAATTGTTCGCGGCATGGCGTGTTCCGTCCGCCCAGGCGGCCGCGGGACCCGTCCAGCTTCGGACAAACCACTTGTACAGTTGGGTTGCCTTCGTGACACATTGCGTGACATTGCGTGATACATTGCGTGATACATTGATATTCGTGCGATACATTGCGCCACCAAGGAACAGCTATAAGCGAGACCGCAAAGCATCGTTCAACAAAACAACGAAACAAAATAAGTGTATTATATAAGGTACAATTGATTATATTTCTGCACATCTGCATGTAGTATGTCATCGATCTGGCGCGTAGCAACGACAAAAATACCGTCCCGCCGAATCCCACAAACACACGAAACGGCGCAGAAAAAGGCATGCAGTCTAAGCACACACCATGAGGATCAATGCTGCACGTGACAATAAGCAATGTGGCCAGGCAGCACACCATGAGGTACAAAAGGAATCATGTGGCATGTGCCGAGCTCCCACACAAGTCGGGCAGCACCTCCGACAATACCGCAGGAAGCTGGATCACTTGGTCCCAGGAGACGCCAGAAGAACGACACGGAAGCTACGAGGCCACAGGGAACCGAACAACTTGGCAATGGGAAATGCGGTTTCAGTAGATCACAGCACAACTGGAGCAGATGACCAAGAGAGCACAGAATCAACGGAATAATCGACTACACGGAAGAATCGAATAGTGTCTCAAAGATCAGCATCGCCTCATCGGACCGAATTCGAAGCTCGCCATGGGTTGTCGGAGAACGAGCCACACAAAGTTCGTGGTTACCACCACAGAACGGTCCGCCACTCGGCCAAAGGGACGGCTACAATGTAGCCATACTGTACGCGCACACATTTGAGTTGAAGGAAGACACCAAGGGGATATACAATAGAGGGATGGGCAGGCCACCTAACATGTAATCTCTTCCCGAGTACAAACAAACACCATCACACAGTGTATAAATGTTCAGCAACAGGTCAAATGCAGCATTAAACTAAGCAGTCTAAATCGCCAGCGTATATTCGAAGGGACAGTGCGGGCATTTTAGCACTTCAAAGAGCCACAGCTGCTGCAACATATTTGAGACAGTTTCAGAATCTCACTGGCCTGCCTGGAGATCCATCTTTCTATCTATCGGGAAGCCTCACTTCAATGCCAGCTTGTGATCAGCTTATTTGGCAAACAATGGGAAGCGTACCACACGTTGTAATATGACTGACGTTCGAGTCCTTGCAGCCAAGGTAAGGGATACAATGCAACCAATACATCATACAGCCAAGCAATACAATGGAAACAAAATCAAACCCAGTAGCCCACTGAAGTTGACATGCAAGTGCACCCAAATGATGCTATGGGAGGAAGTGTAGGTGACAAAGATGGTTGACAAACAGAAAAGCAGACAACGATGTAACAAGGGTTGTAATACATCAATAGTAGAACAGACAAAAATCAAGAACATAACCGAGGGACGGCAACATTTCCAGAATAAACAAGGCTCAACAGTCGGGCTGTTGAAGTCAGTGAATTCAGTATGGCACAAATTGATGCTGTCATCTTGTAGTTGGCATATTTAAGTTCCACATCAAACACAAGATATATTTATTTTATTCACCGATTCGCCCTCTAATATCCGCAGCGGACCGAGCGGGTGAGTCATACTGCTCACACCCGCAGATTGACTCAAGTACTGCTACTCCAGTTTAGACTCCTGCGAATTTCACTCTGCCATCTATCGAGTATAATCACAATACAGCCTCTGTGGGGGACGGACAGATGTCCTACCGGGCGTCGCAGGAGTCGTACGACTTGCTGCCGCCATCGAACAGCGGCTCCATTTCGGGCCTGCCGGAGCGGCTGCGCCACCAGCGGGGGACGGCGGCCAGATGGTCGGTCAGCCAGCCCCAGATGCTGGGCGAGTGTCGGTCCCAGCTGCGGTACAGTACCGAGTTCAGCACCGCCTGCAGCGGGTTCAGCACCGCCTGCAATGGACACAGGCGTCACTAGGGGTCATAATCCTCAATAACTATGGGCAATTCACGTTTTCCTTCATGTCAATTTTTCGGCTTTCGACCAAAGCTTCGCTGGCCCTTGAGGACTCCGCCACCGCTGCAAGATGTCTGGATGCGCCCCAGATCGTGACATCTGTCGTCGTGAAGCCAGGGCGCGGTTCAACACAGATCACGGCTTAGCATAGGCTATCTGACACGAAGATGCATCACACTTCAACAACGTTGCACAAACCTCTACTTTCGTCAACAAGCGGATGAAGGGAAGGCTCAAAGCCACTACAATATTGCCGTGCAAAATTACTAATGCCAAAGTCACAAACAAAGACAACAATCGAGGTCAAGAATAAAATTATCGAGAACGTGGTTCCTTTTTGTGTTGCACAGTCGTGCATGTACTTCCAAAAACAAAATGCTGCGGGTGTGAAGTACACAAGTGTGCAGTGCAAAGTTTACAGTGTTCTGCATAAAGCGCTAAAACAAAGCTGCCAGTGTTAAGCTAGAATCGCAACTCAAAGGCAAAAAAGCATATATCGCCAAACACCAGAGATCGGAAACTTTCAGGGGAGTGATTTTTCTGTTTTGAGGTCCCACGCTTGCAAGAAGCAGGAATGTGTGCTGGATTTATGCTCATTCGGAAGATAAAAGGATTCCACATGCCACGGCATGCATATCTTCCAATAATAGACAGGGTGCTTGTATAACCCTTGAATGTCTTCTTGACTCACGACTTCCACGGAAGCATGATGTGATTTTCCCATGGCAAAAAGCGTACGTCTCAACGAGGCATGAATAAATGCATATATCCTATTTATGGAAAAGCAGTGGACCATACCAAAGCAGCATGTGTTGGCGGAGCCAAGCAAAAGTGCATAAGTTTTATAGGGGGCTTTTGTGCCTAACGGTATAAAACAGACCATGTTATTGCAGTTGGAAAAGAAGAAGCAAAATGCATATGTAGGATATTATTCAGTGAGTAGGTTACTGACAAAGGGCCTCTTATAACTCGAAATCGGACCAGTTTGTCTGGTGAAGATCACAATATCGGTGGTCAGAATTTTCGATATTACACGGTACATTTCAGCCAAGGGACAGATCCAGAGGTGTAAAATTGCTCTTTCTAGCCGTCAATGGTGGACGATGATATTCATACTCGCCGCTATCATGGTCGTTTTGCATGGCGTTTTAGATACACCTTTGTTAGCCGAATCACGAACATCGATTCGTAAGGTTAGTTAGTTAGTTATTTATTTGCGTTTTAGGGCGCTTCGACCAGTTTGGATCATTCGCGCCCGATTCGTATGGTTTGAACTCATGAACTCGTTCCAGAGTTGTTCCAGAGTTCACTTGAAATGAGAATCCGCCATTTCCGAATGTCAGCCGAATCTATCCTTCTGCTTCAGCAAATGAACAGGTGATACTTGAAAATAATCTGGAAGAAATATCTCACTCCGAACGGTCGCGGATGAAGAGTAGCGACATGTGGGACTCAAACCCGCAGTCGTGCAGCTGGGACACGGTTACCTCGCTGCTGAACCGTCAGCCCCCAAATAACAGACCGCCGCACGCCGCCGGCATAATGACACTTGGGACGGAAGTGGCACCGTCGAGCACTCACCATGGCGTACCAGACGTTGACCACATCCCTGACGGGCACGTCCGGCCACGTGGTCCACAGAAGGATGCCGTTCACCAGGTTCGGCAGCCAGCACACGTAGAAGGCGACCACGATGCAGATGAATTTGCAGCGCAGGTACTGCAGCGTACGGCGCTCTCGGTTGCTGAACCTGTCAGGCCGATCAGTCGGCGAGCGCGAGCACGCGTACTCGCACCACTGGTCACTGGGTCAGGTCATGGCTACTCGCACCACTGGTCACCGGGTCAGGTCATGTCTACTCACACCACTGGTCACCGGGTCAGGTCATGGCTACTCGCACCACTGGTCACCGGGTCAGGTCATGGCTACTCACACCACTGGTCACCGGGTCAGGTCATGGCTACTCGCACCACTGGTCACCGGGTCAGGTCATGGCTACTCACACAACTGGTCACCGGGTCAGGTCATGGCTACTCGCACCACTGGTCACCGGGTCAGGTCATGGCTACTCGCACCACTGGTCACCGGGTCAGGTCATAGCTACTCACACCACTGGTCACCGGGTCAGGTCATGGCTACTCGCACCACTGGTCACCGGGTCAGGTCATGGCTACTCACACAACTGGTCACCAGGTCAGGTCACAGCTACTCGCACCACTGGTCACCGGGTCAGGTCATGGCTACTCGCACCACTGGTCACCGGGTCAGGTCATGGCTACTCGCACCACTGGTCACCGGGTCAGGTCATGGCTACTCGCACCACTGGTCACCGGGTCAGGTCATGGCTACTCGCACGACTGGTCACCGGGTCAGGTCATGGCTACTCGCACGACCAGCGTGGGAAAAGTGGTTCGCTGACCTGGAGTCGGAGAATAAAAAATTTGTATCGGAGCCCTCCAAGAAAAAGAAGATATTCCTGCCCATGGAGTCGGAGAATAAGAAAATGGCCTCAGACCCCACCCCCCCTTAAAAAAAAACAGAAAGCTACTGGTGTCGGAGCCCCCAAAAAAAGATGATTGCTGAAAAGGGTACAAGCCGCTTACTTACAAGCATACTTACATCCCTTTACTGGACCCTAAGTCACTTCAATTACGCCCACTTAATTCACTCGCACTTACTAGGTTTTTCTCCGGAAAGCTCTCAAAACTTTGTCTTAATTCTCCTACTCTAGTACGGATATTGTCCTGTCCTAACGGCGACGTATCCAAGGGTGGTCAAATGATGAAATGATAGATTTTTCGTAACTATTTTAAATGACGTCTAATTGTGACCATAAATGGCCCGGAGAACGTAATAACTCCGTACGTGCACAGTTACTGCAGTTGCTGAAGTGATAAAACTACTATTCAGATGCTTTTCTCTTGATGGGTTACTGTAGTTTTGCGAATTGAGGTGGAATTCATACCAAAGTAACCCAAGGTCTTTTGCATTTTTTAAAGCATTTACATGGCTCCCAAATATAGGTCTTCTGCCATCAATGAAGTTCGCTAGCTGATGCTATTTTATGCATTTCAATTCGAAATTGAATGCTCTATTTTATGAAATTAACAGAATTACTTAAAACTGTCTGAGATGTCCAGAATTACGTTCTCCGGTAGTCTCCGATTGGAATGCGGCTGGAGAACAGGACCTCGGGTCCGATATGCGAGTATATGACGTCGTTGTGCATATTTCGAGTTCCACTATGGTCGCAATATATGGCAGCAAGACGAGAGGTTTCGTAATGGAGATTTTTTGGTGTAACGCCAGTATTTCCCGGAATTATGAAGAAGAATCGTGGTATATTCCAATATTTCCTTCTGAAGCGTCATTTCGACAGAATTCTGAAGACATACGAAAACCTAATCCGTCATATCTTTGTTATTTAGAATGAGACGAGATTGGCGCAAGCCGAATGACGATTCATCTGTGGTTACAGAGTGATTGTGCTGGGCCGCCGTCCTGCCAGTGTGAAAATATCCTGGAGAGTAATTGGCTGAGGTAATAACTAGTTCCAAAATTTACATTATTTTGTTCTCTATTGTTTCTATGCTATGTCGATGCTTTTGTTTCGTTCGGATTTGGAGGCAACGTGCACACCAACGATTACCTGAGTAACCCCCGCGAGTTCGGCCTTGATTGGGGCTTAGACTGAGCCAGGACATAGTTTGTTTGACACATGCACAATGCAATCGAAACAACCACCACAAACTTGTAGGTATTCTGATATAGCAAGATATGATTCCTGGGCAATTGACTGCAACCTGCATTTCATGCCTTATGACCTGCTATGCCATACTCTTCTGTTCTGTTGTCCAGGCTTCTAATTTGTATGATGGACTGGAAACTGCAACTGCATTGTTGGAGCTGTACTGAGATCCTGGAAGCAAAATGTCATCCATAAATTGGCACGTTTCATTCGGAGAATAAAAAAGTTCAACATTTGCAGTCACAATCCTGGAGAATAAAATGTCCTTAGGTCTCCATACTCCAGGAGAGGCCCAAAATTCCCACCCTGCGCACCACTGGTCACCGGGTCAGGTCATGGCTACTCGCACCACTGGTCACCGGGTCAGGTCATGGCTACTCGCACGACTGGTCACCGGGTCAGGTCATGGCTACTCGCACCACTGGTCACCGGGTCAGGTCATGGCTACTCACACCACTGGTCACCGGGTCAGGTCATGGCTACTCGCACCACTGGTCACCGGGTCAGGTCATGGCTACTCACACCACTGGTCACCAGGTCAGGTCATGGCTACTCACACGACTGGTCACCGGGTCAGGTCATGGCTACTCGCACCACTGGTCACCGGGTCAGGTCATGGCTACTCGCACCACTGGTCACCTGGTCAGGTCATGGCTACTCGCACCACTGGTCACTGGGTCAGGTCATGGCTACTCGCACCACTGGTCACCGGGTCAGGTCACAGCTACTCGCACAACTGGTCACCGGGTCAGGTCATGGCTACTCGCACCACTGGTCACCGGGTCAGGTCACAGCTACTCACACCACTGGTCACCGGGTCAGGTCATGGCTACTCGCACCACTGGTCACCGGGTCAGGTCACAGCTACTCACATGACTGGTCACCGGGTCAGGTCACAGCTACTCACACGACTGGTCACCGGGTCAGGTCACAGCTACTCACACGACTGGTCACCGGGTCAGGTCACAGCTACTCGCACCACTGGTCACCGGGTCAGGTCACAGCTACTCACACCACTGGTCACCGGGTCAGGTCATGGCTACTCGCACCACTGGTCACCGGGTCAGGTCACAGCTACTCACATGACTGGTCACCGAGTCAGGTCACAGCTACTCGCACCACTGGTCACCGGGTCAGGTCACAGCTACTCACACCACTGGTCACCGGGTCAGGTCATGGCTACTCGCACCACTGGTCACCGGGTCAGGTCACAGCTACTCACACGACTGGTCAATGGATCAGGTCGCAGCTACTCACACGACTGGTCAATGGATCAGGTCGCAGCTACTCACACGACTGGTCAATGGATCAGGTCGCAGCTACTCGCACGACTGATCAACTGGTCAGGTTATAGCTACTCACACGACTGGTCAAACGATGCAGCACCGATAGACGTACAGGACAGACACACAGCCAGGTCACAGCCACTCGCACGACTGGTCAATAGGTCAGGTCACAGCCAATCACACGACTAGTCACCGGGTCAGGTCACAGCTACTCACACGACTGATCAATGGGTCGGGTCGCAGCTACTCACACGACTGGTCACCGGGTCAGGTCACAGCTACTCACACAACTGGTACTGGGCCCAACAGTTCCACGGCCGGCTCGGTTCGGCTGCGGCACGGACATGATCCGCACCAGCCCAACAATCGACAGTGACGCCACGCGACGGTGGCGACCACAGCAGGGAGCGGGGCCTACCACCGGCACCGGTCCAGCCGCGCCGCTCACCGGTTGGACTCGTTGGCGACACGCGCGCCGATCCTGATCAGCAGGAGCACCACCAGCACCGGGATGGTGACGAGCACCGTCACCAGCGGCGTGTACACGCACAGGTAGTTGGGGTAGTGGCGCAGCATGGTGCTGGAGTTGCTGGTGTGGCAGCTGTCGACAGGCGCGGAACACGGTGAGGCCGGCCACACCGGCACACTGCCACGTGGGGGCCGTGGCCGCTGTCGCCATATGCCACCAACACACAGAAACGGCTATGATCAAAATCATCGTAGGATGGGTTGAACAATGAGATTGTAACCTTAAGATGAGCAAATAATCACAATGTCCTGCAATGCAAGTTCAGCACCATGATTACGATGCCAAAAGGACATTGTAATCATGTTCTCATTCCAAGATAACAAACTAATCCGGTTAAATCCCAAGCAAACTTTAAGCTTACGAGCAATACCAGCTTACTTAAGCAAACAGACAGGCCAGCCTTAAACAGCCTAACCCCAACAGTCACGATGCTGTAAGGTAGTATAATCATGCAGGAGAAAGAAGTGTCAACTCCGCCCACCGGGGCAGGGATGGCCGAGTGGTTAAGGTGTCGGGCTATGGGTACCAAAGGTCTCGGGTTCGACTCCAGCGCCACTCAGGACATTTCCCAAACCCGCGGCCCACCGGCGAAACAGTGTGGGCGGCGCCATTAGCCGTGAATGTGCATAAGTGTGTCGTGAACCAACCAATAAACAACAACAAACAACTCCGCCCACCAATCTTTGTCTCGTGTATGAGCAATCTGATAGTCTGACAAGCAGTGCTAGAGTTTGGGACTATAGACCTGCAGTCTATCTCGTCTGTCTTGACTTGATAGGCTATCTCCCTGACACAGTTTTAGATGCACCCGATGCAGGCCAATTTGCCCATCTGACAGGTCATGATGCCACAAACTGAGAGGCCGTGGTGCCCTTTGAATGCCCCTTCGACGGCTCACTGTGCCGTTCTCAAAGGTTGCCCACCGGACAGCTAGTAGTGGGGGGGGAGATATCAGGGATGCCGTTGCCCTTGTCGCGAAAATCGGTGTGTCGCGCTCACTTGGTACCGGGCACGAAGAGCAGCAGGAAGCTGATGGTGGAGAGCGCCAGCGGTATGAGCCACGCCAGCAGCGAGTACGTCACCATTGAGCCGTTGACGCCCTTGAGTGTGCGCAGCACGTCCACGGCGTACAGCAGGGTCCACACGTAGGTGGCCGTGTAGAAGTACTGCGTGATGGCCTGAGGGATGCTGCTTAGTCGGTGGCCGCAGCGCCGATGCACGTGCAGGACAGACACGCAGACATGCCAAGACACCCGACAAGGTGAGACGCGTTTTACCGGACGCCGCGAAGTCGCTTCGAGTGAAGTGGTTTGTACTATGTGTGACAGAACGGGTGGGCACAGAGCGGTTACACATGTGCAAGCCATATAAACAGACGGCAAATTATGGAAATACTAAGTAGCTCTCAAGATCAATGCATCTCAGGATGCGTTGAATCAATTAATGGATCAACGAGATCTCAGGATCAAACCATCATCCTCATCTCAACAACGGACATGCTATGGACAGACAGCATTATGGACAACAACCAAAAATAGCTTCGGACATGGGTTGATTTTTTTTAATGGCACATGGCAGCCGACGAGACCGGTCTAAACAGCGGCCTGGTGGCCCCTGACGTTCGTCGGAGGTAAAGAGCAGTAGGTGGCATTGTCAGTGGCCATCAAGGATCCTCAGAGGTCGTCAAAAGCGGTCGCAACGTACACAGGTGGCGATAAGGATCCTCAGAGGTCGCCAGCAGCGGTCGTAGCGTACACAGGTGGCGATAAGGATCCTCAGAGGTCGCCAGCAGCGGTCGTAGCGTACACAGGTGGCGATAAGGATCCTCAGAGGTCGCCAGCAGCGGTCGCAACGTACACAGGTGGCGATAAGGATCCTCAGAGGTCGCCAGCAGCGGTCGTAACGTACACAGATGGCGATAAGGATCCTCAGAGGTCGCCATCAGCGGTCGTGACGTACACAGATGGCGATAAGGATCCTCAGAGGTCGCCATCAGCGGTCGTGACGTACACAGGTGGCGATAAGGGTCCTCAGCAGCGGTCGCAACGTACAGAGGTCACGATGCAGAAGTCGCTGGCGAACTCGTCAATGGACATTTCCCGGAGCAAGGTCTCGTCCGTGAGCCACGCCACACAGCGCAGGACGACACCTGCAACACAACGAGAGCTCATCCTGCAGCACGTCACATAACATATAGTCACACCTGCAACACAACGAGAAGTCGTCCTGCAGTACGTCACATAACAGATAATCACACCTGCAACACAACGAGAACTCATCCTGCAGCACGTCACATAACAGATAATCACACCTGCAACACAACAAGAACTCATCCCACATTACGTCACATAGGAGATAATCACACCTGCAGTGCAGCGAGAAGTCATCCTGCAGCACGTAACATAACAGATAATCATACCTGCAGTGCAGCGAGAAGTCATCCTGCAGTACGTCACATAACAGATAATCACACCTGCAACACAACGAAAAGTCGTCCTGCAGCACGTCACATAACAGATAATCACACCTGCAACACAACGAGAAGTCGTCCTGCAGTACGTCACATGGGAGTCAAGAGCTGCACCACAATAAAAAGCCACCCTGCAGTACATCAAATAATCATAGCTGCAACACAACAAGAAGCCATCCTGTGGTATGCTGGTTATTGGGGATTAGGGTCGCATTGCCTGCTTCGGTCGTACAGTGTCCATGCTGCTGCCAGTAACGTAAGAGATAATCATAGCTGCAATACAACGAGAAGCCATTCTATAGTAGGCACATGCGCAGAGATAACAACACCCACAACACAAGAATCCATCCTGCAGTGGGCCACATAGGAGATACTCATAGCTGCAACATGTGGCAGCGAGGTTACACCTACAACAGTTGGCAGCAGAAAATCGCTTCTGAAACATACAGGGATGAAGAATCGCCGACATAAGGAAACACGATAACATTTTGTGCGTGAAAGTATTTTCGTAATATTTTAAACTTCATGGAAGAATTCCACGAAGAAGAATTTTATTACACCGGAAAGGATTTCGTTATTCCAGGAATAATTGCACTACTCCGGGAAGGACTTCGCCATTTGAGGAAGAAAATCATTAGGTTAGATGATATTCGACAACGTCATTAGATACCAGCGGGTTCACCGTGACAGCCCTACCGAACGCCGCCACCAGCTCGGCACACAGACACGTGACAGACCCACCAAGGACCGCCAACAGATCAGCACACGGCAGTGATAAATTATTCGTGAAATAGGGTGGAATATACCACTTTATGACCTCTCCATCGACATCCTTACCCAAGAAGTATCGACATCCTGCTCCTTGGAACCTACACCATGAGCTCGAAGTGCCTACATCATCAACCGGAATTTGAGTCTGAGGCATCAAAAGCATTATCAATGACGCTAATTCCATGGCAAATTTCGACATCCTATTGTGCTCGTTTCGACATCTCACACCTAATGAAAAACCATTATTTTAACCTTGGCACTCGGTCACATGAGGCCCACCAAGCAAGGCCCGGGGATCGGCGCAGTCTCGTGGTCGACACGTACCGAGCGCGGCCATCAGATCGGCCAGCCCCAGCCACTGCAGGATGCGGCGGCCGCGCACGATGAAGTTGGGCCGCCGCTGGCTGTTGCGCTCCAGGATCACGTGGTTGTGCAGTATCTGCCGCAGCCCGGGCAGACGCGTCGCCGTGACGGCAGCACCGACACAGCACGGCCGTCACGCGTCCGTGTCACGCGACAGGGCGGCTCGGGCGTCGGCGATACCATCAACACGGCACTAGGGATTGTGACGACTGGCCACCACACCGCTGGCATGTGTACCACATACCGACAACAGCCACTTCCCGCCTCTCGCAACGGTTCCCCGACTGCCACCACACCGTACACCGGCGGTGTGTGCACCGCATACGCGCATTCCGACAACAGCCATCACTCGCCTATGGCAACAGCTCCACAACTCAACAGGTGAGTTCATTCGGTGGCTACACTGCACGCAGACCAGACGACAGTGGCAGCTACAGGTTGCAGAAGACCAATATGTTGAAACCGAACCGCAGGCCCTGTTGTTTGCTATGCCCGATTGGAGGTCGGCTAAGATGCTCACGGAAGGCTGAAGGTGTTCGTAAGGTATTGGGGTGCATCATCTACTCTGGCTATACATCGCCATAACGAGCCTATTTAAATCAGCGTTGGGGTTTCACAGATAAAAAACTAGTTTCTATCCTGGCATCTAGTCTATACCTGTAAAAATTGACAAAAGCTGGTGAAAAGCTAAAACGATTGGTACCATGCTTACACTTACTGGGAATATTCAGCTCCAATTTCGTCTATGTATATGCACTATGGACGCTTTATTATGCGTAAAATAGGGTGTCTTATATATCTGAAAAAGAATAAACAAAGCATTTCAGGATCCTTACAGGTAGCACTTTTGACATGTCGATTTTTAATAGTGGTAAAAACTATTAAACACTGGTTTGACATTAAAAACTGCCAACCATGATTTAAAGTGCAGCGATAGTATTCCAGTATTACGAGACAATAGCGGTTGAAAGCCCTCAATATATTCCAAGGACAAACACAAAATCCACTGGTCTAGACCGGCTTTCAGAATGGGCTTTCAGTTTTTACATTTTGCCCCCCCCGCACCCCCTAGTGGGTGGGGGGTGGGGGGTGAACTGCCGGCCGGGGCGACGGTCTGTTCGCCGCCACCACTCACCTGGTACGACGCGCCCAGCACGCCCAACGCAGCGGCCACCAGACACACCGTGGTGTAGGTGCGCGAGCGGAAGAATGGCCCCAGCAACTTGGTGGGCATCACGCTGTCGTTCCGCAGAGGGCAGCAGAACGAGTCGAGCGTGGGCGACGCCATCGCGACGCCTGCGCGGCTGAAGCACAGAGGACATCATCTGAGGGTCAGCGGCGGACCAGAGGGGGAGCATCGGACCAGAGGGGCAGCGTCGGCCGTCTCTGGCCGGTGCAGCACTCGTCGATCCTTAGAAATATACAGGTGTTGATTGACCGGTGGGAAATTTCGGAGAACAGTACTCTTCGTGAAGGGAAGCGATTGTCAGACCTGGGAAAATGATGTTCGCAGCATAGCATCAAAATTGTTTTAAAAAAGTTTCAAAAAAGCTGATTAACGAGTAAAGCCACACATATATTTTCCTCAAGGATCGCATTCTGCTGGAACTTTCCTCGGATCTTGTCTCTCTTCTCGGATCAACCTTTAGGGAGCAGACACCTGATGCCCTCGAATAGTATATCCACACAGACGGATGCTCCTCCCTCCACCACGCTGAGTCGCGAGATAAGGCACCACTGGTCTCTGACACTGCACTGGCATTGTGTCAGTAGTAGGTATAGAGGGGGAGCACTGGGGTCATGTGAAACCCCACCAGCATGTGAAAAGGTGGCATCCCTCTGATCAGGAGTAGGAGCCCCTCCAGGGAGTTTGCAGTGTACTCATTCACTCCTTCCCGCATTATGAGGCTTAAACACAACACAATATAAAAAGGCAGTCAGTGTTTCTGGTACATCACACCAATCAGGAATTCATGAAGCAAGACAGACAGCAAATTCCAACATTGACCATGAGTGTGGTAGTGTAGTCAAAGGAGAATCAGTGCTCATGTCACCAAAACAGCCATAATTGCATGTAAATGTCTGCCCAAGATCCAGTACTAAGAATGCCAAGGTGTTGCTGATTGTCAATTTCCAGACTATTCTTCTATAATGAGAAGGGTTTCCAGCCTAACTCAATCACATGGACTTCACTTCTGTGCACAAGTGATGTCCAGTGGCATACTGAGGGGGGACTAAGGGGGCCACATCCTCCCCCTGAGAGGTTGTGAGAGGTTGTGGGGCCCAATAATTGCACCATGTTTGGAAAAATTGTGACAGATGCCCTAAAAATCCAGCTAGGGCCCTCAAAAGTGAACTGGGGCTTCCAAAAATCACATGGAGGCCAAGAAAGTTGGTGGGTGTGGATTAGAGTTTAGGGGGTGCATCAACATCTAGGGTCATTTTGTGGCCAGCCAAAAAAGTTGGACAGCAGCATCTGAACATGATACTGGGGGCCAAAAAATCCCATCAATTCCCCTAAAAATCACATTGGGGTTCCAAAAATTGCACTGGCCCCAAACAGCACATTGGGACCATCAAAAGAAAGAAAAGAAAAAAAAACTAACCTGGAATCAGAATGGGATATCTAGGTGTAATGACAATGTGGAGTCAACAGGGTAAGCATAATGTCAAACAAATTCCCACCCAGTAATATGGAGGCAATGTGTAATGGCTGATGCCAGGGGCTGTCCCACTCCCCAAACATGAATGGATACATGATTTGTCCCCCAAAAGGGACAGGGACATTCTTCAGGGACAGGAATGGCCAAGTGGTTAAAGTGTTTGCTCTGGGTACCAAAGGTCCCAGGTTTGACACTCACACTGCTCTGGGCATTTCCCAATACTGCCCACCAGCAAAACAGTGTGGGCAGTACCATTAGCAGTGAATGTGCATGATGTGCATTGTGAATCACCAAATAAACAACAACAGGGACATTCACAATGGCACCCCACAAATAAATGAGTGCTCCTCCAGATAAATACCTCAATGACATCAATGGATCCACCCCTCCTCCCACTGGGAAATTTCCACTGGGGGCCTGTTCCCAGTATTGTCTGAGTGGCAAGTACACATTAAGCTATCATCCTCACTATTCAGTCAGACCAGGTGCACCTTCAATAAAAATAGATTAACCACTATCAGTTGTCTATAATGAACTTCCTATATCTGCCTCTGCCCAGCCCATATACAGCTGTTCATGAACACATTTTTGGGGGATTATGATCAGAAATTCCCCTAGAAACCATAAAAATTAACTTCCATGATAGCAAAAATACAAATGTGGTAGAGACCCTAGATGTCGATGCGCCCCTAAACTCGAATCCACCACCACCACAAATGTGGTAGATATAATTGATTCATTAAAGTGTTCAAACAAAACTAGACAGCTGGTGTTTGTAATCCACAACAGCATTTTCATGTTCAGAATAAGGCACACAAGCACAAAATATGTTTTTTTTTCAGCTACTTCCTATGAGTGGTTAGAGGATTTCCATCAAAAGAAACTGAACAAATATGGATAGCTTGTTCATTTTTGCATTCTGTAAGCACAGTAAAATTACTAGTTTGGCCATACAGAAGCAGCAGTGGAGCCATTCATTGTATGATGTCTCAAGTGTTCAGCAACCTCCAAACTTCCCATGCCTAACTCAAATCACATTTTTTGGTGTTATTCTGCTCAAAACCTTAAGAGCATTTGCCGAGAAAATGAATGGTTCCATCATCTTAGTCACCTTCATAAACATTGCATTGGAATGATTAATTCAAAGAATTCACAAAACACCTTAAAGCACAGATGTACCGAACGTTATAGATACACAATGCATGCACACCGCACTTTGAAAAAGCAGTGCATCTCAAAACTAATAATTTGGCAACGAAGCCGAACATAAACAACCATATTTAACTTCCTGTATCAACACCAAACATCAACCCACTCGGTTTCCCTCGCTGGCTTCTTGGGCGCTTCCAAGGCCGGCGCTTCGTACTTCTCGCGAAAAACTTGCGGCCTTCGACGCGCTACTGAACAAAAATAAGCGCAACGGCGTGCGTACATATCTTCGAATGATAATATCCTCCAACATACATAATTATAACATGGAAGTTTACTATTAAAAATTGTAAGTGAAGTTTGATGAACATGTTGAATACGATGTATTCCATTTTTTATTTCAAAACATCACACGTTTCAAAATGTATGCCCTCCAATGCAGCCTGGACAGGAACCTGACCTAACCTGACCCAACATAACTTATGCTAGCCTATTGTAACAAAACCAAACATAACCTAAGCTAACCTAAATTAGCCTTACATTCCAATTAGAAAGCTAACTTTTAATTTAGACATTGACTCGATTTGGAAGTGATAGATTTATAAAGACATGAACGCCTCCTACCCGGGCTGCTGTGTAAGTTATGAACGTTGTAAGTTGTGATCTGTGTACGTTATATACATTGCAAGTTATTAACATTGCAAACTATGAACGTTGTAGGCTATGCACGTTCCACTCTATGAACGTTGTAAGTTATGAACGATGAAAGCTATGCACTTTGGAAGACGTGAACGTCCCCCGCGCGCAGCAAGGCTGGTCCGATGGCCAATAAATCTGAGCTGACGGTATCACGGATAAGACGTACCTGGGTTAGAAGCTCTGCGCGGATGCCTTTCATCTGCGCATATCAGCGGTTCCTGTCTGCCATCTAGCGGATAAGCAAATCACAGAAACGCATCAGGTATTATTCCGTGAGTCTGTGGGAGTTAGGGGTAGGTATTTCGTGTTTGCCTTTTCCCAAGTGATTTAGCCATCACAGGAGGCTTGCATTAGTCTTTTGCGACACATAATTGGTCAAGAAACCTTACCGTTCTTTCCATATTAGTTTACCACAACTTCATTCAGACGTTGTGGTGAGAAGTGACGACATCTGTGAGAGCCCACTTCCCCAAAATGCTCGCACGACTGACAATTGAAGCTATTATGTGGCATAGACAACATGGGGGGGGGGGGCGGCAAGCGCCCTCCAAATAGCAAACCAAGCAAGACCTCCTGTATAATAGTACGATAACTTGCCAATAGGATGCTCAGATCCCGATTCCATTATTCCCATATCTTATAATATTGGTTTTGAAACATCGTTTAATTTAAATTATACCAGAAAATCGTGCAACTAACATCTCACGATAACCAAGCATAGAACTATTTATGTTCTTAATTCATAAGGCATGGCAACTATTTCAACAGATTAATTAACGCCCATATATATTAATTATTCATGAACCATGTTTACCACATTTTGCAATACTATGTTTAGTTCTATATCTATAATGCTTTAGTCCAAACTAATAATACTGTGAAATATCTTCAGCGAAGCATTTCTTGGGCGTTGAGTCTTATTACTTTTGGTCTTTGGACTTTATAATCGTTGGATGTTCGGGTTCTTGGACTTTATTATTCTTGTACGTTTTGTTTTTGGACGTTATGGTTGTTGAACTTTATGATTCTTAGATGTTTTGTAATTGGACTTTTCGTCTTTCGATATTATTTTTCGGACGTTCTGAATCACCCTCGAAGCAGTCGCAAATGCGCGGCGTTATCGGCGCGCGTTATGGCCTTGCGACATCGCCTCGCTTGCGACCAAGGTTTGCGACGTTAGAGAGAGAAAACTTGTACTGAGCGTGGTGGGCCTGCTGGTTGAGAGGGAGAAGTCTAGGTGTCACGTTAATTCTGTATGTATTCGTGAATTGTTGGCTTGCGTGTGGAGTTGAGGTAAGCTAAGGCTTAATCAAAGTGTTGAATTCCGGTGAAATTCACCACATGCATTCAATGCATTCGTTGCACTACCTGTCATTCAACAGCATTATTTTATCTCGAATCAAAGGTCATTTTGGTATTATTTTGCATCACGGCTGAACAATAATTATTTCTGACTGAAAGAAGTAGTTTCACAAGTGGTTAATAATCCTGTCTTGCATCATTTCCACTTAGATTTTGCAGTCAACACATGAAGCTCAAACATGCAACGTTGACATGTTCATTAGGCAACATCACCAGAACGAATCATGATGGTAAAATTTGATAACTAGATGAAATTTGAGGAAAGTACCTACATCTTCAGCTAAAGATCAGATCGATAACATTTAATTGAAAGAACAGGCTAAAATTGTTGTTCTGCATGAGATGAGACTACTGGAGCTGCTGCTTACACTATACAGCACAACCCTGTATCACAGGTGCTGTTCTGGTCATCTTTATTTATAACTTTTTGTCTTGAGCAAAGGGAGCTTCATGACGTCGGCTGCAAGCATTCCCTCTCAGGAATAAATGTCCAATTGAGGCAGAGACAGGCATTCAGTGTCCAAGAGTATTAAATCAAGCAGATGAAGTGTTGCATTCCTTCTCTATCATGTCTGTGACACACCAGGTATGGATAATTATATCTGATGGGCTATGTTTGTGGAGTTAAGATTATGATTGTGCTTTTATTTGCTGACTGAAAAGTAATCATTTGCAGAGAGAATAAATGGTCACATTGTCTTACTCATGCCAAAAAGCATGGTGTTTAAAAATTACAAAAATGCTGCATAAGCTGACTGAGAAGGTTTTGCCAAAAGGACCATGACACACCCTTGCACCTATGCCTATTTGGCAATTTGGTACAGTGAATCTGTGTGCTGAGTGACCACTCTAGTTGATGCACCCTAAAGCCCTAGTAACTAACTGGTATAGTGAATCTTACTTTTGGGAATATTTGGCAGGTTAACAAGATGTCTGAAAAATTACAATCATTTTCAGTTCAGGTGTTTTTTTTTCAGCCCATGTATGCAAAACTTTAAGTCGTGTTTCTGCAATCTGGCTCCTTTCCCAAATATTGAGCACACATCCAACAAGTGAATGTTCTGTGTCAAATTGCCAAAAATGGTTTTGCTCAATTGTGAAATCCTTTTACTTACATAGCAGTCAGCATCAGTGGTAAATTATTTGTGAAGTAGGATGGAATGTGCCAATTCCTGAACACTCAATTGACATCCTTCTGCAAGAAGTACTGATATCATGCTTCTTGATGCATGCCCATGAAGTTGTTGTCTGCTACATGATCAGTGCCATCGATGTGCCCTTGAAAGTGAAGTTTTTGTGTCTTTTTTCTAACAGTATCTCATTCATAGGTACATTGCTCATGCTCTTGATAGAGGATGGTGTTGCAGAAACATTTTGAAATGCAATTCCAGGCAAAGGGGTTACCTATAATTTGGTATAGCATGTAATATCAGTTTATTGCATATGTATTTTTATCATTACCAGAATATACATATTCCTAAATTTGGCTCAAATTTGAGTCTGAAAGACATCAAAATCATTTTAAATATCACCAAGTCCATGGCAGATTTTGAGATCCTACTATGCTGGTTTCAACCTCTCACACCTAATCAAAAACCATTATTTTAACACTGATGGCATTGTGGGGTGCATGTCTTTATCAAGTACAAAGAATGTGCAGTTGCTATTGGTCCACAAGTTTCCAAATTGTGCCTGGTTTTGTGTCTACAGCAAGAGTCTAATAGCCAACCTTGTATCATTGCTCGACCAGTGCCCCTAGTTGTGCCTAATGCTGGTTCTTAATCTTGTTTTGTTAAACCAAGCTAATGGATATCTAATGCTTTCAGGTGTCTAGATGTCGCACATATTACTGCAGCAGAGTGAAGGTCCTTCTCTTCATGAGACCACTGAGAAGATTGTAAATGAGCTGAAATCAAGAGGAATTTTTGATTCCTTCAGGAAGGACTGCTTAGCTGATGTTGACACCCGAGTAAGAGCTTATTATTGTTCTCTTCTTCAATACTGTATTTTTTTATTTGTATGTTTGTAGTTTGTGTGGTTGATGGAATCATAAGTAGTTTGTGTGGTCGACGGAATCGTAACATGATGGCTGATACTGTTGTATTCAGCTGGCATACCAGGGGACGAGTAGCCTATGGGGTAAGTTGCTCATCTCACAATCAAAAGGTTATGGGTTCGAATCTCACCTGTCGCTACTCTTTGCCCGTGAACAATTGGCGTGAGCAATTGGCGACGCTGCATGTCTCAACGGTCGATGTGTCGTAAAACCAATAACCAACCAACCAGCTGGCGTGCCACATCCCGTGGCGGCCGGTGGAGGGCACCGTGACACCGTGACCGATGCCGTGGTGGTCCTCAGCCGGCGTACCAGAACCTACGGCAGCGCGTCGAGAACGCAGTCACCTCGTTTCTGGGGAAGCAGAAATGGACCCCGGGTCTCAACCGGAACCAGCTGCGCGAGCGACTCAGGAAACATCTCACAGAGTAGGTGGCCCGCTGTTGAGTGGGGCCAACCGGCGTACTCTATGTGTGGGGAGTACCTGATGGTAGACATTGTCAGCTGGCACACAGGGCAGAATTGTCACGAGATACCCCGGGGAAAGCTGCAATCCTGTATTGGTCATACTCCCAATGCTGTTTTGGTGTGAGGACTATGCAGAGGCTTGCAGTAGACATAGGATTTTACTAAGATCGTTTTCTCTCTTCTTAATATCTCTATTTTTCCAATTATGAAAGTTGGGTGCTGAATAGCCTACTATGGTCGATGCGCCCTAAAACCCTAATTATACACACAAATCATGAATATTTTCAGCAGCAATGTAAAGTTTTGTGTCATTCTCTTCTAAACCTGTTGCAATGGTGACACGTGAATTCGTGACAACAGCTCATTAAGCACTCCTTTTGGTGAAATTTTACGTAGGCACAGTTCCAAGCTTAACTACTTTGCACTAAGGTGTTATAATAACTTGTTCAGTCATTGAACATGTATTGATTGTCAGCATATTTTTCAGTTTGATGTGTAAACTTGCCTTGCTATTTGAGTGTATATCAGAGGATGAGTAGCCTTGGGGTAAGTTGCTCGTCTCACAATCGAAAGGTTGTGGGTTCGAGTCTCACCTGTCGCTACTCTTCGCCCGTAACCAATCGGCGTGAGAGATTGGCGACGCTACGTGACTCAGCCGTCGATGTGTCGTAAAACCAATAACCAACCAACCTGGAGTGTATATCATTTTTATGCATGCAGTTAATGCATTACATCTCATTGCTCTTCATGAAACGTTTAGAAAGAAAATTGTTTACTACATTGTGAGTTTGTGATGCTGCTCACTTTCTTTTCCTCCATTTTTGACCACCAAATATGTTTCCCAAGCTATGATAGTCGTTTCACCTTGCCCTCCTATGGGGAGGATGCGGATTAAGCTTTGACCTGTGACTGCCTGCGCCAGTTCACGGTTTCTGGAGATCGGCGTGGACCGCATTGTGGACCAGGTAGTGGACCGCAACATCTACACCACCTACATGCCGCAGATCCACCAGCTGGTCAACGAGACGCTGGACGTCAAGGATGACAGGGAAGGTTCGTTCTGGGACGTACTCACATGAACGGGATGGGAAACATGGCGGTCGAGTGTGGCTACCACCAACTGGATTCCAGCAAACTGGCTTCTATCCGAAACATTATTAATTATAATGATGCCGTTTTCAATTCGTAGTCTCAGTGTTAGTCATGGACCTGATAGTCAATGTGCATTTTGTATGCAGCAGAGAGCTGGGGTGGCATCGTGGAAGACATTGAAACGTCATCAATGGCTTGTTGTGCAATGTTTCAGAAAATGTAAATGTTAAGCATAAAATTATTAGACTATTTTCGATTGCATGTGATGTCCAAGCGGATGCGGAGCCAATAGTTATTTTTCACTTTGCTATGCGGCTCTAAGCAGCGGCCTGATTTGGATCCTTCATACTTGCCAGATTACCCAATCTGTGTTCAAAAGTAAATCTGTCTTATGTATGGGTCTGTTCCATTTACCTGAAAAATAAGTACTGCACTGAATTGCATTTTCTCGTGAACGTAGTCGATTTATTCCTGCGCGAGCCGAGTTTCGCATACGACGATTACTATGACGTACCATATATGGGTGGGCGCAAAATGACCCTGGATGTCGACGCGCCCCTAAACTCCAATCCACCACCCCCATATATGGGTGGGTGGAAACTGAAAATTAAGTGACTGGGAGAGTTGACCCCACTTATCCCACCGGTGGTACCTGACTGGGGGAGTGGACCCCACCGGTGGCGCCTGACTGGGAGAGTGGACCCCACGTACCCCACCTGTGGCGCCATGGTATGTGTCGAAATTCGGTGTAGCTCACGACCATGGCAGAAGGGCCTGTCAAGTTTCGATGCAGCATACCACTACGTTAGATGTGGTTACGCTTACATAAAAGCTGCACCTTGGTGCTCAACCCCATGCGTTTGTACTCAATTTTTACCTCTGATTTTCAGTGTGGGCCGGGCAGGCAATAATCTAGAATCCAGATCATGCCATATGTGTGTTGTCGAAGTGCATTGTGACAATTAATACTTGCATTTGTTTGCCAAAAAGGGCACCCACAATGCGACTAAGGAACTGCAGTCTTGGCGACCCTGTTTGCAGTTGTGCAATTCAGCAAACAAAATCTGCACGCACGCACACGCACACGCACACGCACACACACACACACACACACACACACACACACACACACACACACACACACACACACACACACGCACACGCACACGCGCACACACACACACACACACACACACACACACACACACACACACACACACACACACGCACGCACACGCACACGCACACGCACACGCACACGCATACAACACACATGCACATGAAAACACCCCTCTGTTGAATACTTCTCGCGTCCCCGCTTTTAATACAACCGTTAGTCTGAGAAGTAGCAGGATATAACAAAGGCCTGCAAGTATGAGTTAATATAGCGTTGGCATAAAATCTAATTTATCATATTCATGTAATTGAGTTACCATACTGTTGTTTCCACAATTAACGTACTGGGTCTTAGCTCGGGTCTCGCACACATTGAAAGGGTGTAACCATGTTGAAAATGATGATCTTTGCTGTCCACATTTAGGAGAAATAACATTTTGAGAGAAAATGAGAGAACTTTCTTCAAAAGTGAGAAAAACACTTGACTCCATGGTCAAACTCAAGGACTGTGGCTTCATCTAAGAGTTCATGCGGCATGCAGATGAGCCCTAAAATCTCGAAAGCTTTGTCTCAGCTTGAGCTCACGTTTCCGAGCGCACCATACTGACAACCAACTTCAAATGCAAAGGTGCCCACTGGCGGCAGCAAAGCACACTGCCCATGTCTGCTTTATGCGCATGTGGAGTAGCCCGAAACGTGAGTTACACGGTATGGAAAATCATACTAGTTTAGAAAGATCGTCAATGAGATACTAATGACTCGATCTATATCAGTGTGTTTACTTTGACAATACTGTATTTTTTACACATACGCCGGAGGGCCTATCACATAACGCGCGGCCTGGAGGGGGCGGATTCGCTCCCCCCCCCGAAGGTCTCGTAAGCTGCTGAAACTAAAAGCACACATTTTGGAAGGTAGATTGTGGCTGTAGTGAAATCGATGAAGTATTCATTTCATGACCCTAGGTCATTAACTTCAGGGTCAAGTGAAGACGAGGTCGGTCGCCACACCGCGCCGACGTAATCATTTTGCGCTTGGGTTCTCGGCAGCCGCCGTTTGGGTGACTACACCCCGCAGTTCCTATATTTGTCGATGGATTTCACGAATTGTGTTTGTATAAGATGCGCTCATCAATGTTTGACAAAGTCCCAAAGTTTCATTACAATATCCTCACCCATGTATAATATATCTTCGAAAAGCAGGACGAGTGGGCGAATTCCGCTTTGTCCCCCTTCCGGTGCGCGTGTTAAAACTGCGCCCTTGTAAATATTTTACCACTTACTGTATGACTATGTTGTAATAGCCAATGTTGTTTTTAATTCTACAGTGACATGCAATGGAATACAATACAATTTTGAATTTTTGCTACATTTTTTTCACTCCGGAAATGGAAGGTGCTGACAAAAATGTAATTGTTCTGACCTAATTTAGCTGTCATATTGAGAATATACGATATGCATGGTTTAAGTAAAAGTGGTCGAATGAGCAACGTAAGCAGGTTATGCTGACGTGGAGCTCTACAGTCGCTAATTTGCCACTATCGAAAAGTATATTGTGCCCATCCCATACGTATGGTTTAGCCACTCGTCTCTCTCGTCCACATCCTTCCCTGAATTCCTTCAACATTTCGCAAACGTGTGTCACTGTTGCTTCATTCTACTTCAGAGAAACTGGACGATGACGTGGAGATGGAGGATGCGGCAACTATGCCCACCGACCACGGAAACCCGTTCGGCACGTGGGCCAACCAGTTCCACGCGCGCGTGCCGGATCCTTCGCTGGCGCACACGGCTGGCGACAGCTCCATGTCCATTTCGTCGGCGTCCAACGAGTCTGCGCCGGCTGCCGCCGACAGCGACGCGTGCGACAGCCCCGACATCCGAGCACAGATGAGCCCGCTCTCGGACGACGGCAAGCAGGGCTGGGGCTCCTTCCTGGGCAAGACGGGCGACCTGGACTTCAGCGGCATCATGCACAGCGTCGGCCGCATTGACCCGGCCATCGACCAGATGATCAAGCTGGAGCTGGAGACGGCGCCGCGTGAGAGCGAGCTGACCCAGCGGACCAACTCGGCCAACTCCAACGTCACGCCTGAGGACGGCGAGGCGGACGCTCGACCGCCGCTGCCGCCGCCGCTGCCGCCGGTCGACCTGCACAGCTTCGTCGGCCCGCCCGACGAGGAGGCTCACGAGGTGGCGGTGCAGCGCGGCGGCGAGCCGGACTGGCACTACCGCGACTCGGACGACAGTCGCGGCGGCGACAGAGACGTCCACCGACCGCCGCCGGCCAGGCCGCCGCCACGCGAGCCGGACCGCGGCCGCGCCGAGTCGAGCGAAGACCGGCGCCGGCGCGAGCGGCCGCGTCGCGACGACCGCCACCGGCGCGACCGGGACCGAGATCGGGAGCGGGACCGGGAGCGAGAGCGCGGCAGAGACCGGGAGCGCGAGCGCGACCGGGACGACCACGAGCAGCAGCGTGACCGCGGTCGGCACCACCAGCGGCGCGACCGCGACGACGACGACGGCGGCGGGGCCGCCGGCCACCGGGCGCCGGCCGGCCGCAGCGGCGGCCGCGGCCACGGCGGCGGCAGACGCGACGGCGAGCGGCCCGGCTCGTCGGCCGGCTCCGGCCAGCGCCACCACGGCTACGGAAACGGCCGCTCGGCCGCCGCCGCCACCGACGACTCGCCGCAGCAGCACCCTGACCGGCCGGCCGAGCTGGCGGTCAAGAGCGAACCTCGCGACGAGGCCAAGAAGGCGGAAAATAGAAAACAGAGCACGTCGCCGGCGAAGAGCAAAGAGTCGTCTGCGTCCCGTAAAAAGTCGTCACAGGTTAAATCATCTGGTATAAATAAGTTCCAAAAAGGTGAGACGGTGACTTCACATCACGGGGCGGCGTCCGGTGTCAAAAAGTGTGCGAGCTTATCGGAGAAGACATTTGTATCGGTGGACAGGAAATCGCCGTCTCCAAACAGAACTGAAATGTCAGAAAGACAGACGTCTTCGACTCCCACTGTGCCGTCGAATATCAAGCCTGCGGTTAAACTTGAGGAGAATGTGTCGCCAGAATACAAGGAACCAAGCAGCAGAGCATATTCGTCGTCAGATCGGTCTTCACATTCCACTAAGACATCGTCCAAGGAGAAGAGCACACCATCGTCAAATGCAAACACATCAAGTTCATCGCACTCCAAGAAGCCCCCTGAGGGGAAAACTAGGTCGCTATCAGCTAGACGCGATTCCAAATCACCATCTGGCCATGCGGCCTCCCCCAGCAAGCCGCGCTCGCCGGACCCCGGAGCGGCCTCACGCGCCAAACCGGCTCCGTTCGCGGAACTGGCACCTCTTCCGCTACCCACGGAGGACCGGATGGCGCAGTTGATGGAGAAGTATGCGCCGCACCTGCGCGAGCGCTGGCAAACGACACCCGCCGTCTCGCCCAAGTCGCCGCAACACACCTACGCCGGCGAGCGGGTCCGACCCATCTCTCCGTCCGAACGTCGCGCGGTGCGCGAGCTGCGGCGGGTCATAGCGGAGCCGGACTCGCTGTCGGTCAGCTCGGTGGACACGGCCGACCTGTCCGACTTCGACGACCGTCTGGAGCTGGAGCTGGAGCTGGCGCCGGAGGAGCTGGCCGCGCTGCGCCGGCTCGGCTGGCGCTCCGTCGACGCCGACGACACGCCGCTGGACCTCGACGACGGCGACGAGAGCGTCGACTCGGGCTTCAACCGCTCGGACACGTCCTCGTCGGGCTCGACGCGGCGGCTGGCGGACGCCGAGGGGCCGCTGTCGACCGGCTCGAGGGTCGGCCGGCCCGTCGACGACGAGACGTCGGCGACCGACGCCGGCCGCCGCCGTAAGCGAGTCGACTACATCGCGCTCAACTCCGGCCTGGACGGCGAGTCTGCGGCGGCGGCGGCGGCACCGCCGCCCGGCCGTCGACGCCGACGACGGGACCGCGCCGGCGACGGCGACTGGAGCCCGGCCAACAAGCGGGCGCGCGGCTGGGCGGCCGCGCCCGGGCGTCTGTCGCCGCACGTGGCGCTGCACAGGCTGCCCGCCAGCCTGGCCGGCAAGCTGGACGCCGACGAGTGGCACACCAGCGACAAGGAGAACATGGACGGCCTGACCCAGCTGCGAGACCCGGGCGCCGCCGGCGACTCTGTGCGGATACGGCCCAACCTGGCCATCTGATGGCGCGCCCGCCGAGTCTGCCCGGCTGTCTGATTGGCGTAGGCATAACCTGAGGGTACGATCAGGTCTCAGATGGATACATCCAAGTCTCGAAGGGCGCAGATGCTTCTCACCTTATCATATGAAGTGTTGAGCTATTCTTGACGTGGCTATCGGGAGGGATGTTAATGCCTCCCTCCAGATCATCTGATGGATGGGTATACGTGCTAATCTCGCCGCGTGGGTCGTGTCGAAGTGGTTTCACCTCGAGTTTCCATCAGGTATGTAGCTTGCATTGCTTTTATGTAGGGAAAGTTCTCAATAACGGCAGGTGATCTCAATCATCGAGCTCTGTCGCAGGGGCCAGATTTGCACTACTTGCACGCCCACGATAATAAATGAGTTTTGGGCATAAACTGAAATTCATGTGTGGAGTGGTGCGGCTATTTCGGCTCTTTCCGGCGATCCGACTGCCCTAGTGCATCGGTAAATACATCACCGTATGTGATGTTCATCGAACAGTTTGTGTGCTGTTGTATGGAAAACTGTTCGCTTGGTCCCCGGTCACTCAGCTTTGACTCAGATTGGAGCCCGACCTGCCCCCAGGTTGGTCCAGTATCGGCGGCCACAGACAAACTGAGTGCTTGGTCGCCCTGACATGTATCGCCTGAATTGACACCAGTCCTGACGGCGGCCTATCGCCGCCATCTTCTGTACAGTGCACTGTGTACTGGGGTGATTGTACGGGCAGTCAGCACTTCGGCGTTATCGTTGGGTTGGCACGTTTTTTTTTCTCGTGTAATAACTGTCGCGGCGGCCGCACAATATATTGGAGTTGTAGGCATGTTTTTTAAGTTATTTGGTGCGTTCCTAACATCAATGAAGTAGGTGACGGCGAGTTACATTGTTTCAGATGTCCATTCAATCTCACGCCGAACGAGAAGCCTCGTCACACCAGATTAATCTTCACGTACCATGAGAATAGGATACGTGCGCCGACAATTATATATCATAACAGAACAAACATACATTGAAGCAGAGATTCGAACGAATTTACTGAACTCCGAGCTGGGTACACAGCATCAATGTACACAGCGAGATAGACATTCGTTCCATATTGAGTTATTTAAATAAAGGGTTGAGATGAATAAAGGGTTCAGGCATGTCAACAAACCCACAAACTGCTCCAATATTTAGGTAAAAGCATGAACTTAATTATGGATTTATTTCCATATTGGCATGAGCAATACCTGCTTCTGATAGGGTCTGTTCCCGTGGCTCCACCAGAAGGAACTCAGTGGAGGTTAGTTGAGGCTAATTGAGACCTGCCCACGGGAACGACCGGTGGAGAAATCAGCTGACAGCGGTCTGAATTCTGCGACAAAAAGGAAATGTTTGGCGCGGTATCTGGCGCTATTGATCAAATTGCTCCTCAAATGTTTGTCCAGATGATCACACAATGAATATAGTATGACTTATAATACGAGTCCCAAAATTGTCTTTATTTCTAGCGATGTAGGGGCCTTCAGGAACCGTAGGGAGAACATATGTTCCTTTTGCTTATGGGATGAACCAAGCAATCTCTCTTCCACCTCGATTGAGCACCAGGAGTCGTCTCCCCAGTGTTGCGGTTGGTTACAGCCTACCTTCTTAATGTACAGCATATAATCTGGTGTCTGGCTACCTGGGCCCCAAGACGCTTTTCTACCCGATGCTGGCTTTTCCCCATCCCAACTTTCTCGACCTCCTCGATCGGGCTTGAGTGCAATCTTAGTTGGCGCCGCATTGCGGCAGTTGCGGCTCTGGGATTGCGGCGGATCCCGCCGGTAAAGTAACATCTTGTCCTTAGGACGAATGACGTATATCAAAGGCCACAACAAGGATGCTTTGTGGTCTGCATCTGCTACTTCGATTATTGTTCATAGTTGTAATTTCATATTTGCATTGCGAAGGATGATCCTGGTATTCAGTTGACGCATGAAGATGAGATTCATATTACGAAGGACGTTGTTTACGTGCAAATATATGAAACTAGTGCGCCATGATTGAGCTCCACTGAAAAATCACAATTAGACCCTGCTCCTCGGCTGGTGGAGCTTTTGCTCCACTGGTGGAGGTTGGTGGAGGAAAAATCTCCACTGGGTTGGCCACGGGAACGACCAGTGGAGGTTTGTGGAGGTTAGTGGAGCCACGGGAACAGACCCATAATCATGTTTTAGTGGAGTTTGCGTTTTCACATTTCTTACGGCTATTACGCTCAGTTTGCTGAAATCTTACGATCGAAGCGGATGCGGATGTGAAAACTAGCCAAGCTACCAAATAGTGACGGCAGCATCAGTAAAGTTTAAGCTGAGAGAACATACATACAGCACTTTCCTGTATATATTCAACTGCAGGTCACACTGATAGGACCGTTTGGATGGAACCATTTGATGAAATACGATCGCCATCGGAGCCTCATTGGACTTGGAGATATCGTCACCGGGCAATATGCGGAGCATCACTCATTCACAAACGATTACGGAAACAAGAAACTATTTACGAAGATGATGGAGCTGTAGCTTGCGCTTGATTCGCAACCAGCCAGCCAATAACGCCTCGTCCGACATTGATCCATTTACACACAGGTCGCTCGTTTACCAAACAACTCACACTGGTGGGCTCGGGTCGAGCGGCTCCTGCACACAAAGTCCGCCCACCCGCGCGGGCCGTCACTCACGAGGTCCACTTGAGACAGCGCGTGTCCTGGTGCGTCTGCAGACAGCGCGTGCAGCAGTAGCGGGTGCCGCACTGGACGCACGTGTAGTTGCTGGGGAAGCCGCAGACGGCACACAGGTGTCGCTCCGGCTGACTGCTGGGGCGCGCCACCGCCGAACTGTAGCTGGGCACCACCGGCTGCGGAGGATTCGCGGCCTGATCGCGCTCTCGGTCGCGCTCCCGGTCGTGCTCTCGGTCTCGGTCCCGGTCACTCTCCCGGTCCCGGTCCCGCTCCCTGTCCCGCTCGCGCTCCTGCTGCTCGTCCCGACGCAGCTGCTGCTCCTCCTCCAGCAGGGCCGTGAAATTCTTGCGGAAACTGCAGCACGCGAGGAGCCATTACAGTGCGTAGCGATACTGAATCGTGGGTAGGGTGTGTTATTTACGGCCACAACACATAGTCCGGAGCTCCACCCACCTTGACACAACAGGCATTCTGATTGGTCATGTAGTGGCAAATAGCGGTGTTTAGAGTGAAGATGCCGGTTTGATATCATGAGAGCACGTAAATAAAACAGTTCCATGTGCACTGAGATAGACAAGCTCAGACATTCGAGATAGAACAGGACAAATGAAGGTAAGGATAACTAAAAGCCGTCTGGAACGTGAATTACAGTTGCATTTTGATCCCTTATTTCACTGTTTCGTAATGCGTCAGACACGGCAGTTAAATGCACATACATTTTGCATAACCTCAGCGAACTTAGCGCACAGAATACACTTTCCCATTCATTCCTGAGCGCACTCCTCCGTCGTCGTATTTTCGACACGCTACAGCTGTGAAATAATACGCGCATATGTTAAGATAATGAACGTCATGAAAAGGCTCTTACAACGTTTGCCCACAGCAGTATTGGAAAAACATCGCGTTGTGGTGGTGGTGAATTTGAGCTTAGGGGCACGTCGATCCAGGGCCATTTTGCGCCCATAGCTGTATTATAATCAATATACGGTGCTGCTATCATAGCTTGTTATTAATATTCACGGGTGGGAGTATATCACCTCTAGGCGGGCTTGTCAAAGGAAGGTAAAAATATTTCCAGACGCCACGACCTCAACAACAACGTACTGTGTTCTATCATCCATAGCATTATCATATCCGGACAATTATGCTCTCTCCCCCGCTAGAAACTTGAATGGCACTCTTCAGGAACTAAATTGTACAATGTTCCCGCCGTTCGATCCCAGGCTTCATTTCAGCATAAACACAGCGCATAATCGTTGAAAAACATGAAAGCGGTTTATCTGTTCTCCGATCCATTTTATTCCACTTAGTCCCATTCCATTTTTACATTCCACATCGCGGTTAGGTGCCATTAAAGTTTTGAATGTTAAGATGGAGTCTATAATGACAGAAACTAAAATAAATTTATCTAAAATATTTGAATCTGAAAGACGGAAAATCGGTGCCTCCGAACTTGTGGTTCAATACTACAAATCCAGCCCCGGCCCACCACGCTGAAGCTAACATAGTTTTCGAATGATGTACTTGGAATCAGCTTACTTGTAATCAGCTGTAATTACTTGTACTTGGAATCAGCTGCAGCTTCATTCGTAAGGACCTGGATCATGCAAGCCAATGAAAGCACCAGCTAAGGCCAAGTGTAAACTTGTTTATGCAGAGTGCCGGCTGCATGTAAATTCGGACGGAATAATAACTGTTATTTTGGCCGCAGCTTCTAAAATTATCAAACGAAGGGCGAACTTGCCATCGCGCAACCTTTCACAAAATTCACCCACGTTGCCCGAATCCACCCAAAGGATTCCTCGCCACCTTCCGCCGCACTCACCGCTGTTTGAAGTACTCAAAGCTCTTGGCCTTGCGTTTGCGGTCGGGCCGAGTCTTGCCGTCGAGCGCCTCCTCGAACTTGGGCGCCTTTTTATGCATCACCAGGTTGGCGTGCGGGTCGTCGTGGAAGTTGTCCTGCTCGAGTGCCTCGAGCGCCTTGCGCTGACGTCGTCGACGAGCTGCCTCGTCCAGAATCACATGCGAGGCTGCACGTGCGCGCGACATGGTGGTGAGGGCGTGGCTGGGTGGGAGTGGTATCGGAAGACGCTGCCAAGACGTACAGTGCAGGCTCGTGGGACAGGCGATAGCGATTCAGAAGACGACCACCGGTGTTATTTCGAATAATCGTGTACTTCAAGGTGGCTGCTGTGGTGAGGTGCTTCTTTATTTCTCCACGAGAGGGAAGCTGATCTGGTCCATAAGGTCGTCAATTCGTGCCTGCAATACACAAGACATGCAAACTATCATAGACATATATAACCGGCCAAATGGTAAAGAACAGATACACAGCATATTGAAACCACAGGCAATACCTTGAATAATGAAAAACACTTAAAAGGAGATTGCGGACTACCTGTGTTTACTGATGAGCAGGAGACAATGTGACATCAAAATCGTGAAAATACCATATATGATTCTAGAACTACTTGCCAAGTAACGGTGACCATATATTGCACCGGGTGAGACTATGGATTATAGCACGAAATGGCCTGAGCAGGCCGAAGTGCTCACCACAATAAAATCAAAGACTATGGATTCAACGGCAATACCATTGCTATCGTCACTACCTCAAACATCACCTGTACTGTCACAAGGCATGTCAAAAGGTAATCTGCATATTGTCAGGTGCTACCATCTACATAATCATTTCATGTAGATAGTTCAGGGTGTTTGATATACCTGCAGGGTATCGTAGATATCGCTGGATATAAATAGGTGTGTGGCGTCCAGGTCCTGTAGAATGAACCGCCTCCCCAGTGCTGTGGTCTCATCCAGATGCAGCAGGAACTGTTTCATAGCAGGATCGCTGGAACCGAAACACAGGGAACGTTGCCATTGATGGTGGAAAACGCTGTTTAATTCAGATCTCACTGGATAATCTGCAATGTTTGCCCACATGATACATTTTGTGTGCAGATTAAATCGTGTCATCATGCAATAAATATAAATAATCTGACAAAAGTTTAAGAATGGCCATTACATGGATGCAGTGACTTTTGAGGTAGTAAGATATTTGAGCTTTAGTCCATTTGAGGTAGTTGAGCATTCCACTAGTCTAACTTCTTACATGAGGCCCATGCTCATAACATGATGAACATTGTGTAACAATGTCATCGCTATATTTCTACAGTTCTAGCCACATCTAATATGTGTTTTAACATGTGATCTGTCATACTGTGGTACTGTATTGCTTGATATGCTCTGGGTAGGTCGGCCGGCCAGCCACAGGTGATCATACCGTTCGTGTAGGACCGTCGCCAACTAAGTCTCCCTCCTACCCATTAGGGAGAGTATGTGTATGTGTCGATCACATGATGTGCCACCACCTGTCCCCACCTACAGAGGGGGACACTGAACCTCACCCGGGCAGCCAGCCATGGCCAGCGCCAGTCAGCAATAGGTGTCAGACCAGCTCACCAGAGGTCGTCCCTGCATTTCCCATGTTGATCAATGTGATTACAGTATGCAGATCTGTTCAACCCAGTTACTCAAGAATGTGGATGAGGGCAACTGGCTATCGTGACCCACTGGTGCCCTGGTGTTACCTGCAGCTCCCAGCCTTGATATGTTTGCCCATTCTCACAGGAGCATTATATCATCACCAGCAGGTGATCCCTGATGAATTAATGAGCTGTTTGCCCCCAGGACAGCTGGGACTCTGCAACTTCAAACTTGTGTGTGAGCAACAGTTCCATTTGTATGAGAACATCAACACAAAACTATCCTCACAGCATCCTAGCTGTTCTGGACTTAATATGACAAACCCAAATGTAATTAGCTGCCAAACAGGAAGAAAGGGCTTTAATATAATTGCATTACATCACAAATTCATAAAAATATGAATGGTCCCTTCAAAATGTTATAGTTGGATATGTGATGATTTGTTGTGTAGTCAAGCAAGCCAAGGCCAATATGCTTATAGCATTAATCATGTGTTGGCATAAAGTGGTATATATGTACATGTTTGCACCTACTAACAAAAAAATGGCACACATATATGGCTGACACCAACATCTACATTGTTTATTCAGACTAATTTATGAATCTTTTTCACTCTTACTGATACTTTTCCCATAAACCATAACATGATTGTTTGACAATGATGCACATGCCCTTATGCACAGTAAGATGGAGAAGCCATAACAATGCTATATGTTACCAGTTAATTAGCAATAATCAATTACATAAATTACCAGTCTGCCAAGACTGTTAATTTATATAATTATTCCTCAAGAGCAGAAAAGAGCATTATTACACTAAGTCAGGCATCAGGGACAGACAGCATGATGAGTATAACATCAGGGATGGCATTCTTACCATTCAATCAGCATGCCTTTGAGAACATTGACCATATCTGATGTAGTGGTCTTGACCTGAAATGTTAAGAGTACTGTTAAGCAACATTTATGTAACAAATTCATAGTATCATAAGGTGTGCATGTTTCCATGGCCAATACAAATACAACAACTCATCACACATTGTGAATGGCAAAAACCTATGTCAATACTCAAATGCACCCATCCATACACCCACACACATACATTTATATATATATATGCATATATATATATATATATATATATATATATATATATATATATATATATATATATATATATATATATATATATATAAATTATATACATGTGTGTGTGTGTCATGTGTGCACAACATTTTTTGTTGATTTTTTTGCTTATGTTATGTCCCAAACTCTTTAAGTGTGAAGTTCTATGTTCATGTTCATATATTTTCTAGTTGATGTATTTATGTTGTTGCCTAACTCAAAGCCCATCTTTGGCATTTTTGCTCACAACCTGAAAAGTAACCATTTTCACAGAAAACAAGTGGTTCCATCATCCTAGTCAAATTAAAAAAACATTGCATTGGAAAGATAAATTCCAAGAATTCATGAAACCCTTAAATCACAAATCTACCTCAGGCTTGGGGGGGGGGGGGTATTCCACCCCTGCCCCTAGTGCATGTTAAATAATAGACCTTTAGGTGCATATGTTAAAGGACAAGTATGAATTCCAATTTTGAAGACTGCTTAGCTAAACAACTGCAATTTGAGGAATATGCAGATTTGACTTCAGAAGTAGCTGATGAAAGCAAGATAAATGCAGTATAATCAGCATGGGATCCATGGAAAGGTTTAATATTGGATTGAAGCATGTTGACTATTGTTGATTGCAAGCATGACCAGTTCAAGTCACAGCACATCACTTCTGAAGACTGAAAGTGGCCTGAGTATGGAATTTTACCCTATTTCTGCAGCTTAATGCATTTTATATCATTATTTTGAGCACACATTTCATGTTTTTCTAGGTGATTGAGACCATGAAGCCACTCATTTTCTTTGCAAATGACTGCTTTTCAGTTTGAAAAAAAAAATTGGTACATGATCATAACATTCATTGCACCCAACTACCTATCTGCCTACCTGTATCCAACAGCATGGTATTATTTGTGGGCAGGTAGTAGGTAGGTACTTGGTGGGTGTGTCACACAATAGAGAAGAAATCCAACACTTCATGCATTCAATCTCACCTGGTTCTCTCACCTGGTTGGCTCCCCAAATTATCAAGCATCACTCACCTAGAGATGAGTTCAGTGACCGATGAAGGGGAGCCTGCATCTGCAGGTATGCCAGTCCCCTAGACTAAAGAAAAGTATGGTTATCAAATAGACAGGGCAAGACACAGGAACTGGAAAGTGTACCCTGGGTAGAAATTGTATGCTTAGAGTAGCCACATCTGCTAACGTGTTATAGTCAGAAAATATTTATCATGGAAGCTAAGAAGGATGAAAAATAGATAATTAAAGTTACTCTACAAGTTAGATTACTATATTACCATAGTTAATCCTATTCAATATATTCGTACAACAATGTGCAGATATTTGCATGCATTGCTGCTTTAAATGTTCCTAGGTCTGTTAAGATTACCGCATCTTCAGGCAGCGAATTCCAGTATGTTTCACCTCAATCCCGCTAATCCATTCAATGCTGTTTCACCTCAAAAACAGTATGATTCCAACACATTCCCAACCATTCAGGAAAACGGAAGCAGCTACAAGCGTGCTGAAATTTCGTTCAAGTGCAGAATTTCAGGAAGTTTCTTGTGATGCTGTTAGCGCTAACAATACTGCTAGCAATGCTTTCCAAGGTTTGGGAACGTCATAGCGGTAATTTTTTTTTTTTGGGGGGGGGGAGATTCTGGTTGTTCCAGTTAGATATCATATTTGTATTATTGTATGTTATATGTAGGTCTTCAAGTCTTTGAATAGAAGCAGAAATATTGGAAGTCAAATCCAGCAAACTACCTCCATTAGTGCAAAGTTGGGGAGGGTCCCCATCTTCTAATATCAACAACTTCTCAATGATCATAATTTTCAACTTGGAAGTTAGCATTAAAAAATTGGAAGTTGAAGTTCAAAATAACTTGGCAATGGTGTTTCAAATCAGTGTTTACATTGGAAGATATGACCAATCTGCCGACCATACACCATAGTTCAGTGACATGGGATCTGACAAATGATGTTGATTTCATTGATAGTGATGTTGTTTACAATCATATCAGGAAAATAAAGCGAAATAAGGCAGCAGGACCTGATGAAATTTATGCTAGGGTGTTGCGGGAAACTGAAAAGGAACTGGCATTTCCACTTAGTATAATATTTTGCAGATCAGTTTTGCATAATGAAATTCCAACCGATTGGAAAAGGGCAAATGTAGTTCCTATTTTCAAGAAAGGAGAAAGAGGGAAAGTTGAAAACTATAGGCCAATAAGTCTCACATGATGTGAGACTTATTGTACCTTGCAGACTAGGGATGTGAGTCACATCCCTAGTCTGCAAGGTACTTGAATCAATTATCAAGGATAGAATAGTTAGTTATCTGGAAGGTAGCAGATTGATTCAAAATACTCAGCATGGGTTTAGAAAAGGACGATCGTGTCTCACAAACCTCTTGGACTTTTTGAACTTTGCCACAGAACAATTTGATCAGGGAAATCAGGTTGATGTAGCATATCTTGACTTTAGTAAGGCCTTTGACAAGGTACCCCATAAACGGTTAATGATACAGCTTCAGTCCCATGGTATTGCAGGTAGCATCTTAAAATGGATAGAGTTGTGGCTTCCAGATAGACAGCAAAGAGTGATGCTAAATGGTACAAAGTCATCATGGCAAAATGTTCTTAGTGGAGTCTCCCAGGGGTCAGTACTAGGGCCATTACTGTTCATTATATTTGTAAATAACATTGAAAGTGGCCTAAGCAGTAGTTTTGAAATTTGTGGATGATTTGAATGTCTTTAGGGCAATAACAGGTCAGGATGAGCATATCTCGCTGCAAAAAGACTTAGACAAACTTGTGAAGTGGTCCGAAGAATGGCAAATGAAAGTTAACTTTGATAAGTGCAAAATCATGCATGTAGGTAAGCAGCATATGAACGCTCCATACTTGATGGGTGGCCAAGTGCTATCAGTGACTCAACAGGAGAAGGATTTAGGTGTTATTCTAAACACAAAACTGGGGGCATCAGAACAGACCAAGGAAGCCAGGAAGAAGGCACTGAGAATGCTCGGGGCAATAAATAGGAATGTATCATACAGAAGTGAGGAAGTGATCAGGAAGCTTTACTGTGCATACGTCAGGCCACATTTGGAATACTGCATCCAAGCTTGGTCTTCTAGCTATGAAAAAGATAGTTGGCTTTTGGAGAAAGTACAACAGAGGGCTACACAAATGGTTAATGGCATAAGCAACCTGGCACATGAGGAAAGATTGAAGAAATTGAATATGTTTTCACTTAGATATAGAAGGCTGAGAGGAGATCTCATCGAGGTCTTTAAATTTGTCAATGGTCTGGAGAGGGGATGCCTTGGGGAAATGTTTCAATTTAACAGAAATGATGCAATTAGAGGTCATAAATTCAAAATTGAAGTTAACCACAGCAGAACAAAGTTAAGGCAAACTTTCTTCAGCAACAGGGTAGTGGAACACTGGAACCAGCTGCCAGAAAACATCGTCAGTGGCAGCACATTGAACATCTTTAAAAACAGCATAGACAATCATTATAAGAATAGAGGGCTTGCTTTTCAGTATTACAGGGAGGGCTGATTAACATATTTGGTGGGCAACTGGTTCAGTGTACAGAGTGCATTTCTACATCCTTCTGTGCCCGTTTCGACATCTCACACCTAACGAAAAACCATTATTTTAACCCTGCATGCCCATCACATCACCATGTAGACCTTTTTTACTTAAAGGTAATCAACTGCTGACAAAATCAGTGGTCCCATCTTAGTCATATTAAAAAGCATGGGATTCCAGGTGATATACAAAAATAAAGTTACCTTTATCTGCACTTACCTTATATTATTTCCAAATAGATGCTTCTTCTCTTGACCCGAAAAATAAAACACCAATTTCCATAGTAACAACACCATCAAGGGTTGGTGCATATCTTCCAGAGCTCATAACGTCCAAAATTCCCACTTTTTGCCCGATGGACGATCGCAGTAATTACGAAGTGGATGTCTATGAAAGGTGCAATAATAGTTGCCTTTTAATTGATGCGATGGCATTGGCCTATAACCGTAATCCATATTTTCCGTTAAATGTCTAAATGGTCCCCAAATGGCGGTGCAACGCTGTAATCACAACAAAAGAAATCGCCCGATGGGCTATCACAGTAACTACTGCGCCAATGTTCGTCAAAATGGCTCTAAAATAAACTTAGACCTAGATTTTGGGTGGTTTGAGTCATTTCCAACCGATACAAATGGGTAGAAAGCCACGAGATCAGGGATTGAATTTCGAGCTTTGCGCGATGGACGATCAGTATATGCTTGGCGCAATTCTGTATGTTACTTTCGTAGATGATCCTTCGGAAAAATCTTAAAGTTAAATCCCTGATTTCGTTGCTTTCTACCCATTTATATCGGCTGTAAATGACTCAAACTCCAAAAAATCAATGTTGAAGTTTATTTTGGAGCCGTTTTGACGAAAATTGGTGTTGTGGTTACTGAGATCCTACATCGGGCATTTTCTGTTGTTGTGATTACAGCGTTGCACCGCCATTTGGGGGCCATTTAAAGACATTTAACGGAAAATATTAGTTACGGTTGTAGGACAATACCATCGCATCAATTAAAAGGCAACTATTATTGCACCTTTCATAGACATCCACTTCGTAATTACTGCGATCGTCCATCGGGCAAAAAGTGGGAATTTTGGACGTTATGTGCTCTAGAAGATATGCACCAACCCTTGGTGGTGTTGTTACTATGGAAATTGGTGTTTTATTTTTCGGGTCAAGAGAAGAAGCATCTATTTGGAAATAATATAAGGTAAGTGCAGATAAAGGTAACTTTATTTTTGTATATCACCTGGAATCCAATGCTTTTTAATATGACTAAGATGGGACCACTGATTTTGTCAGCAGTTGATTACTTTTAAGTAAAAAAGGTCAATATGGTGATGTGATGGGCATGCAGGGTTAAAATAATGGTTTTTTGTTAGGTGTGAGATGTCGAAACGGGCACAGAAGGATGTAGAAATTTTCCATGGAATTAGCGTCAATTATAATTCTTTTGATGTATTTCAGACTCAAATTTGAACCAATGCTGGAGGTACTTACGACTGCACATTTGTAATTTGCTTTGAGAATCATAATTTAGGAAGAGCCATATTCGGGAGAGGGAGAAAATTATATGTGCTATATATAAACTGGTACTGTACGCCATATCATAGCTGTAGAAACTGTTAGAAACTGTTAGAAAGAAGATACGAAGACTTCATCAGCACACGTCATGGAGCAGGATGTTGATACTTCTTGGGGAAGGATGTTGATTGTGTGTTCAAAAAGTGGTACTTTCCACCCTATTTAACAAATTATTTATCACTGTGGGCATGGTACAAAGGAAATGTGCCATGATATTGATGGCATTTTGTGAAGTGAATAGGTATATAAGTTGATTATTTTAAGGCTCATTTTATGAGCATGATTTGGTGTAATGGTCTGGGTAGAGGCTTGTCTGCTGGTCAATCAGACACCATCAAGGTAGGCAGACAAGCCACTACTGGTAGTGCTCAGACTGGTTTGCAAAGCTTTGATGTTTTGATACTTAAAGACATAAAGACATAAAGACATAAAAGATTAGTGCAACTCCGAGCCACAAGGGCCCTTCTTGGTTGCACTCTGTACACTGAACCAGTTGCCCACCAAATCTGCCAATCAGCCCTCCCTGTAATACTGAAAAGCAAGCCCTCTATTCTTATAATGATTGTCTATGCTGTTTTTAAAGATGTTCAATGTGCTGCTACTGACGATGTTTTCTGGCAGCTGGTTCCAGTGTTCCACTACCCTGTTGGTGAAGAAAGTTTGCCTTAACCTTGTTCTGCTGTGGTTAATTTTAATTTTGAATTTATGACCTCTAATTGCATCATTTCTGTTAAATTCAAACATGTCCCCAAGGTATCCCCTCTCCAGACCATTGACAAATTTAAAGATCTCGATGAGATCTCCTCTCAGCCTTCTATATCTAAGTGAAAACATATTCAATTTCTTCAATCTTTCCTCATATGCCAGGTTGCTTATGCCATTAACCATTTTTGTAGCCCTCTTTTGTACTCTCTCTAAAAGCCAACAATCTTTTTCATAGCTAGGAGACCAAGCTTGGATGCAGTATTCCAAATGTGGCCTGACGTATGCACAGTAAAGCTTCCTGATCACTTCCTCACTTCTGTATGATACATTCCTATTTATTGCCCCGAGCATTCTCAGTGCCTTCTTCCTGGCTTCCTTGGTCTGTTCTGATGCCCCCAATTTTGTGTTTAGAATAACACCTAAATCCTTCTCCTGTTGAGTCACTGATAGCACTTGGCCACCCATCAAGTATGGAGCCTTCATATGCTGCTTACCTACATGCATGATTTTGCACTTATCAAAGTTAAATTTCATTTGCCATTCTTCGGACCACTTCACAAGTTCGTCTAAGTCTTTTTGCAGCGAGATATGCTCATCCTGACCTGTTATTGCCCTAAAGACCTTCAAATCATCTGCAAATTTCAAAACTTTACTGCTTAGGCCACTTTCAATGTTATTTACAAATATAATGAACAGTAATGGCCCTAGTACTGACCCCTGGGGGACTCCACTAAGAACATTTTGCCATGATGACTTTGTACCATTTAGCATCACTCTTTGCTGTCTATCTGAAAGCCACAACTCTATCCATTTTAAGATGCTACCTGCAATACCATGGGACTGAAGCTGTATCATTAACCGTTTATGGGGTACCTTGTCAAAGGCCTTACTAAAGTCAAGATATGCTACATCAACCTGATTTCCCTGATCAAATTGTTCTGTGGCGAAGTTCAAAAAGTCCAAGAGGTTTGTGAGACACGATCGTCCTTTTCTAAATCCATGTTGAGTATCTTGAATCAATCTGCTACCTTCCAGATAACTAACTATTCTATCCTTGATAATTGATTCGAGTACCTTGCAGACTAGGGATGTGAGACTTATTGGCCTATAGTTTTCAACTTTCCCTCTTTCTCCTTTCTTGAAAATAGGAACTACATTTGCCCTTTTCCAGTCTGTTGGAATTTCATTATGTGAAACTGATCTACAAAATATTATACTAAGTGGAAATGCCAGTTCCTTTTCAGTTTCCCGCAACACCCTAGCATAAATATCATCAGGTCCTGCTGCCTTATTTGGCTTTATTTTCCTGATATGAGTGTAAACAACATCACTACCAATGAAATCAACATCATTTGTCAGATCCCATGTAACTGAACTATGGTGTACGGTCGGCAGATTGGTCATATCTTCCAATGTAAACACTGATTTGAACTGCTTGCTCAGCTCCTCAACCATCTCACTATCCTCACCCAATGTAGTCCCGTTTACTTCCAGTGGACCAATTGTGCTAGAAACTTTACTCAGCTTGTAGAAACTAAAGAACTTTTTACTGTCCCCATTACAGTTTCTAGCTAAATCCAGTTCTTTTGCTCGCTTTGCTGCTCTGGTTTTTTGCTTCACAGTGTCTCTAGCTTTTCGATACGCCTTTAGATTAATGACATTTGAGGTTTCTTTAAAAACTCTAAATGCAGTTTTCTTAGCCCTAATTGCTTTTATCACGTCTGGTGTAAGCCATGCTGGCTTTCCTACCCTTCTTTTGCGTCTTTGCTTTTGGGGGACATGTCTAATCTGAGTTTCCTTTAAGTAAGATTTGAACTTTTCCCACATTTCACAGGCATTTAAATTGGAGAATTCTTCTTCCCATCTGATGGCACTTAAAGCCGCTCTCATGCCGTTAAAGTCTGCTCTGTTGAAATTTGGAACCTTTACCAAATTATCCTTGATAATCTCCCCTACATGTGCCTTGAATCTAATTATGTTATGGTCACTTTTTCCCAGAGTTTCGCCTACAGTCAAGTCTTGAACCAAGTCACTTAAATCCGAGAATACAAGGTCCAAGAATGAACCATGCCTGGTAGGTTTCGATACAAACTGGTGTAAGAACAGGTCCTCTTCAAGGCATTTCCTGAACATTTTGCATGATGGGGAGCCAACACCAGCATTTTCATAACCTTTTAGATTAAAGTCACCGAGAATAAGGCACTTCCTCTTAAAGTTTCTACTGATTTCCTCACAAATCACCTTGTCAAGCTCCAGTTGCTGAGAATGTGGCAGGGTTCCTGATCGGTAGAAAGCTCCTATCCTAAGAGTATTGCTGTTGCCTTTTCCCACAGTGACATCAAGCCAAATGGACTCCACAGACACATTTTTATCCCCACCTGCTACTTTTTGAGAACTGAATAAGCTATTCACATATAGCATTACACCACCCCCTTTCATTGCTGGACCCCTATTGCACGAAAACATATTGTATCCCTGGATCTCATAGTCCTGTAAGTTATCTCCAAAATATCCTTCACTGACCCATGCCTCCGTAATACAAACAAAATCCGGTTCCTCCTCAGCAACATAACACTTGAATTCATCAAATTTGGAACGGATACTCTGAGCATTAAACATCATACACTTAACAAATGCTCCATAACCACCTTTGACCTTTTCATATTGAGGAGTTCTTTTATCACTAGATGAACTATAACTCTGTCCCCTTGAGTTGCTGCTGTCCCTATTTGCAGACTTTGAGGTTCTATTACCTTGGCTGACACTATTGGAATATTCCTGAGTTGGCAATGCAATTTCATCCCTCCCCACCCCATTTCCTAGTTTCCCTGAAGGACATGCTCATATACTTTGCCTAACACATGGACCCCCTTCTCAGAAAAATGCAGGCCATCCCTCTGATAGAGGTCCCACGATGCATAAAACCTGCTCCACTCGTCTACAAATGTAAAACCTAGCTCCTGGCAGAGCTTTCCTACCCTGGTGTTAGCTGCCAGTGCCCTAGAGCTCCACTCAGGGAGGCTCTAGCCCTAGGCAAAATTCCTGTTACAAGCACTCTATTGGTACCCTTCAGGGTGGCCAGAAGGGCCCTGTACTCCCGCAGAAGCTCCTCGCTCCTAGTATGACCTATGTTATTTACCCCTACTTGCAGCTGTGGACTTCTTTCAAAGAGAAATACTGGCATACCTTGGAACAATTTGGGAAAATATCATTGCTGTGGATGACACTGGTGTCATGCAAGATATAAGCCTGCATGATTGTCCTCAAAAGAAAGCTTAATTATATTGTGAAGTACTGGAATGCAACCTGTTCACAGTGAAGCCAGCCTCTCACCCATATGGCTGGCTGCATGTGGCTTCTCTGCTGACTTTTCTGTTCCAAGTTATAATTTCAATATTAAAAAAAAGATGTGTATGAATAGATAAATCATAGAAAAATAGGTTAACATAACCTAGCCTTGACTATGATCAAGTTAGATGATATATAATATGTTATGATGGAATATACACTAACCTAACCTAATCTAACCAGAACAACCAGAATCATCCCATGCAAACTTCTACTGGTAAAGTTGAATATCAAGGCAAGTTTGGTTTTTAATTTTTTGGAGGGAATACAAAGCTTTTTGACATGATTATGGTGATATGACCACTTATTTTCTCCATAAATGATTACTTTTCAGATGGTAAAGAAATGCATGATCACAATCCAACTATCATTTTTTGTTACAACTCCTATAAGATAACTCTCAGTGAAGCTGTCAGTGGCATCTGTACACTGTTGAGAATGCTTATTGTCATGTATCTGCATAATTTATATGGGATGAAACTGGAAACTACAAAATGCTACAGGAATTAATAGTCACATCTTAATGATATTCAGAATCATGCTTCCACAATAGCTTTTCTTGTGATTTTTGTAATGGAAGCGGAAAAATGCCTATTTGTTATCTAACATTTTGATTTTATCATCACAAAGGTGGTATGGTTAGGTTAGGTTGGGTAGGTTTTGTGCTTTTTAATCTGCCCCATCTGTTTGGTCAAATCCTTACCCATCTCAGGGGGTTGATAAATGCCTCCTCTATTCTCCAACCTAAGCATCTTTACAGAAAATATAGGTGTCATAGGTGTCATTGGAAAGCACTTGACAATTGGTGTTCCAAGCCACCCACAAAATTGTATCCCAAAAAAGTTACTTTGAATTTGAAAATTAAGTCAAAATCGACCATTGTCCTCACATTTTTGCCCACATTTATGTTGTTGAAGTTTCAAAATTCAAAATTTTTTTAATTTATATTTTTCTGATAGGTAGAGTAGAACACAAGACATTGTCTGAAGCTAATGTTCCCTTCACTTGTTGACATCCTTCTGTTCCTGATACTTCCACTGCAATGCTATGAAGAATCATAGTTAGCATTTGCATTGCCACATTCAAACTTATGAAGTGATGGTACCTGGGCTTATACTTTGGCCTGATCAGGTGCTGCAGGAACACATTTGTTTTTCCTTGTTCTGTACAGTATTTTAAAGACACTGTCTTTGGCAAGGCAAAGTTTGAGCAATGTTGCCTGCTGAGGCCATCAACTTTATTGTCTGAATTTTATTTAATATTGAGGGAAGTGAAAAATGTCAAGTTTTGGTTTTTTGAGGCATTGTGGTCTTAAATGTGTTGTTTTTCATTGGGATTTTCTGAAGTAATGGTGCTCTTGAAATAATGTCTAAAAATAAATTGTACCATTCTATCATAGCTCTGACCTGACCCTTAATTTCAGGTAACCAAATCCTCCCTTACTGTTTAAGAAGTAAAAACTATGCTATCAGTTGCTTATACTCGCAATGTGTCATTTAAGTTGTTGCTGAATGCACTTTTAAAGAGATCATTTATTCCTTGTGAAGTTAGAGAAACCATAAAGGTGGAATCTGCACTATATTTCTATTCAGGAAATTGTGGGACTGGGTTGTTAAATATGTACAAAAACTATCTGAGAACTCTGGCTGTTACTCCTTTTAGCGGTTTTCTTTTTTTCTAGTGGACAGCATCATGTCATTTTGGTACCATTTCTTGGGACATTGAAACTAGAAAGGTATGAGAAGCTTTTTAGAGATGGTTTTCATGAGACATTTCCACACCATCCTTTGTGTCATGCTCAGTGACTTTGTGGTGGTGATTGTTTTAAGGGAGGTTGATTTGCCATAGAGGGACTGAATCATGCCATGTTGTATGGAGGGGAGCTATTAAGATGCTTATACCACACCTCCAATTTTGAACCTCACCCTACACTTGGTGATTGAAGTGAATTGGCATATTGTTTCTGTTTGTGTGACAAGGGGTGATATTTTGACAGGATAACATTTGTTAGCATCAATATGCAGGGAGATATCATGTCTAAGATACAATGATCAAGTCAATGATTGATGATGATGTGATGATGATCCGATATTTGAGATCCTTGAGGGCACAGCCTGCAACTGTGGTCATTGCTTCTTGGCATTGCAAGCCAGATGTTCTGTACTGCACAAGGGCAATGCAGTGTTGGCTTACCTGTAGATCGCAGTGTTTGTACTGCTGAGACTCTATAACTGTAATAGATAAAACAGATTATCTCATCCTGACCTGAATTCTTATAGCTTTCAGTAAATATTCTGTTATTCACAAGAGTCAAATCATGGCATTGGCCACCACCCGTGAACGCAGAAGCAATGCTGGCAATCGTATGAACAAACTGCTGGCTGAGGACGAAGAAGATGATTTTTATGCAAATACCTATGGAGGGTTCAATGAAGAAGAAGAGGACAATGATTACCAGTGAGTACTCCATTTAGATTGCTCCTCTTGCAAAGGAACAACATGTTGTGTGCAGTACTGTTATGTACTGCACACAACATGTTACTGTTATGTACTGCATAACTACTGCAGTAACAGTACTGTATGTGCAGTGTCGTTTTAGACTTGTCTGTCACTGTGGATGGTGGAACTCCTTTTCTCAACAGTTTTGCCATTGAATTCAAGCATGTAGGCATCATTTAAGCAATTGCATGTTTGCATATGCTGGAATGGCATGGCTCGGAAACCAGAATTTTCCGCGACTGAGCTGTATACATTTGTTGATGCCTGTGCCTCACTGACTCCTCTCACACTGTGTCCAGCTCGGAGAAGGAAATCGAGGATCAGGTGGACTCTGATTTCGATATCGATGAGACTGACGAAGTCAAGTCGGACCACGAGGACGTCGACGCCAAAAAGCCTCGGCGTGCCCAGAAGGGGGTTGTCACCAAGGCCTACAAGGTACCACAATCTATTGGGACTGTTGGAACAGAAAGAGATGTATGCTTTATATCTTCATGATCTTATTCAGACAGTACACTAGTGCATACTCTTGCACGATTTACACTTAGCCGAAACCACAGCGTATCAGGTGTCTTTTTATGTGCTCTTCATTGTTCGTAAACTTCATGAAGTATAATCAATGGGGGAAGAAAGTTGGATAATGCACTATTTCATAGGCATAGTAAAACATAGCTGAGATGATGTGCTAGCTGACTCATCTTCATACATCTTAGTATAAGTACATCTCAGGCAGTTTTCAATCCTTTGTCGTGAGTATTGTTGCCTGAGGTGCTTGCAGTGCCTGTATATAGCATGACTGTATGCATGGTCGTGTACAAAGATATGTCATAGCTGAGTACATTGAACATCCATTCTCTACAGGACCCAGTGAAAAAGAAGAGCATCGTTTCTACATCACCACCTAAAGTTGAAAAGAAACAGAAGAAAGCCAAGCTGACCAAAAAGACATCACACACTTTGCACAGTGAGAAGCATTTTCATTGTTCTTGTCAAATATATGATGCTACTATTTGGTTTTAAGTCTTATGTATTTCATATATAGTCCAATGTTTGAAAGGTTAACATTTGTTATGACTGAAGTTCTCTTGTATGCCATTCTGACAATTAAGAGTAGTATGATTTTAGTTCAAGTTCCGCATCTGAGTGCACATTATCAATGTACAATGCACTGTTACAACTACACAGTTGCCATTTGTATAGGTATTTATTGGTCACCATTTGATGCTATCATGGTTATCAGTGTGTGACATATTTGGCATGTGTCCGTGTGTCGCTGTTGTCACTAGTTGGTGCTATCACGCACCAATTGGTGCAATCATTGTTGCCAATTGGTGTTGTATTATTCAGAACATGTTTGTGTGTGGCTCCTGTCACCAGTTGGTGTTGTACTGTCACTGTTGATGTTATCACTGCCATCAGTCAGTGATACGATATTCGGCACTGTTCCGTGTGTGGATGCTGTCACCAGATGGTGCTACACTCATCAGTCAGTGATGTGATATTTGGTATGTGCCCATGTATGACTGCTATCACCAGTTGGTGCTATTGCTGTTGCCAGTTGGTGCCATAATATTCAGACCATGGTTGTGTGGCTGCTGTCACCAGTTGATGCTATTACTGCCACCAATTGGTGCTATCATTGCCGCCAGTTGGTGCTGCAGTATTTAGCATGTGTAGCTGCTGTCACTAGTTGATACTGTCATTTTCGCCGACTGGTGCTATAATATTCGGCACGTATCAGGGTGTGGGTGCTGTTGCCGGTTGGCGCTATCACTGTCACCAGTTTGTGCCATGATATTCGGACCATGTTCGTGTGGCTGTTGTCACCAGTTGGTGCTATCGCTGTCACAAGTTGGTGGTGTGATATCCGGTACGTGTCAGTGTGTGAGCGCTGTCGTCGGTTGGTGCTGCCACCATCACCGGTTGGTTCTGTCACTGTCACCAGTTGGTGGTGTGATATCCGGTATGTGTCAGTGTGTGAGCGCTGTCGTCGGTTGGTGCTGCCACCATCACCGGTTGGTTCTGTCACTGTCACCAGTTGGTGGCGTGATATCCGGTACGTGTCAGTGTGTGAGCGCTGTCGTCGGTTGGTGCTGCCACCATCACCGGTTGGTTCTGTCACTGTCACCAGTTGGTGGTGTGATGTCCGGTACGTGTCAGTGTGTGAGCGCTGTCGTCGGTTGGTGCTGCCACCATCACCAGTTGGTTCTGTCGCCGTCACCAGTCGGTGCTGCTCGGCGCCGCTCGACACTGGCCAAGTCTGCCGAGACGGCGCGCCGACAGCGGGAGCGCGAGCAGACAGAGCGGCGCCGTGCGCCCCGGCAGACCGTGCTCGAACAGAAAATGACCCAGGAGGAGATCCTGGAGGAGGCGAAACAAACCGAAGAGGAAAACCTCAAAACTCTCGGTGAGAAGCCGGCGCGACAGTTGTGCTTGAGATGGCGTTGATAGTCAGACTGCTTCTGCCGTCTGGTCTCCATGATTCTTGTGATAGCCACCAATGCTTCGTTTTGTCTTCGGCAACGGAAATGTATCGAATGGAACTGTGAATGATGGACATCTGGTGAGGTGTGTGCCTGCCTGTTAGTGAGGTTTAGTGCTATTCTCCTCAACTTGATTGTCTATGAATGATGACCGATGGGTTGCCCTGCATCTACTGGTTATAACTATTTCAGCATTCAAGCTTGTGCTGTGACGTTTATCGTTTCGTCTTTGATCCATCGCAAACACGCTACTTGTTTCGCTTCATTGAAATCGCACGTTTTCAGTGGATATTCATCTAATTAGGCCTTTCAACGGACGATGGCCGCTTCGCGTGCAATCAGTCTCGAAAGCCAGGACATTGTAGGACAACTTTCTGGAGCCAGGTTCTCAACTGCAGGATAACGGTTGTGAGAACTCCGTTCTGAAGTATACTGTGACCGATGAATGCACGAGGCGAAGGAATGGGATGTTGTAATCTGCCTTTCGTGCCGTGCTGTGTGGTGATGGATTTATATATGACTAGAGAAGGAAGGGCGCATAACAGATCTTACTGTGTATTGGGCTTCCCCAGGATCTTACTCGTCCTATGATCTGTGCCCCTTTTGAAGAATGATCAAGTCCTGCCAGATAGGAAGGTAGCTGTCAATTTCGACGATACGCCAACGCTAGCCTCGTGCTCCCACAGAGAAGTACCGACTGATGGAGATCGAGAAGAAGAAGGTGAAGCCGGTGAAGAAGGAGTGCACCGGTCCGATGGTGCGCTACCACTCTGTGCGTATGCCGCTCATCGAGCAGGTGCCTGTGGTGGAGCCACCCGCCCCCATCCAGGGTGACATGCGGCTGGACGATATACAGGTGAGGTGGTGAGGAGCGTATGTGCCCACGCACGTACGCACCCACACACGCACCCACGCACCACGCACGCACCCACGCACGCACGCACCCACGCACGCACGCACCCACGCACCCACGCACGCACATGTACGCCCGTATGCACAGACATCTTGCACAACATGCAAACAGTGATCATATTCCGATAAATATCAATCTTTGTTAGGTCCTTTCCATTTTGGCTTTTGAGCATCTTCTTTGTATAAAAGAAAATATCCTTGGAAGAACTTCATGCACAAAGGAAGTAAAAGTGTTCATGTAAAGGAGGTGTATACCAAGGATCTCAACCTTATTCGAATCTTCTCCCTTTTCACTTAGGAGTGTCTCCCTTCTAAAAAACATGCTAAGAACTGCATTCAATGGAAACCAAATAGTATCTTGGTGTAGACTGTGTATCCTGGCTATTTTGAAGGGTTTGCATCAGTGGAATTGCCACAACAATGAACATGCTTGTATTTTTTCATGTCTAGCTTTAGGCGTTGGTATGAGCAATATGACGTTATCGTCGGAGTCCTCAGCAATCTAATGAGGATTTCAAATATCTTTTGAAAATTAGCAGAATGCAGGTATGACCGTTTTTGTTTCTTCTCCAGAACACACTGAATGCAGCATGTTATCAGTTAGTGTATGCCTGTTCAGATGATATATATGTACGCTTTCAGCTTTTTACACATTGCCCTCTACTCCCCTGGACAACCCACATTTCCCCCAAGGAGTATTCTATTGACCAAAGGATGTACCATTGGGATAATGGCTTAGTGGTCCGGTTTTCGTGATGGTAAGTTTCTGAATGTTACCATGGAAGACATTGAAAGTGTAAGATGCTATCGTTGCAGATATGAAACATACGACTCCTTCAGTCAAACATTGTTCAGCACGTATTGATTGTGGAGTAGCTTCGCCTTGTCTCTGTACTTCCATACAGGACGCCGGGTTAGCTCCCTGTGGCACGAACCAGTTGCACCGTGGTGGCGCTGCGCTGCAAAGTAGTATCCCTGCAGTGTTGCAGCGACGAATTAATATCTGGTGTCCCTGCCCCGGAGTTGTGCCGCCAATTTCCCTGTCCCTGCAGATTAACTTCACCGTGCAGCGAGTAAGTCCCACTGCTGTCACTTGTGAGACGCGTCAGACTTTGCCCCTGAGCGGCGACTGACAGGTCAGCCACCATCCAGATCGAGTTCTCCGAGCCGGCCGCCGAGCGAGACGACATCAAGTACGAGGCCAAGGAAGTGGGCCACTGCGAGCGTACGTTCATCTCCTTCTCCCAGCCGGCCATGCTTAAACAGTACTTCCCCGACGAGAAGCCCAAGCCTAAGCAGCGCAGCATTTGTCCCATCACCAGGTGAGAATTTGCATCCAACGTGGTGTATTGTCAACCAATGCAAGAAAGATGCTGTTTGTCAACTGTGATAATTTTCGATGACGCAGCCATATTCCCATGGTTTATTTCCGTAGCCGAATAGGTGCAGCATCTTCTGACTCCAGTTTCGTGAGAGTCAGTCGGCACCTCGATGTTGGCTCCCTTTCAATGTTTGAGGACAGCGTGGTACGGTCGTTGGCGAGGTTTCGCGCAGTGTGGCTGGGCCGCTCTGCGTCAGCTTCTGACGCGGCGGTGCACGACAGTTGTGTGTGGTCACGGTGTTGTTGGTGCCTCCGTCAGGCTGCCGGCCCGCTACTTCGACCCCATCACCCGCCTGCCGTACGCCAACCTACAGGCCATCAAGGTGCTGCGCGAGGCGTACTACCAGCAGCTGGAACTCAAGGGCAACAGGAACATACCCGAGGTAGGAAACATACGTGTACTGCAGGTTGGTTGTGAACGTTGGTCGACCACATAGTGCATTTCATTAGGTTGTTTTACGAGCCAATGCTGAATTCTTCGGATTTTGAAAGTTAACCTAACTAGACGCACGGGCAAAAAAGATAATTTTCAACTAAACACAAAAAGTGATAAATTCGGGACTTGTGTTGCAGAAAATGAACGAAATGTCATTCGGCCAAAAACAAACAACAATCGCAAGGGCATTTCAGTGGCTTCGACTTCCCGTGATGGTTAAAGCTCTGTCTGTGCTATCCAAGTGCAGTGAAAACTCACTAATGTTCAAGACATATCGGCTAAGTTTTTTTTTACATCGAAAGATAGTTTTTCGCCCTGTGATTCTTCCATTGCCTTCCGTCACGGGTGATGCGCAGCAAGGTAATCGCGGTATAAGACCACAGTAAATAGCTAAAATTAAAAGCGCAGAAGCAGATCAAACGAGATCACGATGATGCGGATGCTTAACATAGAATCATATAATAATAGAGGCACAATTTCCAACTTAATGTCGATGGCAAGCTCATTGTAGAATAGCTTGGGTCAATACGTGTACAGTGGCCTGCCAGCATGGCTGGTACACATACAGTCACCTGTCAGCATGGCCGGTACGCATTGCAGTACTGATTAATCAAGCGACCACTATACCATTTCGTAATCGTGCGCAAGATATGACGCAAGGCTTCTGGCTTACTCGTTCCTAACATGTGAAAGTCACGCATGCTGGCAGAAAGTGATGAACTGCGATGCATTAGGCCTGTTGCTCTGAAACTGAAAAGTACTTATCTGGCCAAATTTGCGTCGAACTGATAGGATCGTAAAAGCGAAGCGAAACTCTGTTGGCAGTTCACAAGCTGCTCCAGTCAGCCTCCTCGTCAAATTACATGCTTACTCATGCAACAACGACCTCGTCCAGCACTGCTCCTACAGTAGAGTAGAGTAGAGTAGAGTAGAGTTGCATTACAGTACAGTGGAGGTGCATCTGAATATGAGTGCTGTATGCTTGCTTGCCTCTGCTTTCCCCATGACGAGTATGTTTGTTTGCCTTCTGCTTCCCAAGAATCCCAAACAGCCGATGAATCACATGACATCACTGCTTCTTCTGCACGCCAGTGCTGTATATTTACTCCAATCTTGTGAGAATAAGTGAGTGTCTAGATACGAAACTGCTTTCCATTTAATGCGTTGAAGTTACAGTTTCCAACCCTTTTGTCGGTGGGCGCTGTAAGGCCAATGCAGTCGATGCGCCCGTTAAACCAAAATAGTTAACTAACCCAATTTTCGGTATGCTGATGTTTGTTTCCATGATCCGACGTACAAGCCGACCTCACAAACTGCATAGCTGCGACTTCAGCTCGTTGAAATGATCGTCCTCAGTGCGATCATGTATGCTAAGTCGTCACATCCTGGGTAGTTTGTACGCGCCAAGTGAGGTTATGTCAGCACCTCAAGCTCATGCAATATTCCTAGGAGGGAGAATATGAAACAGACTTGACACTCGGCACGCCTACAGGCAAAAAGTATGGATTCGCTCGCGCTGACCCCTGACACGCCGACAGGTGGGGTCAGATTGGTCTGTTTGACACGTTGCGTACACCGCAGGTGGCGCGCTGGATCAAGTGGCGCCAACAGCAGAAGGAGCGCCGAGCACAACTTCTGGCTCAGCGTCGACAGATGGCAGCAACGTTGGCCGCCGGCGGCAGCGCCAAGAAGTGAAACCACTCGATGAGGAACACTGCGGGCCGTCCCTCAGTGTACGTGAGGATTGTCGCACGGTGCCACTTCGTGTCACACGATTGTATAATGCCCATCGCATGCTTGTCAACGACCCATACGCTTCGTTCATCGTGTTGTATATAATGTTCACAGTGTTCATGCTAAGAGTTTGTGTATTATACATCATCTGTTTGGACGCTGTTTTGTTTGAGCTGAGTTGCTGATCAATGGATCAGGTTTTTGCATGAGCTGACATGTGGCGGTCCGCTCCATCGGTTGTGCTGTTTGATCTGACTGCCGGTGAGAGCATTTCATTCTCCTGTGGCAGCACGACGGTTCGGTGCTCTTTCCACCACCATTTCATCTACATTCTACCAATTCCGGCTCGTTTGACAGAAGATGAACAAATCAGTAGCGGGCTTAAGCAAGCGCATGCAAGCAAAGCATAAAGACGAGTGCATTACGCACATATTGCTCTCTTTCACCATCATAGATAATTTACGTTCACTTGGTGACGTGTGCCCTTCCCAGCAAAGCGTTTCCGCGTACGATGCGTATCCAGATTCCTTTGGATTCGGTGGAAGTTGAGTAAAGATTGCCAAAAGTATGCCAGATTCACAAAGACGTGTCACTGGCCGAAACATCTCTTTAAATGCGTGAATTGCTGATATTTCCCACATCGTGCACGCTGAAAGTATGGGGCATTTACGCACTCACTTCGCATACATGCGCGGTATTGGACTTCAACACGCTCACCAGCTCTATGCTTCGGACGCTGGCAGACTGGGTTAGTCCTGTGTGCGGCCCTCGTCGGCTGTCGTCTGCTTCGGAACCGGCGGACTAAAAGTATGTCCAATGGCAGGCTCGAACCGGGCAACCTCTGCAGATAACATGCAGTTGACAAAGTGGCTCGGGTTCCTTATGATCCGCTCATCCTCTCGACGGTATGGTGGCACCATTTACCCACGACAAGTGATTTGTAAGTGCCTAGATTCAGCACGACTGACGAGATCCTGACCGGTGATGTCATTTCCACAACAGAAGAAATCGCCACTGCTAGACTTTCGGTGCTGTGCTGGTAATAATTGCCTTTGATGAATGGTGCTCACTCGTGCCCGTCGGCCATTGAATGGCTCAGCAGCGCGGACACGAGTCGTACTTGTCGAGGCGAACGGCAACTGGCCTCGCATTTGGGACGGTCCGGACTGCGGACAGAAGTGGCTCGGTCTATTCCTCAGTGTTCCTCCCAATCATCAGGGGCGTCAGTCTGGTCTGCTCTAGCTCTCAGGAGACCCCTCCAGCCCTCAGTGTTCCAATCATCAGGGGCATCAGTCTGGTCTGCTCTAGCTCTCAGGGAACCACTCCAGCCCTCGGTGTTCCTCCCAGCAATCAGTGGTATCAGTCCGGTCTGCTCCAGCTCTCAGGGGACCTCTCCAGCCCTCGGTGTTCCTCCCAACCATCAGGGGCATCAGTCCGGTCTGCTCCAGCTCTCAGGGGACCTCTCCAGCCCTCGACAGTCCTTCGGGCTGGCAAGGCGTCCGTCTCAAGTCGGCTAAAACCACAATCACACGCACACACACACACACACACACACACACACACGCACACGCGCACACGCGCACGCATACGCGCACGCACACGCACACGCACACACACACACACACACACACACACGTTTGAAGTCGGCGAGAGGCCGTCTTCCTCGACTGTGAGGGAAGAACAGAACGTCGCCACAGCAAGATGACTGTGTCGGACGCGTCTGTTACATACCGCGTGACGGTACTGCCGTTCGGTAAGTTCAGTACGTTCCGGCAGCTTGGAGCTCGTAAATGTCGCTCAGTGATTAATACCACTCGCACGAACTGTCTGCCTGCCCGGCCGGTTCCAGTACTGGCTGCTCTCGCATCGGCTTAGCGGTCTGCGTTTTTAGGTTGACGGGGCTGAGAGCTACGGAGGAAGCGTCATTCACCGTTCGTACTTGTCTGACGGCATCAGAGGACCGAACAGAATGTAGCTGCTCTGAACTGACTTGTTTCTGTGTGGTTGCATATCAGGACATGCAGCCACACAGACAAGTCAGCTCAGAGCGGCTATATTCGGTTCGGTTTTAGAGTAAGTTAAGAGTTGTTTGCGTGTAGCGATATAATATTATCACAGACAGTTGAATTTCATGGAACTTGGTATGGCAGGCTATATGCACGTGATGCTCACACGTTACATCATGGTATATCCTTTATATGGAAGTCACACGCATTTGTACACCCGGATTTGTTCTGTAGTTACTTTTGTTAGTGCTGGTAGTCCATATAGAGTTGCGAGCAAATTGTAGAAAAACTATCTCGATTGTGTGCCCAAGAAGTACATTTTTGTTCACAACCGAAGCCGAGAGCTTCACTCGTTTGGGGAGGAGCCCGATCGGCGGCGCGAAAAAAAAGTCTTGATTGAGCTCGATGGAGGAGTCCCAAGAGTTTGAGGGCAGCCGGGAACAGAAGGCCCTGGCATTTCGACGCCCTGGGAGCTAGAGAAGTCCCTTAAAATGTAAAAGCCTCTTGACTGCCCCTCGCCCCCTCCCCCGCAATAAAATAGCTAGCGGCCCCTCCGTCGTAAAGTTCTGGTTTCACCGCTGGTTAAGTTCTTAATCTAAGCTCCATTTGATCTCGTGTGCACACCTATATCCATATCTGTAGTGCACAATGGTGGAAAGTATTTGGGTTTAGGTCCGCTACGTCTTAAGGTACATATAGGTTCCATATCTGACCTTACGAGTAATCCCAATAAAAAGGTGCAGGTTATGAGTGCATTTTTTACTTAGTGAGTAGCAAATAATTTCTTGTACACACATCAGTAGAAGACTGATACTGTAGATGGGTGAAACTGAGTTTGCAGCAATTTCTTCGAGCTATGTGTGAATAAGAGCGTGGAAACGGTAGTCCAGGTAGGAACGATAGTAAAGCAGTTGGCTGCGCTTTGTAGGGTCACTAGTGAATACAGGAGAAAACATTTGTTTGTTTTTATGTCTTCTTGGTAGGTTTTGTCAGGCATTGTATTTTGTTGTCAGCGATGGAAAATAATGCAAGGAGGATGCCGATCCCAGTTCGCCAATGGAGTCAAAATCGGAATTTCCTCCACTGACTACGCCTGATGACCATCGCCCGAAGCTGTACTTTACCCCTGATGCTCCTCGGGATATCACCGTTGAGGACCCACGCTGCACTGTTGCTCTGAATGACTCCACGGAAGCCCGCTGTGCCTCATCGACCCCTGCTCATTTGAAGACCACACACCAGGATGTCCCACCTGTCCAGACCGTCATTTTCCGTACCGCCGACCGACGCTCGAGCCAGACGACCGGTTTATTTGTATTTCTATTTCTATCAATCAGTCGTACCGGTCGTACTCTGCCGCGGCCGCCCGAAGTTGTCCCAGCTTTCCACGGATGCTGCGGCAGTTCTGCATGGTCGCAGTTATTCCTGGCGCTGCACTCCCTGGGTGACTCCGCTGGTCGGGACCAACAGCTGGCGTTTACCGGTCGAGGCCTGGACCCGGGTTCAGCTCGACGTCTCCTGAGGTATATCTCCGCGGACGTTTGGCGTTCTGTTGTCACGGCAGCAGGTGTCCCCTGCCTCTTGTGATGGAACGTTGCGCATGGCCGAAACAATACACTTCTATGGATTCTTCTAGCACACAAATGAACCCTCGGGCCTTGTCTTGACTCAGACGATTCATCGCTCCAGTCTTCCCTCTCCCAGTCTCGCACCTCCTTGGTGGGGTCCGATTTAGACGCTGTCCCCTCTAGCCTCTCTGTTGGAGATTCTCGTCCCGTCGGGGCCGAGGCCTGACAACATACCCAAACACGACACCGAAGTAGAGCACGAGTTTGTCGGCCTGATCTTGTCGAGTTCCGAAAGTAGACCGTCCGACCTCAGCCCTTTCCAATGGTGTGCGGTCACCGAGCGAAGAAGTGTGTAAAGGACTGTACCCCTGGCTGTGAAAATTCATCGCACAAAAACTGCTCCAGAGGTGTCATCACTTGCCACGACATACAAGGCGTGGAACTTGAAGAAATTGACGGCGGCCTTACATAATTCGGTGTTCTGAACGCCAGGAGATTGAAGACAAAATGGGGTGCAGTTTTACACGATACAGACAACATTGTACTCGCATTTAATTCCCAAACACAACCTACCCATGTGAAGATCGGACACGTTATGGTCAGGGTGTGCGCTTATCGATCCATCTCGATGAGATGTTCGCCTGCCATAAGTATGGACATACCTGCCGCCACTGCCGATCCAAACAGAAATGTCCACGATGTGCCTCCTAGAGGCATGTTGAGAATGCTCGCACATCTGAAACGTTGTGCTGTTCTAAAGGGCTACCATTCTGCTCGTAACAGAGCATACCCAGCTTCCAAACGGGGGCAGAACATCATAAATTTGAACTGTGGCAGGGAAGCATCATTCCGACAAGCTCGGAAAATAACCAAAGGGGTCAGCACAACTCGTTCTTACGCTTCCGCGGTAGCCAGCCACGCGCACTCCCCCCCCCCCCCACAACCCTAGCCATCACAGGAACGAGCAGACATATCCATTGTGCCAGTATCGTGGGGCTGTGATCGCCCAGGCAACAATGTGCTGACCAAGATAACAGCGCGACAACTGATTGATATCTTGAAAGAGTGCTGACTGGCTATTATCCATGCAAACCTAGGGGCGGAAATCCCGGCCGCAGTAGCCGGGGCTGCAGCTGTTTACATCTTGCCTGCTCGTTCTGCTCCTGTACAGTAGCATGTTTCCAGCAGTGGTCCGATGCAGCGTTGTCCTGAGCAGCGAACGGACGTTTACAACACCGCTGTCCACGCAACGCAGGCGATAGAACCGACCAGGGTGGCATCCATCCAAGAAACAACTCCGGCAGAAGTACCCAAGGCACATGCCATCATCACTGACTACTCAATGTCTCCGGTCTACACTGCCATCACTGAAAATTCCGGTGCGAAGTGGAGCTCCGGACTCACTGCGCGAGGTCGAGCTGAGCGAACCACGAGCGCGGCACCAATCGTCGGTGGGCAAGACATGGTGGGAAAACCTCACGTGGCCTCGAGACTCGGAACGCGAGATCGCTCTTCGTCGGCGCCGCGTGCACCGCCTGACCACTCTGGGAAGATAATGGTCCATCTCCACCCCTAGTCCCATTGACAGCTCCATCACTCACACCTACATGCCGGAAGCGGATGCCCATCACCACCCCTAGTCCCATTGACAGCCCCATCACTCACACCTACATGCCGGAAGCGGATGCCCATCACCACCCCTAGTCCCATTGACAGCCCCACCACTCACACCTACATGCCGGAAGTGGATCCCCATCTCCACCCCCAGTCCCATTGACAGCCCCACCACTCACACCTACATGCCGGAAGCGGATGCCCATCTCCACCCCTAGTCCCATTGACAGCCCCACCACTCACACCTACATGCCGGAAGCGGATGCCCATCTCCACCCCCAGTCCCATTGACAGCCCCACCACTCACACCTACATGCCGGAAGCGGATGCCCATCTCCACCCCTAGTCCCATTGACAGCCCCACCACTCACACCTACATGCCGGAAGTGGATCCCTATCTCCACCCCCAGTCCCATTGACAGCCCCACCACTCACACCTACATGCCGGAAGTGGATGTCCATCTCCACCCCCAGTCCCATTGACAGCCCCACCACTCACACCTACATGCCGGAAGTGGATGTCCATCTCCACCCCTAGCCCCATTGACAGCTCCATCACTCACACCTACATGCCGGAAGCGGGTGCCCATCTCGCCAGCGCCAGAAGCCAATCACTGGTCACATCGGCGCGCTGAATCGCCCGTGATGAGGTACCCATTCGTGCACCGGGACGTGTGAGATAGACGACCTCCATAACGGGACACTTGTCAATCGCAGCACGTCATGTTTTTTAAGGACTGGCAGCGAATACATGTTTAGCTGAGGCAGTATGCCTCAGATATGCCACAGATATGCCTCGGGGGGATATGCCTCAGCATGCCACTGTTTACTTTTTTATTTTGACACCGTGATCATGACTCCACGATTTTACTACTGCGTTTTCATAAATAAACTTGTCATGGGCGCTATTGTACCATTGCAGTCGATACTCCCCGTAAACCAAAATCACTAACTAACTGGCAAAACCCGGGTTTTTGTCCACCGATTAGTATAATCTCAAGCTTGTCAATTTTTCAGTATATTGCTACGACGAAATCCGGGGACTGCATGATGGTGGTTGTATAGTAGTGTAAATTAGCAATGGTTTCACACACACAAAATACACTAAATTCACCTTTACGGGCGGTAGCATGCAATTTACGTTTATTTGGTAGGAATATGGATGTATGTTCCATTTATAGTCCACCACGAACAGATAACAAACCTTTTGACAACATTATAAAATATTATAGCACACACCAAATACCCTTTCATTTTACTTCAATATGTTAACGTTTATAGTCTAGATTTGGATAAAACACGTACACATCTAGACATTATTATTCATTATTTTGATGTACTGCTTCAACGTCTAAAACACCACATATCATCATATCTGCATTCGGATATGGCTGCAGAATTGTACCACTGATGGCTAAGGTCTTATGTGACATTAAGTTGTGGTTATTGACCAATAAGAAAGTTTCTTAGTCATAGCAGTTCCTTTGCCGCGCCAACAGCGCTTCTTACCCGTGATCCTTCTCCCCATGATCTACCTAATCCGGTGCTGCGAGTTCCAATTTTGACGGCATTTCATCAAAGTAGACTTTCACCAGGCCCGTAATTTAACAAATACTAATCTTCACAAGTGGTCACTTTCATTTTTGGGAAATTTGAAAAATCCGAGCAGTTTTCCAAAGCAAGAGATATTTTTGATCCCACCCACAGTACCCTTGACCTGTAAGTATCCTTCTCACCCGGACCACCTGATGTTTGTGGAAGCTATGTTAATATTCAATCACAATTGTGAACCAGAATCCATTTCCTCCCCTCCTATTGAAAAGCCGTGGCGATCCCCTGAAGTGAAAGATGAACCACCAAGCTCACAATTATGCTGTCTGTATCTCTCGGAGCTGGCGTTCCTTATTCGTCTTAGTTGGAACAATATCGTTGCGCGGAATGGCATTGCCGTCGCTATTAGCGTCAATGTAATTACACCACTACTCAACAGTCGGGGCTTTGCTGTCCGCCTCCAGACGCCAACTTCAGACACCAGGCAGTTTAGCGACGACCGACCAGAGAAGTCCAGCACACGTCCGACCGCTGCGACAACGCCACGTCCGGTTTGTCGCCGTCGGAGCCCGGTCCTGCTCGTCCAGTGCAGCTGGCGGCTGTTCGCGGCGGCTGTTGGCGGCGGCTGTTGGCGGCGGCTGTTGGCGGCGGCTGTTGGCGGCGGCTGTTGGCGGCGGCTGTTGGCGGCGGCTGTTCGCGGCGGCGGTGCATTATGTCGCGCTGGCCGTGCCGCCCGCCGCCGCCGCGAATCAGGCACAAGGACGACGCGCTCGGCGGCGGCGGAGCTTGTCAGGTGTCCACGACGGCTGCCATTGTGCTGGTGGCGCGCGGAGGCGGCAGGCAGCGGCACAGGGACGCCAGCTACTCTGGCGATGGAGGAGGGGTCCACACCCGTGTCTGACGGGGAGGAGAGGTCTCACTATCGTGGAGGTGGGGTGGAGGCGGCGGGCAGCGGCACAGGGACGCCAGATGCTCTGGCGATGGAGGCGCGGTCCACGCCCGTGTCCGGCGGGGTCTCAGGTGGACGGACCCATGCACTAAGTGGAAGCGCAAGTGGACGGATCCACTGAGGTCGCAGCCGGAATGAATGCTTCAGGGATGGATGCCTGGGTACGACAGCCAAGCGACATAGCGTGTCTTCAGGGAAATGGTGGCTACAACAGCCAAGCGACACAGCTTCTCTTCAGGGTTGGACGCCTGGCTATGACAGCCAAGCGACACAGCTTGTCTTCAGGGGTGGACGCCTGGCTACGACAGCCAAGCGACATAGCTTGTCTTCAGGGGTGGACGCCTGGTGCAATACCGGCCAAACACGATGAAAGTTGGACATGTCAACAGTCGGACACGTTAACAGTCGGACACGGTGCCACTCGGGCACGGTAACAGTCGGACACGTTAGCAGCCGGACACATTAACAGCCGGACACGGTGAAAGTTGGGCACGTCAACAGTCGGACACGGTGACACTCGGACACGTTAACAGTCGGACACGGTGACAGTCGGACACGTTAACAGCCGGACACGTTAACAGCCGGACACGTTAATAGCCGGGCTCAGTGACAGTCGGACACGGTGACGGTAGTGATGGTAGGACACGGTGACAGTCGGGCACGGTGTCCATTAGTCGTATTTCAATGAAGCATTAAGCTTAAGAGAATTAAGCATTTTATTAAAGTGTTTGTGTTATGTATACTGGCGCTCCCATGGGCTGTACTCCTTTCAGTTGTATCAGTGCGATATTTATCCCACACCGCAGATATTGCTTTGTAATTGATCCGCGTGCTGGCAAAACGCAACAGGTGACGCATAAATGGTCTATGCAATGCCGAGTATCACAAAAAAGCTTCCTCTACGTTGTCCACTACATATTGAACACAATGAACAATAGATACAGTGGACAATAGCCATGAGTTCTAAATGCTCAAAAGAGACGCCACACCCTACTGCGCCCCAGGTGTGATTGAGGTTAACCTTCCAATCTGATTAATGGACTTTCGTCATGTCATGGAATTACGTCGCGGGTAAGCCATCCCCTCTGACCTCGCATGTCCCTGATGTGAGGAAAAAATGTTTTTTTTTCTCATTAATTTTGCAGTCCAAAGGCGATTATGACCCTGTCCTCTGACAACGCTGCGGTGCACCACGACCAGTAACTAAAAGAAGCCTGGGATGAAAGCTGTTACTTCCATCCGGCGGCATACATCCACAAGCATTCACGGATACATAGAGTTATTGCGACTCACTCAGGGTGCGGATCCCCGTCTGCCACCCGGATAGTTTGCACGCTCGTTAATCTGGCAGCGAGGGCCGGGCGGAAATTTTCATAGTATGATTCGCTTATGTCCGGTGACGGATGCTTGACCCATCCTTGATGACGCTTGATTGAGTAGCGTTTCCCAGGGTGTGTGGATAATTGGTAGAAATTGCAGTCATACTTTGTCAGTCCGATGATGAGTTTGCACGATCGAATGTGCAATTATTTTCCTCGTATAGTATTTCCCTTTGTACATTTGCATGCAACATAGCCTCCAGCTTACAGATGTTACCAGTAGTGTTCTTTTTTTTCTCCATGCTGTCACTTGATCCTGCACAAAGTTATCTCTTTGGTCCAAAGTTTCGTTTTCTTTGTATTCTCATTTCGTCTATGCGAAAATCTAAATAGGGCATTCCACAACTTTTGCACGTGCAACACTTCATCGTGTCTATTGTACCTTCCGCTCCCGTACCAGCGCACGCTGCAGCCTACGGCCTTGCTGCAGCACTGGAAATTTCAGAAATTGTGATTTGACAAGACTGTATTGTATCGTATTGGGCAGAGCTTCTGCTTTCAAATGACACACACACACACTCACTCACACACACACGCACACACACACACACACACACACACACACACACACACACACACACACACACACACACACACACATATGTATATATATATATATATATATATATATATATATATATATATATATATATATATATATATATATATGTGTGTGTGTGTGTGTGTGTGTGTGTGTGTGTGTGTGTGTGTGTGTGTGCGTGTTATCTTAAAGCGGAATATCTGCCCAATACAATACAATAAGCTCAGTCTTGTGAAAGCACCATTTGATCTCGTGACCTCCGACGTTTCACAGACCTCGTGACCTTTGAAAAAAAAAAACATATTTTGATATTTTTCGTCTTTAGGTGATAGGTGCCCAACAATTGTCTATTCGGTGACACGTTTTTCTTGCAAAGCCGAATCCGTAATGGTTCACAGAGGTCAGATGTCAAGGCTTGACGTGGGCTCCAGATAATGGTATTTTACTTGACTAGGAGCATGACCGACAGGGATGCTATTTAAGAGCTACTTGGCCATAGATCACGATAGTGCTAATGTCAAGTACGCCAATGGTGAAAATGATCACCATTGGTTCAGTTCGTGGGCTTACAGTTCGAACCGAATGTTACTCAAGCTTTTAGTAAACCTGTCGATTTAAATTTCAGTTATGTTGAATTTTCACAAAGTTTTTACACAGACATATTACGCTTCACTAATAGCACGGAGAAATCACACGTTCAGTTCCGTTTCAGCGCCTAATCATCGATTAGCACAGAAAACAAACGGCATACATTCAGTGATAGATGTATCTAATGATACAGCCCTATTCGCACACAAAATCAGAGATGTTTTTGGGAAGAATTTCATCTTACTCTGGTATTGCATCTTACCTTGTCTACCGCTCAACCGGCCAACGCCCTGACCTGTCACTGGGCGCCCTCTCATATTGCAACACGCCGATATAGGAGAGGTTCGGTCGTCGCGATCTAGACACCTCTCACATGTACTACGGCCGCATGGTGCATGGTTGCATGGTGCGCATGGCGGTCGGCCGCCGCCGCGCCGGAACTGACCGAGCAAAACATTGAGCGCGAACCGCGGCTCGAGGCGTCCACTGCTGACGTCAGAGTGACGTCAGAGATGTCGACGTCAGCGTGAGACGGCGCCAGCCGACGGGCTCTGGTTCCCGCCCGGATCCCACGATATGCGGCAGCTGCCGTGGCTAAGCTGCCAGACGCATTCGAAAGACGGGTCAAACGTCGACTTCGTTGTAAAAACACGCAGTACAAAAGCTACTTAAAGATACCCTTGTGCAATGTTCGTGGATCGTGCACTGCTTATTGGGAAGGAAATGACAATGTTATCGTGTTTTCAACCTTACGAGTATGAGGCAGTGCGTGTCGGTCGGCGGTGGGAAGACTAAAATGCGTGTCTGCGATATGTTGATCGTTGCAAGGTGATTGGTGTTGTGCTTCCGGCCGACGAGCATGCTTCTATGCTTAGTGATGCAGAATTGAAGCCGACGTGTCGTCTCTGATCTGGGTAGATGCGAAGTCGTGACCATCTCTGACAGCAAGGCGATGGTGATCGGTGCCTCTTTCAAAATGTTTCATTCGCCATCCGGGATGCGGCTCAGTTCTCTTTGGCTTTTGTTTTTGTTTGTTTGTGCTGATTCCTTGCATACGGCAGATGCGAAATCGAACGGTGCGAAATCCACTTCTCCGGTGTTTGTGGTTGGGAAATATCAAATGCTATATTACTTTGTAAGTAGGTGTCGCCACCAGAACGATGGTAACATAAATGTGTGACTTGTTTTGGCAATCGCGCACGGCAAAAATGCATGTGATGACATTAGTGGGTCGTGTGTGAGTGTGAGTGTACGTATGTGTGTGGTGTTTTTCCAGCTTGCAACCGTATTGGTAATCTTGGCTGTTGCTGTGTGTGTGAATGTGTAAGTGTTCTAGGAAGAGCAAAGTGGCACAAGGTGTACTGAGTAAAGCAGAATCGACGAGAAAGAAGTAGTATAGTCGACGGTGGTATAGTCGAATGACGTTTTGAAGATAGATGAGCAGAGATTAGTAGAGATGACCGGAGTTACGGTAGAACTGAAGTGATGATGCTGATGATTTGGGCTTTGGGCACTTCGACCAGGATAAGTCATTCAGCGCCCATAACAAGTTGCCCCTTCCTAGTGGTATAGTTGGTCGCAGGACATAGGTAGTGAAGTGGCGAAGAGTTGCCAGTTCGGACTGTACCTGTTTTGTGTATGTGGTGTAGGGGATGGGTTGGTAATGGGCATCGCCAAAGTGGAGTAAACGTTTCAAATTCATATCATACACTTTATGGAACGTTGATTAACATTGAATTGAGGTGTCTGAAAATGGCATCGAAAAAGAAGTGGCTGAAATCCAAAGATTTGTTTTCGGTGAGGAGGAGAGGAGGGTAGACGGGGCTATGTCCATCTATCCTGTTCAAACTTACCGCGTCCCGGGTTTGTCCCACCAATTTCGAATCCGTGGTTACACCCATGTATGTGTGTGTATTTCATTGTAGGTGGTTGTGGCATGTGGTGCATTGCGGTCGTGTTCGTTTCAGTATGTGGTAGGAGTGGGTGAGTGCTGTGTGCCTAATGCGGGGGCGTGTCAGTCGTGTTTGGGGTGTAGGTATTTCGTGGAGTTGTGTTCTTGCGGAGTCCCCTGCTTGGTAAAGGCGTTTGTTGATTGCCTGGACAATTGTGGAATAGCGGTCTAATAACATAAAGCTGTGAGTAGGGGGAATGTGTGCTCTGTGGCAATGTTGTGGCTGGCTTTGTTTCGGTGTCTGCGTGATCGGTGACGTGTATGTTTGTGAGGCTCGGGATCCAGGGTAAAAGTGGTTGTTGAGGTATCATTGTGCATACATAGTATTTATTTAATTTGTTTGTTACCTAATTTGTTATGCATGAGTTGTATTTTCTTGGGGGCGACGAGAAAGTGTTTGAATATGACAGCATGCGGTAACTCGTTTCAGGCTCCAACAGCCATTGGATGGGTAGATTGCAACCCTTCAGTTAGTTAGTCAGTTAGTTGGTCCAATTAGCGCAATTGATCCTGACCTCAGGTCACCTGACGTAGGTCATTACAATTAGATAGGAGCTTCTCCCATATTTAGGGATGGATACCAAGGACAAAATACGGTTAGAAAAACATACATCTTTCAAAAATACAAAAATTTGTCCAAAATTTGGCAAAATTCTCCGTCATCTTAGGTCACTCACATGACCTTGAACAAAAATCTGAGATATATGTTTCGTAGACAATTTCCAATTGCCCAGTTTAATTACATCTCATTTATATAGGCCATCGATCCTGAAACAGTTTTGGATGCGGTCCTCTTTGATGTGAGATAGGCCACTGACCTTACTTTATCTCAGGTTGAAGTTTTCACATGAGGCCCAACAAAAATGCAGGGAAAAGGTACTAACATCTTGTGGCTCTGCGCGTCACCTATTTTTTCACAATCGATACAAATAAACATGGAGGTAAAAATGCCCCCCTCATAGACTAGGTCAATCAGCGTCTTATAAGAGGATCGTGCCTGCAAACTTATGGGTATACAGGTGGGGACATGAATCAGCTTCTCGGAATGTTGAGATCAAGCCAAAACTCAAGTGTTAGCCAACAGCCGGTAGGTTTGGCCTTCCTTTTTGGCAGTGATCACCAGCTAGCTCTAGCAAACGCCTCGGGCTGTCAGACACCGGTTCGATCTTAAAAGGGGAGCGGGGATGGCCGAGTGGTTAAGGTGTCGGGCTATGGGTACCAAAGGTCCCGGGTTCGACTCTAGCGCCACTCAGGACATTTCCCAATCCCGCGGCCCACCGGCGAAACAGTGTGGGCGGCGCCATTAGCCGTGAATGTGCATAAGGTGTGTCGTGAACCAACCAATAAACAAATCGATCTTGAAAGGTGGCGCCGGGTCAGCCGGCAGTGAGCGGAGGCCAGATCTGGAGATGGCAGGCACCGCTGACCTACACTAACGGCACCGACGGCTGAGTCAGCGCACTGGCGGTCGGCGCCTCGGCGTGGGCCATTCCCGGGTAATCGGCTGATGTTCGCCGGTGACCGCCCCCTGACGACACCTGATGGCCCACTGACATGGTACTGGGACGCTCGGTCAGAGAAGTCGGCGGTCGCGGCCGGCGAGGAACGCCAAGGCACCTGCACCCGCCAGGCGAGTAGCCGCCTTTCTGAGAATGCAGCTCGTGTCCGGGTCAGTGTGGCATTGACGATGGCCGTGCACCGCCGACCTTGACCCCGGCGTCGGCTGATCAGCTGACGACCGGCCGATGCCTGTCAGCACAAGAACAGAAGTTATGCGCAACTCACGCATTCCCGCATGTCCACCGTCTCACATGTCGTAATGCTCACTAGTGGCAGCCACAGAAGTAACCTGCTCTGGCTACTTTAAAGCCAGTGTCAAGTAGTCACGTAAATTATTCAAGTTCACAGCCTCAATTGTCGACATGTTTAGGGCATCCTCCTCACTGACGGGTGTCTAGGATTGGCTAGATCGACTATAATATGATAGGATATTAGTGGCTGGATCAACGCCCTTGCCTGCGCATCGGAACTCTTGATTTGGCTTTCGATGCCTCGTTCATTTAATTCGATTTCAGCGACATCGCTTTGAAAATCCTAGTCGTCCCGCAACTGTATTCACGCTTTTCTGATGATCTGCGAGAACTTCCACACTTGCGTACATTGGGTGGAGAAGACGCCGTCACAAGCAGACACCGTGGTCGAAGCATCGTGCGAGGTCCAGTTGCGGGCAGGGGGAGATAATGTGCTCAAGTGTTGACCTGCTGCCTGTGCCCCTGGCCTACTCTGAGAGAGGGTGGAGGGCGGAGCCTCGTATCGCGGACCCGGGCCTGGCGGAGAGATGGTGAAGAAAGGGTGTAGGGCAGGGCCTCATGTCGCGGACCAGGGCTCGACGGAGAGAGGGTGAAGAAAGGGTGTAGGGCAGGGCCTCATGTCGCGAACCAGGGCTCGGCGGAGAGAGGGTGAAGAAAGGGTGTAGGGCGCGGCTGAGAGAGGGTGAAAAAGGGTGTAGGGAGGCCTCATGCCGCGGACCAGGGCTCGGCGGAGAGAGGGCGGAAAGGACCAGGTGAGGAAGAAAGGGGAGGGCGGCCTCATGTCGCGAACCAGGGCTCGACGGAGAGAGGGTGAAGAAAGGGTGTAGGGCAGGGCCTCATGTCGCGAACCAGGGCTCGGCGGAGAGAGGGTGAAGAAAGGGTGTAGGGCAGGGCCTCATGTCGCGAACCAGGGCTCGACGGAGAGAGGGCTGCGAGAGGATGGAGAAAGGGCGGTGAGAGGGTGGAGGGCGGGGACTCGCGTTGGGAACCAGAGCCCAGCGCACGTTCACTGGTCCCACCCAGCGACGTGTCGCGATTCAAGGTGTGCTCGGACCGTGCACCGCCAGCTATGCATGATCCGTGCAGCTGCATTCTCCAGATGGCTGGCATGCAAGAGCCGGCGTCATAAGCCCCGGTCATGGGGTCGGGCTGAATAGCGGTGTTGAAGAAAGGGCACCGAGGAGCCGGCTCCTGTCCGGGGGATGGCTGTGACCGGGGAGCGTCTGCCGTGCCGAGGAGCCGGCTCCTGTCCGGGGGCTGGCTGTGACCGGGGAGTGTCTGCCGTGCCGAGGAGCCGGCTCCTGTCCGGGGGCTGGCTGTGACCGGGGAGTGTCTGCCGTGCCGAGGAGCCGGCTCCTGTCCGGGGGCTGGCTGTGACCGGGGAGTGTTTGCCGTGCCGAGGAGCCAGCTCCTGTCCGGGGGCTGGCTGTGACTGGGGAGTGTTTGCCGTGCCGAGGAGCCGGCTCCTGTCCGGGGGATGGCTGTGACCGGGGAGTGTCTGCCGTGCCGAGGAGCCGGCTCCTGTCCGGGGGCCGGCTGCGGAGTGTCTGCCGTGCCGAGGAGCCGGCTCCTGTCCGGGGGCTGGCTGTGACCGGGGAGTGTTTGCCGTGCCAGGAGCCGCTTCCGGGCTCTGCCGTGCCGAGGAGCCGGCTCCTGTCCGGGGGCTGGCTGTGACTGGGGAGTGTTTGCCGTGCCGAGGAGCCGGCTCCTGTCCGGGGGCTGGCTGTGACCGGGGAGTGTCTGCCGTGCCGAGGAGCCGGCTCCTGTCCGGGGGCCGGCTGCCGGGGAGTGTTGCGTGCCGGAGGCAGGCCGGCTCCTGTCCGGGGGCTGGCTGTGACCGGGGAGTGTCTGCCGTGCCGAGGAGCCGGCTCCTGTCCGGGGGCCGGCTGCGGAGTGTCTGCCGTGCCGAGGAGCCGGCTCCTGTCCGGGGGCTGGCTGTGACCGGGGAGTGTCTGCCGTGCCGAGGAGCCGGCTCCTGTCCGGGGGCTGGCTGTGACCGGGGAGTGTTTGCCGTGCCGAGGAGCCGGCTCCTGTCCGGGGGCTGGCTGTGACTGGGGAGTGTTTGCCGTGCCGCGTGATTGCCGCTGACCGACAGGCGGCCGCGGCGTCGGGCTCGCGGGCATGTCATGCCTCTCACAGGCAAGACCAGATCCTGCGGTTCCGCGACACGCCCTGAGGGTATTGTTTCGTGTCGCGCCACCGCGGTAGTTCCCTGCTCATCGTGGCCGAGTAATCGGGACAGCCCCATGTACACAAGGGGACGAGTAGTCTAGGGGTAAGTTGCTCGTCTCACAATCGAAAGGTTGTGGGTTCGAGTCTCACCTGTCGCTACTCTTCGCCCGCGACCAGTCGGCGTGAGAGATTGGCGACGCTACATGACTGAACGATCGATGTGTCGCAAAACCAATAACCAACCATCCATGTGCACAACAGGCTACGGTGTGGATTTTTACAGCAAGCACTTGAGCAAGACTGTCCCACAGGAATGCCGAAAAACGGAACCATGCCATGCATATGGCCTGTGCGTATGTCAGTGTGATTGTGTGCACAACAAAAAATATCCGAGTGGGGAGATCAGAATGTCTCCTTAGAGTTCCCATTATCTTCGTCCTCCCTGCACCTTCACAAAATAAATGGCATGCTATTCGACGAAGGTGGGATGCGTTGTCGCCTCCTCTAAGCTTCCATGATGAATGTGCAGTGGAGGTCGGGACGCCGGTACATGGAAGCGACTCCTGATGGCATGAAACCCCATCCTTACGGTTGCCAACCACGATAACTGATTTGAAAGGCACGGAAGATGCGCTTCACCGTGCGCACCGTTAGCTCAGGCTGCTTTGTTTGTCACGCTCCGTCCACGAATTATGTGAATTCTGACGTCATGTGTCGTTCTTTGTCTATTCTTCAAGAATTCCGTGGCCAGATCTCGTAGATTCCGCTGGGAACCCGCGGACTAAAAAAAATCCGTCCACCCCTGTCCTATGTGATTTCTGCGAAGATGGCGACGCACCTCGGATGTCATATGCGAGCCAAAGAAGACAATGACAATTCGCAATAATGTTGTGGAGTGGATACAATTGTGCTTGGTTGTGCGAAAATACCACTAATTAATGTTCATATTCTAACCGACGAGGGTCCTCCATTTCAGCGTGGCTAAATTATCAATTTTGTATGTGGAACCGCAGTATAATAGATAGACAATAACTTCAGAAACGTTCTCTGAGTATTGACATCTCCGCCCAGTAAACACGCCGATGTCGGCCCGCTGTCGGCATGTCTGAACAAGCTCGGCATCCCGTAAACGGCATGTCGGCATCGGGCCGCTCTCGGTCCGACATGGGCATACTGACCTGGGATATCAACACATGTCTGGTTGAATTTGGCACATCAATAGCAGCCAGCTGACGTCGGACTGTTTTCAAGCATTTCACTCCCCAGCCGACGACGGGCCCGCAGCGTCCCGACATCGGCCCCACGTCGGCTACATGTCGGCTGGGTGTCGGCTGCGTGTCGGCTTGGCGGACATTCCACTGCTCAGCCGACAGCGGTCCACTGGCGTCCATACAGCGGAATGACATCCGTCCGCTGTCGGCATGTTCACTGGGCATGGACGAATTCAAATGTCCTCCCTGCCATTTACATGCCTAGTAAAACCTGCACTGGGCTGTCTCTCAACACATGAACACTCAACACATCCATGCCCAGTGTACTGTTGACACCATGCAAATATTAATTTAAAATTGGGCTAAAGTGGCCAATAACAATAAGATCATAGGTGGATCATTTTGTAGAGTTACTGGTGTTGACATTTTCACAACATGTGACTCTACCACATTGCGCTCATGTAACAGCATGCAATGAATGGTAGCCTTGAAAATTAGCAAGAGCGTTTACGAACAGCGACGCAAATTGCTCACATAAGCAATCCGGCGCGAAATTTAACAAAACGCTCCGTGGCTGCAGTCCACAAAATATGCAACGTCATACTCCACGGAATCCACGGAATGAAGAAGACAAAGAAGTCGCCACTGTTATACCATTGTTTAATACAACGAAGAATGGCTCTTAGATGCTCCTGGGTTTTAGACATTGCGTGAGACGAAATGTACGACCCTCAATATACCAGGAGGTGCTGGGTTTACTCAACATCAAAAGTAGCGTTAGGGATCATGCTATATTACTCAACGTTTCGGCCAGGGGCCATCATCAGGAGTGATGATGGCCCCTGATGATGGCCCCTGGCCGAAACGGTTCACTGATGGAGCTGGAGCAACCACTCCTGATGATGGCCCCTGGCCGAAACGTTGAGTAATATAGCATGATCCCTAACGCTACTTTTGATGTTGAGTAAACCCAGCACCTCCTGGTATATTGAGAGTCGTACATTTCGTCTCACGCAATGAAGACAAAGAACGCACCCTTAGTATCGAGTCGACAGTGGCCGGGCTCTGGGGGGGGCGGAAATGACGCACGCGGGCAGCGGGATAGCCCGCAGATTTGTCTGTCAGGTGGAATGCTGAATTGCAGCTTACGACTACATGCTTAAGGAAATAGCTGCCTGGTGCACGTCAGTTGGCGTGCAGCTAACAGAAGGAGGGGAGAGCTCTTTTACAGCCCATTCAACTGCTGAGGCTGCTTTAATGTTGCGGATGCTTCATGCCGATTGGCTGCGGACGATGACCAATGGCGGAACCAAAGACAAGCTCTGAAGTGGGAAGCGTGTCGAGTGGAAATGTTCTCAATGCCCCTTCTCCGCATTCAAGGTTTGCAGGAGGTTTGTCATCGTTTGTTTTATTGGGTATTTCACGGCGCACTGTATGCACGATCACGGCTGATGGCGCCGCACACACTGTTTCGCCGGTGGGCCGCGGGATTGGGAAATTTCCCAAGTGTTTGACCCGAAACTTTGGCACCAAGCGCCCAACACATCAACCACTCGGCCATCCCCGCCCCAAATCTCGTCCTCACTACCCCTTCCCCGTATTCAAACCAGGCCAGCTACTCCACTCCGCGGCTTGGCTTGCCAAAGCTGGATGGGTCCCACAGGAGGTTATACTCTGGTGGCAACGTTGATGCCACTATGCGCTATGAAAATGATCACACACAAGAGAACTGGTGAGAATACGCTTGGAGCTTGTCATTGGACGACTGAATGACAACACTAACATGCCATTCAGTCATGTTCAGGCCAAGTGGTCTGAGTGGAGCCAGTAAGGCACGCTACGTTGCATTTGACAGGGTTTATATTGAGATGCGAAGCTCTGGCCCCAGAAATCAAGTGATCAGCACGGCCCTGCAGTGTCAGGAAGTCATGTTACCTTCACACCCGACTCCATCCCCACCTTCAACCCTGACTCAAACTCCACCTTTAATCCTGACTCCAACTCCACCTTTACACCCGACTCCAGCTCCACCTTCCACCCTGACTCGAACTCTAACCAAGCATATTACCTGACGACAGCACAGAGTTGGTAGAACATCTTGGATATGAACTCACGTAGGCAACTGTTTATCAGTCTTCCATTTGGTCGATGATACCAACCAGCACCATAATACCATAACATAAGGATACCATGTCATATCAGTCAGTATCCTTGTGAAACAACATCTGTGTACCGCTCTGTACGTACCCTTTCTACGAACTCATTGTATGCAAATCATTGAGCGGCAGGCGACATGGCTTACCACGAGGTCGTATGGTTCTCCTCGGACCTGAGCAGCACGCTTATGAAATGCCGTCTGCACAATGGCACACCTGCCGGTGATGCCGCTGTGCTTAGCCAAATCCCAGTCATGTCTTTATGGGCTTGCACTGCCGATACTTCGTGAGTACCAGAGTGGACTTGTGGACGCGTCATTGGGGCAGAATCTGACAGAGCACTATTTAAGATATATATATATATATATATATATATATATATATATATATATATATATATATATATATATATATATATAAATATATTCCAGAAAACAGGTATGTGAGTTAAGGGTTAATTGTATCAATTTTGATGAAGCAGTGTGGTGTAAGTGGTATAATGATTGTCACCGCTGGCTTTTGTTGGTTAAGAGCTATTGCCTGGTCAGCATGTTGTCTAAAATTCACCGTCCCATGAAACACATACGCACTCTTGCAGGTATGTAGCCTCCAGTTCCTGCTCCTCGAACCACTTTTTCATCCACAGTTACTGATTACATAGTTCACGTGCTCTGCATGATGGCGTATCATGCGATTATATATGCTCTAACTGTCACCTGTCAGCTTGATCATTCTGTGACAGGAGAGCCGTATTTCCCACATTTGACGTTCACAATGCTACCAAAAAGTTTCATGCAGTTAGTATTGGTACCTTTCACCGTCTTCGTCTCCACTATGACGAAACTTTTGGCGTGTCAGTGTCGGAGTAAACGGAATGTTTGGAATTCATCGTTACTGCACCACTTTTTTGTACACACCTTTCTCCTGCCCACCAACGAACAGGATCACAAACATTTTTGCTTACCTCAGAAGCAGTGTCGACCCAAGCTAATTTTCTCAAAGAACTGCTACTCGTCCGTGGCCTTCACCATTCTCAGAAGCAGCATGCCGACGAAGGTGGGTGACATCGTCGCACAGAACACTTCAATAGCGGTCTTAACGGCTCGGGAGACACCGAAAGCATGCTAAGCTGGAGCTTAACGCTGGGCTGGAGCCGAGCCTGTCAAAGCTCAGATGAGCCGTCGTTGACCTGCAGAGTCGTTGGTTACACCGACGGTGCCTCAGACAGAGCTACACTGGCCGTTATCTAAATGCGAAATATTTGATTACAAGGGGAACCACCCATTTGCATTCCTTTCATGTATCCGACATGCAATGAGATAGCTACTTGTGCGTGCCTATGGTGTGCTGCTAACGCACATCCACACCTTCTATCCCGACCTGATCACACTCACACATACACCTACACACCTACACACACACACCACACACACACACCTTCACCTATCCCGACCTGATCACACTCACACATACACCTACACACCTACACACACACACCACACACACACACCTTCACTTATCCCGACCTGATCACACTCACACATACACCTACACACCTACACACACACACCACACACACACACCTTCACTTATCCCGACCCGATCACACTCACACATACACCTACACACCTACACACACACACCACACACACACACCTTCACTTATCCCGACCTGATCACACTCACACATACACCTACACACACACACACACACACACACACACCTTCACCTATCCCGACCCGATCACACTCACACATACACCTACACACCTACACACACACACCACACACACACACCTTCACTTATCCCGACCTGATCACACTCACACATACACCTACACACACACACACACACACACACACCTTCACCTATCCCGACCCGATCACACTCACACATACACCTACACACCTACACACACACACCACACACACACACCTTCACTTATCCCGACCTGATCACACTCACACATACACCTACACACACACACACACACACACACACACCTCACCTATCCACCCCCGACCCGATCACACTCACACATGCACCTGCACAGACACACACACACACACTTTCACCTATCCCGACCCGATCACACTCACACATACACCTACACACCTACACACACACACCACACACACACACCTTCACTTATCCCGACCTGATCACACTCACATACACCTACACACACACACACACACACACCTTCACCTATCCCGACCCGATCACACTCACACATGCACCTGCATAGACACACACACACACACCTTCACCTATCCCGACCCGATCACACTCACACATGCACCTGCACACACACACACACATACACACACACACACACACACACACACACACACACACACACACACACACACACACACACACACACACACCACACACACACACCTTCACTTATCCTGACCTGATCACACTCACACATACACCTACACACACACACACACACACCTTCACCTATCCCGACCCGATCACACTCACACATACACCTACACACCTACACACACACACCACACACACACACCTTCACTTATCCCGACCTGATCACACTCACACATACACCTACACACACACACACACACACACACCTTCACCACCCTCACAGACACACACCTTCACCTATCCCGACCCGATCACACTCACACACACACCACACACACACACACCACACACACACCTTCACTTATCCCGACCTGATCACACTCACACATACACCTACACACACACACACACACACACCTTCACCTATCGCGACCCGATCACACTCACACATGCACCTGCACACACACACACACACACACACACACACACACACACACACACACACACACACACACACACACACACACACACACACACACACACACACACACACACACACACACACACACACACACACACACACACACACATACACACGCACAAACATACACATACACATACATATATATATATATATATATATATATATATATATATATATATATATATATATATATATATATAAGTGCGCACGTATCCATGTACAGACGCCTATATACACACACATCATGAATATATGTCTATGCATACATACAGAAATGCATACACGCAAATCGCCTATTCAGCTCATCCTATGGCTTTTATGAACCACATACCTCTGCAGTTACCAAGTTTTCAGGTCGCACCATGGTTGATTTTGTTCAGTTCGATATATATATATATACATACACACACACACACACACACACATATATATATATATATATATATATATATATATATATATATATATATATATGAATTCAGATGCTACTTTGACCCATCATGCTTTTTGCATGTCCTTGGTTATCGTCGGCATAAAAATACCTACAAGTTAAATTTTCCCTACTCATTGCGGTACAAATTGCGAAAGTTAACCTGACCTCGGACCAGCAACGTTGACCTTAAGTACACTTTCGAGACCAGAAAATTGCTGTCACCATGACCTGAGTCTGGTGCTTATATGTTGCGGGACAGCTGGCGTATCTCCTGGCGCATCTCCTCACGCATCTCCCGTCGGCACAGCGACAGGAGATTGTCAGGTGTTGAGCCAGATGGGGGTCGCAGGGCCTGCTTATCTCCCGTGGGCACTGCGGCGATGACCTCTCTGTCAGCTAAGGCGCGCCAGAACAATGCGTCGCTTGAAATGCTGACCGCCGTCTTTTTCTGCATCTGCAAATCCGCTTCTGCGTAGCTGATCAGTTTACCCGTCAGTGCATGCTCCGTCAATTGCGCGACACATGAGTGAGTGGCAGCTGCTGTCCAGTGGCCGCTCTACGGCTGTTTTGTGTACCGAGCAGTGCGGCTGTTTTGTTCCGAGGAGCACTTTTGCATGATGGGTGCGGAGGGCGTCCTCCCACAATTTGTGCGGGATACACGCACGTGGAGGGCAAGCATCGTGAAATAAATTAATATACTTCTCCCTTCCTCTTGCGTCACTGGCATTGTTCTGTTCGGCCTCTGTTTTCTTTACCGGACGGTGTCCGCGCCTGGTGTCAAATGGAACAAGGTCGAAAGCGGAATAGGGTCGAATGAACAAGATCGAAGTGGGATAGCGTCAAATAAAAAAAGGTCGGCGAGTGGCACGTAATGGAAAAGGCTGGACTAGTGTCGAATGGAACAATCTCGGAAGACGAATAGGGTCGAATGGACCGTGGTCAAAGTGAACCAAAATCGAATGGAATCTAAGCTAGGTTAAGTTTAGATTTAACGTAGTTTTAAGGTCTAGGCTTAGGTTTAACCTAGCGTATCATACAATATCTTATCCTAGCCTATCCTATCCTATCGTATCCCATCCAATCCTATCCTATCCAATCCTATCCTATCTTACCCTATCTTATCCTAACCTATCTTAATCTGACCTAACTTAACCTGGCCAAGCCTAAGTCTAACCTAAGCCTAAGCCTAACACAATCAGCTATCTGTGTCGTCCCCCTGTTCATGTAAGCACACTTCTGTATGAATGGTGGCAAAATGCCCAACGCATTCCAGGCGCTTAAAGTACAAATCAACCACCACCACTCTTCTGTATGACGACATGACTCGGTATCACACTTGACACCTTGACTTGACACACTTGACTCACACTTGCTCTGCGGTACCCATGGTGCCGATGCGACACCGCATAACCCGCGGTGCCCGTGGTGCCGATATGACACCACATGACCCGCGGTGCCCGTGGTGCCGATATGACACCACATGACCCGCGGTGCCCGTGGTGCCGATATGACACCACATGACCCGGGTGCCCGTGGTGCCGATACCACACCGCATGACCCGCGGTACCCGTGGTGCCGATACGACACCGCATGACCCGCGGTGCCCGTGGTGCCGATACGACACCACATGACCCGCGGTACCCGTGGTGCCGATATGACACCACATTACCAGCGGTGCCCGTGGTGCCGATACGACACCGCATGACCCGCGGTGCCCGTGGTGCCGATACGACACCACATGACCCGCGGTACCCGTGGTGCCGATACGACACCGCATGACCAGCGGTGCCCGTGGTGCCGATATGACACCGCATAGCCAGCGGTACCCGTGGTGCCGATATGACACCACATGACCAGCGGTACCCGTGGTGCCGATACGACACCGCATGACCAGCGGTACCCGTGGTGCCGATATGACACCACATGACCAGCGGTACCCGTGGTGCCGATACGACACCACATTACCAGCGGTGCCCGTGGTGCCGATACGACACCACATTACCAGCGGTGCCCGTGGTGCCGATACGACACCACTTAATCTGCTGTGCCAGCGGTGCCAATATCCACGGTGTAGGTGGTGCCGTCACGACAGCCTGGTCTCAGAGACGGCCGCCGGTGACGTCACTGGTTCGGTGACGTCACTGGTCCATGACGTCCCGCCACTGTACGGCCGGGTTCCGGCCCGGCCCGGCTCGGCTCGGCGCGGCTCGGCCCGGCGCACCTGCGGCCTCCGCCGGCAGACAGGCGGCGGATGGTCAGCCAGGCGGACGTGTCTGCTAAGCTGTCTCACCACCGGCCGTGTCGCCGACAACTCGGCTGATCACCGGCCGTGTCGCCGACAACTCAGCTGACCACCGGCCGTGTCGCCGACAACCCGGCCGTCTCACCACCGGCCGTGTCACCGACAACCCGGCCGTCTGACCACCGGTCGTGTCGCCGACAACGCAGCCGCAGTGGGCAGCTGTACTGCGGGCGCAACCGAGCCGTGCGCCGGACAACGCGGACGGGCTGGTTGGCTGGCCGGGATCTGGGATAGAGTCCTGGTAGTGAGGCCCAGCTCGGCTGCTCGGTGACTGTTCGCCGTGGACGAACGTCAGCCGGAGTGGGCTGACGTCAGCCTGCGTGGACGGACCTCTGCCGGCGCGTGGTGACCCGGTGCCACCGACAGTGACCTGGCGGTGACCCGGTGCTGTCTGAGACAGACGTGGTGACCCGCTGCCACCGACAGTGACCTGGCGGTGACCCGGTGCTGACTGAGACAGACGTGGTGACCCGCTGCCACCGACAGTGACCCGGCGGTGACCTGGCGGTGAGCCGGTGCTGACCGAGACAGACGGCCGCGGCCGGGCGACACGGGCCGTGGTCGTGCTCCTGGCCGGCGCAGGCACGGCCGGCCATGGCGCGGCTGGCCGGCTGGTCGGCCGAGTGTGTTCGGACGCTGGCGCTGCTCTGGTGGCTGGCGGCCGTCTGCCAGACACGGCGGCGGCCCGGCGAGACGTCCACACTGATCCAGCGCCACCACAGCCGCCAGGTGGCCGCCTGCCGACGCAAGGGCAACCTCTACGCCTACTACGCGCCGCTGGACCGGTGCATGCCGCTGCTGGAGGAGACGTCGCCCTGCTCGCGGCCGGAGCACGTGCTGGTGCTCAACGCCACCACGCTGGAGGCGCAGTGCATGCTGCTGCCGTGCGACGTGACGCGCGTGCTGCTGCCCACCGGCCGCTGCCACACCAAACAGGAGTTCTGCTCGCACGCCGAGGACAAGGAGCTCGTGCTCAAGGAGACCGGCTACGGCACGTGCGACTGTCCGGACGTGCACGTGTACTGGCCGGCCGACGACCGCTGCTACGCGGCGTACACGCGCGGCCCGTGCGCCGCCGGCCAGTACGTGGTGTTCCGGGAGGGCGCCGGCGTGCTGTGCGAGGAGACGCCGTGTCCGGAGGGGCAGGTGCCGTGGCACGGCGCGTGCGTGCCGCGCCGCGGCCACGGCTGCCTCGACTCGGTGCACGGCCACCTGGCGATCAACCCGGCGAACCTGCAGTACGAGTGCACGCTGCGCTGCCCGGACGGCACGGTCGAGGTGGAGCGCGACTGCCACGACCTGTACTCGCGCGGCCCGTGCCCGAGCGGCCAGTACGTGGTGCACGTGTACGGCTCGCAGCAGGGCAGGTGCGCCGAGAACCCGTGCGGCGACGGCCTGGTGCCGTGGGCGGGCGCCTGCTGGCAGCGCGGCCAGTACTGCACCGTCGGAGGGGCGGCGCCGGCGAACCAGCTGCAGAGCTTCAGCCGACGGCGCCAGCCCAAGAAGCGCCAGCCCGTCTGGCTGCCGCGCGACGACCACCTGTTCATCGTCGGTCCGGACGAGCTGCAGACATTCGAGCCGCCGTCCCCGGCCGAGTCGCCGCAGGTGGAGGTGGCCGCCATCTCTGAGGTCATGTCGCCGCCGCCGGCCGACAGCGTGCCAACACAGTTTGGCTTCACTGAAATGAGCCCGCCGCCGCTACAGCCTAACCACAGGCGCCGGCCGGTCTCCCGGTACCAGTCCGCCGCCCCAGCCCCGCTAAGCTTCACCCAGCGGCAGCGGCAGCCTCACGCGCACATCTCCCGGCAGCCAGCATCTCCAGCTGGGTCGGACGTCGATCGTGGTGTGCGGAAATGCCCGCCGGGTCAAGCATGCACCTCGAACCCCTCCGTTCTTCCTGCGCCGCCGTGGTCTTTCAGTGTCGATGCTGTGGTCAGTGGTCTTTCATTGTCGATGCTGCCACCTCCACTTCAGGGCAACCGGCCGCGACCACGGTTCGGCTCATCCCAGCAGAGGCGCGCTCCATCTCAGCAGGCTGCTGACGAGCGTCGTGTTCAGCTGCCGCCGCACATCAGGCCAGCCGCATCTCCGCTCGGTGGCGATCCAGGAGACCGGTTGGCCTCGACTTCAGCAGAGCCTGCCGTCTCGAGACAAACACAGCCGGACGGACAGGCGGTGTCAGGTAGCGCACACGATGGCGCCTCTGGTGGGGAACTTCAGCACGTGCGACATCCGCAAAGTTTCTTCGGAGGTAGTCCAGTGATATCCACACTACAGGACATAGCTGGCACAGACCAGCAATCGCATCTACGTTCGTCGGCCCCAACGGATCTCGTGCGACCTAATCCCCGACCGATTCAATTCTTGGCCAACAGCTACCTTCCGCCACCACCAGATAGCTCTCCACCGCCGACGCCTATTCAAAGGACCCATGTCCACGGGCCAGCTCCAAGTCAGCCACAGAGGCGAGCCGCACCAGATCCACTCCCAAGCTCTTCTTCGCCTGAGCCAGATGCCCCGCCTCCCTGGTACCAAGCGTTCATCCCTGCCAAGCCGGCGCCCCACCAGCTGCAGGGGCAAATTTGCACCGCGCAGTACTCGTTCCTTCCTCCCCCGCCAGGTTTCGAACAGTCGCGTGCGGAACCAGCACCAACCGCCCCTCTACCCACCGAAGAGGTGACCTCGCCTCCACCCGAAGCTGCCGCCACTGCCGCTCCTCTGCCGGTCCGGCGCAGAAGGCGTGAGAGCCGGCTGTCGGAGTTCGTCGGAGTGGTGTCGAGTAGCGAAGACAGCTCCGCCACCCGGCATCTCGCCGGCCAACCGTCGATCGGTCATGAGGTGTACATGCCGGCGCCGCCTTCCGTACTGACAGCCCCGGCGTCGCAGCGGCTCGACGAGTCCACTGCCGGTCGCGAGGGGAGGCGGCTGGACACGTCGAAGCGGGTCGCCGAGCTCCAAGAGCTGCACGGCTTCCACACCATCGACGTCGAGCACCCGTTCAGCGGCGGCTTCGAGACCACGGCCGAGGTGCACGGCCTGCACATCAACATCAACCCGCTCACCTACCAGGTCGAGTGTTCGGACGCCATCGGCTACTACCGCACCGTCAGCTTCGCGCACTACAAGTGCCGGCCGGGCTCGCGACGCGACCTGCTCGGCGAGTGCCACCACGAGGGTCCCAGCTGGATCGACTACCATCCGGACCGGTGTCCGTTCGGCATGCGCCACAATCTGCTCACTGGCAAGTGCATCCGGTCGACGTGAGGTGCGCCGGCGACGATACCGCCGTGTGGCCGTGACCCGTGACCGTGACCAGTGACCCGTGGTCGTGACCGTGGTCGTAACCAGTGACCGTGAGCTGCGGCGACCTCTGTCGTGTGACCTCGGAGGTGGGACGGCAGCCGTTCTGAGTCGGTACGGCCCTCGCTGGCTGGAAGTCGGGACGTGGTGGGTCGGTCACTGGTCCCACCAAGCTGGATGTCAGAAGCCGCACACGGGCTCTCTGTGTGTGTGGGCGAGCCTTCCAGGATGGTTGCCTCCGAGGTGAGCAGGGTGTTTCCTGAATCGTCTCCCAGCTGGACACCACGATCCGATTGGAGAGTGTGAGATCGCTGCTCCTGAGGGGGCGCAGGCCGCATTGATATCATCTGGTGCCTGTCTGGGAATGACTGGTCGAGGGCGATGGGGGTGGTCTAACGAGCTGAGGTGGAGGGGGGCTTGGTATTAACGTATAGACGTCAGCTTAGGAGGGCTATGGAGTCGACATTATCGTGCTGATGGTGTAGTGCCATGCTGACCACGAAGTGACGCTGATGATGTAGTATCATGCTGATCACGAAGTTGTGCTGATGGTGTAGTACCATGATAATCACGAAGTGATGCTGATGGTGTAGTACCATGCTGATCACGAAGTTGTGCTGATGGTGTAGTACCATGATAATCACGAAGTGATGCTGATGGTGTAGCGCCATGCTGATCACGAAGTTGTGCTGATGGTGTAGTGCCATGCTGATCACGAAGTGATGCTGATGGTGTAGCGCCATGCTCACCACGAAGTGATGCTGATGGTATAGTGCCATGCTGAGCACGAAGTGATGCTGATGGTGTAGCGTCCTGCTGATCACGAAGCGATGCTGATTGTGTAGTGCTATGCCGACCATGAAGCGATGCTCATTGTGTAGTGCCATGCTGATCACGAAGTGATGCTGATGGGGTAGTGCCATGCTGACCACGAAGCGATGCTGATTGTGTAGTGCCATGTTGATCACGAAGTGATGCTGATGGGGTAGTGCCGTGTGGACGTGGATCTACGAACGCTGCCATCGACTGAGTGACGATTCTCCGGTATTCGTGATCGACCAGACAATTCGCCCCGTCATCCTGGAGACGGGTTCATCCACCCGAAGACACCGCCAAGGTGCATCATGATAACATGCTGCAACAACATCGCGGCGAAGTGCATACCCATGCCCCGTGAATGCTAAGTAGGCCGTGGTCACGAATGCAAGCGTCAAGAAGCATGTACGCGCGGCATGTGTGCAGCTGGGTGTGATCTACGTACTAAATGTCTATTCCTTGCCTGGCGTTTTCCAGGAGCTAAGTTAGGCCGGTGATTAGCGTTGACCGGACTAGTCTTCAGTTCGCTGTCGTTTGTATACTCGTTTTTGATCGTGTCTGCCTTTCGTGCTTTTAGTCATGGTGAACGAATAGAAGCGAAGACATTTAATGTTTTGGGTGCCACAAAATGTTATGCTGAGATAGATATACTTTGCGTGTCATTGCCGCTCGTGGACGTGATTCAAACCTCGCTCATAGAACTAGCGGTAGCGGGCTAAAGTAGCATCTCACAAGTGCGTCACGCCCAAGGCTAGCAAGTCTCCCAATCATCTCACGCTACCAAGCAAGGTGCAAGCGGTCAGGTTTTTGAATGATTTTTGCATGAGTACCCATGTTATGAGGCATAAATCGTTCATTGTCACAGCGGCTGGGTTGCAGCCAGCTTGTTCGTGCATGGCGGTTGATCTGGGTATCACGATGACCTGACGCAACTTACATTTATCATCTCACGACAGTGGCAATTTCCGTTTCCGGGTCATGAAATCATGGTACGGTGTTTTTATTTGGAACAAAAAACTTTCATCGGTCGATGTTGGCAGCCAGCAATCAGTAACCACCGAAAATGATGCATCTTGCATCTGTAGCATGAGACTGACTTCGTGCCCTTCTTTTGCCTACCTGGTGACTTGGCTCCATGCACATCGGTGCCGTCGTTGACTTGTAAGATGGGACTGGGGTAGCACTTCTTGTAATCCGTTTACAGCTCACTGGCATAAGTCTACGATTGCCAATTGTTCCTGAGATGTGGTCATGTTTCCCACACTGCCGCTACACCATACTGCACTTGGATGCCTTCATCCACAAGAAGAGAAGAAAGGGTCATCGGAGATGATCTTCACTCTGGGATATCAATGTGCATTCTTTTTCGGCGATAAGATCCCGATTGTCTTCAGCGGTTGCTGGGTATTGCCCAACACAAATCATGTTTTTTAAAATAAGTATTTGTCCGGTCATCGCTGATCACAATAAAGAGCATCAAGTTTGTTTCGACGCCACTATTCATCTACAATCTATTCGACATTTACTGAGCATTAACGACGCATGACGATATCTGGGAAACAGCAGGTCGTCATAAAAATGTTTCGAGACAACCAAACTCAGGCGGCTCCTTTACTTTTCGTTACTGGCAATGCAATAATGATGATACTACTCGAATTTCCAACCTATATTTTGCATCTCACCCAGTCAAACTGCTAGGAGTATTGTTCAGTACTACCACAGCAATGCCTGTGGGAGTCTTCCCGGTGGTGTGGGTCTACCGAGCAGAGCAGCCCCGGAGACTCATGGGCAGCGATTTTCGACTACGATATTTCTCCCACCCGAGTACACATTAGGTCATGAGGCCAATCGTCCATACACACCATTGGCTTTATCGTCAAATTATTTGGCTGGGAAAAGACTGGACGGTGCTCTTGCGCTGCACTCCTCTTACCACAGCAGTAGTACACCACACTGCTCTTACCACGGTAGTGTTGCACCACATTGCTCTTGCCACGACAGTGGTGCATCACACTGCTCTTACCACGGCAGTAGTACACCACACTGCTCTTACCACGGTAGTGTTGCACCACATTGCTCTTGCCACGACAGTGGTGCATCACACTGCTCTTACCACGGCAGTAGTACACCACACTGCTCTTACCACGGTAGTGTTGCACCACATTGCTCTTACCATGGAAGTGGTACAGCACACTGCTCTTACCACGGCAGTAGTATACTACTGCTCTCACCACAGCAGTAGTGCGCCACACTGATCCTACCATAGCAGTAGTGCACCACTCTGCTCCTACAAAAGCAGTGGTGCACTACACTGCTCTTACAACGGCAGTAGTACACTACTGCTCTCACCATAGCAGTAGTGCGCCACACTGCTCCTACCACAGCAGTAGTATACCTCACTGCTCTTACCATGGCAGTAGTACATCCCACTGCTCCTACCACAGCAGTAGTACGCCACACTGCTCCTACCACAACAGTAGTGCACCACACTGCTCTTACCATGGCAGTAGTAAATCGCATTGCTCTTATTACAGCAATAGCGCGCCACACTTCGCCCATTGTAGGCTCGTACGACACATCCAACGCGACAGGGGAGAAAAAAACGCTCAACTCAGCCCCGTAATCCCGGATCTGGTCGCGCCCGTACACGGAAGAGCCACCAGCTGAATGTCATCTAACAGGGACTGGCTGTCCGGCATCGAGACTGGTGGAATCGGAATCTGTCCCGGCTGGTAACTGAGGGGATCAAGGCTGGCTAAAGAGGCACCTGGTGAGACCAAGACTAGCTAACGTGGCAACTGAAGGAAACAAGACCAGCTCACGTGGCAGCTGATGGGACCAAGATTCAACCGACATACAGGTGATGGGACCAAGACTCGACTAGCGTGGCAGGTGATGGAACCAAGATCAGCTAACGTGGCAGCTGATGGGACCAAGACCAGCTCACGTGGCAGCTGATGGACCAAGATCAGCTCACGTGGCATCTGATGGGACCAAGACCAGCTCACGTGGCAGCTGATGGGACCAAGACCAGCTAACGTGGCAGCCGGCTGAACTGAGTCGTGACTAACGTAACACAGATATCAGGATTCAGGAGTGATGCAGATGCGATGGTGGTGACACCTTTGGAGTGAGAGTGATGCGGATGCAGATGCGATGGTGGTGACACCTTTGGAGTGAGAGTGATGCAGATGCGATGGTGGTGACACCTTTGGAGTGAGAGTGATACGGATGCAGATGCGATGGTGGTGACACCTTCGGAGTGAGAGTGATGCAGATGCGATGGTGGTGACACCTTTGGAGTGAGAGTGATGCAGATGCGATGGTGGTGACACCTTTGGAGTGAGAGTGATGCAGATGCGATGGTGGTGACACCTTTGGAGTGATAGTGATACAGATGCAGATGCAACACTACGCAAGTGTTGAAGGCGCAATGCCGTCCAATCTCTACATATGTCAGTTACACTCGAGCTGCCTTAAGTGTTTATACAACCATGCGCCCTCAAGCATGCACGCAGACCTGATGTGATTTTGGCCTGGTGTGATTAATTGAAATGCGTTTATGAAGGCAGAAATAAAAACCGTCATCTCTCCCTGGGACTAAACTTGAGACACCCGAACATAGATAAACCATGTCACCTCTTTGCAACCCGCGAAGGATGACAAATGCCGGCTGAGGTGCGGAGTGTTTCGCAAGTTGCCCGCGCGCGAGATGTCGCCTCAAACTCCATTATTTGAACAAATATTTTGAGTACTTCCGGAGAGATATTGCAACGAAGTTCCTAGGTCACAAACTGAAATAGCAGAACTTCAAATACAGTATTACAACGTGAGACGATAATGGAACCTTCTCGTGTGCGGCAATTCAGGATGCCTCGCTTTGTGAACAAGGATATGGAGTGAAGAACAAACACACGATGAAGAATATTCGGGCAAAACTTGGTAAGGATCACGCTTCAAAGAGCACATTCGTTGTTGCATTTTTTTAAAGTTTGCTTTTTGGTAAGAGTTGAGCATTTCTTGGTAGGGATTGCACTTTTTAGCAAACGTTGGATATTCGCTCCTCACAGGGTCAGATGTGGTCGGAGGTAATCAACTTCACGAATTTGGAGGGAGTTAGGACGCATCTACCAATCTTGAGTTGGTAGGATGTGGTTTTCTTGAGGGATTGGGTCATGCCAACAAAGAATAAGGTGGCTTTATTCAGGTTAATCTTAAAAGAGTCGGATGTGAAGTACGACTGGCGAGCCAGGTTGATCTTCTCCTTCAGGATTTCAGGGCGGGTAGGTCATCAGGATGTGCAGAGTCTAGCAGCTGGGTGTACAGGATACTAGAAGCCTTCCGTACGAGCCACCTCGGATCAACGCCTTTCCACTCCAGCTTTTGCTGGACGGGAAGCCATGATGGATACTGTCGAATGGTTTTCTCAGGTCGATTGTGAACGAAACTATGTGATAAGTGTCGTGGCGGCGTGTGATCTACTCGGGAGCGTCGACCAGGGCGCCCTCCGTTGAATGCTACGGCTTGCAGGCATGTCGGTTGGAAACGAGCACGTTTCTTCCCTGTGTAGGAAGCAGCATTTCGCCATTGGCGCCACAACCCATCTAATATGGCCGGAGGTGATCTCGATGTGAAAAGAGCTACCAGTTTCAAACACATCTTTTGTGGAACAAAAAAAAGAAGACATTTGCGTAGCCTGACTGACTGATGATTTAGAACTAATCCTCAAAGATATTTTGTACATAGTCAAGGAACACCAGTATTTTCTGGTCGTAAATAATTGTAAGCAAGTAAGAAGTTAAATTAACCTTCACTGTCCAGGAAAGACTTCATGTTATAAAATGCGATGCTGTGTTTCTACGTCATAGGTCATTGCGTAGGGCACACACTCGTTGCATCGGTAGCCATCATTCGCTGACCGCAACCGATGCAAATGGATTGTGCCCCGGACAACTACCTAAGGTCGGAACGTCAGAATTCGGCTTCAAAATTTTCATAGTACTAAATTTTTCCTGAACAGTCAAGGTCAATTTAACTTCTTGTTTTGTCTAAAATAAAAAATGTTTGCCCTTTTTAAATGCGCTTCTATAAAGTCTTGTGTAGCATTTATGTTGCATGATGAGAATGGAGAAACTATTCAGGATGACAGCAAAAGCACACGTGCTTTGAATGAGGCTTTTGCTGAAAATTTCCAGATCCGGCAGCCAGTCAGCGCCAGTGTACCCTCATTACCACCAGTGGAGGGCTATGCATATATTTATATTTCATATTTCACGGTTATGCATATCCAAAGCAGCAGTCACCACAACCTTACAGTCTACAGCCGACACAATGCTTGTGGATCAGACAGCCTGAGGGCACGCATAGTCCGTGAGTGTGCGGAGAAGCTCACGCATATTCTTACCAAAATATTCAGCCTCCAGTACGTTGGGAGTATTTCGAAACCGACGGAAAGTAATAAACATCATTCCCATATGCAAATGACGATTGCAGCATCCAAGAAGAAGAAAAAGAAGATGATCCCAGAAAGATCACAAAACTACCGATTATTGTCTTGGTTGAGCCGCCCCGGTGCCAGACATCATCGGGCAGACGGTGTGAGGGGAGGGGGCTCGGTGGAGTAGGCGATGCCAAGGTCGGGTGAACATTCGGCGAGGCGTGTCATCGGTAACTGCACCGCGCAGGCTGTAAACCATGATTAGCGCCTGCATTTCGCGGACAGGCGGACTCGAGTGGCACGCACGAAGGGATTTGATTAGCAGTATATATCCGCGCATGGATTAGAGCCAGATGATAAAGCAAGTGTAGATTTGCCTAGCCATGAACTTGTGAAGGTGTCATATCGGACCATCGTGAGTTAATTGTTACGGTATGGTTTTTTTCTCAGTTGAACTAGGCTCGTGATTTTCCGAAATATGTCCATCGATCAGGCAATACCAGGCTGACGAAGGAAATCGTCTTGTCTTCGAAAGCTGGCATATTTAAAATAAGGAACTGGAAGAGCAATCCTTTGCCACGTGCTGAAGCCGTAGACGTAGCCAGGGGGCGCGGCGGGGGCGGTACCCCCCCCCTGGACTCACACGGGCCCCAGGCACGGCCCCCAGGTGCGCGCCATGGCCCCGTACATAACCGCCACCACGGCGGAGATGAGAAGGCCAGCCGCACTTTCACGGTAAATGATTCTGCTGTCGGGCCCCAAGAAATTCCACGGACCCTCGCGGACGTCTACGGGCCCTTATGAAAGTGGCTCTTACGAACGAACGCTTACCAGCGCTGACAGACACCCACGGACCCTTTCGAAGGTCTGCGGACCCTTGCGAACGTCTACGGGCGCATGCAGGCGCCTACCGACCCTACGGATGTGTGTGGGCCCTTACAAACGCTTAAGGGCCGTTGCGGATGATTAAGGGCCACTGCCTTTCATCTGTGTAAGGCTCACGGGCTGCTACGAACGTCTACTGGTCCCTTCTGCAGCTGACGGTTGCCCCCTGATCCGCTGATTGGCGTCTTGCAAGATCCGTCATTTGTCACCGCTTCGTGACTTTAGGTGATGTTTTATGCGCATTCCAACACTTCGCCTATGGGCTATTACGAACGTTTGCGGGCGTTTGCGAATATTTATAGGTCCTTACGCGCGTATACCGAATCTTACCACCGTTTGGAGAACTTTACGAACGTGTAAAGGCCATTACAAATGCGTGGGGCCCTTACGAATGCGTGGGGCCACGGGCCCTCATGTTATTTGAGAAATATACGCCCCGTTCCTTGTAATGGATTCTTAGACGGCAGCTCAACTTGCAAGTGACGTACACTCAATGTTGCACCATAATACTACGGAACCCTCACGACTCTAACACCGTGTTGCATTTGGAGCGCAGGCTGCCGTTCAAGTCAGCTATGCTATTGACGTCACCGATAGAAATTGCGAACAAAGCTGACGATTTGTGTTCCACTCGTGCACCATCCACGGCTTCTGCATCTCCCGTGTAGTGCATCCTGATCCACTCATTGGCGTCTTGCAAGATTCGTCGTTTGTCACTGCTTCGTAACTCCAAATGATGCTTTAAGCGCATTCCAACATTTCACTGCTTGAATATGCACATTCTGGTGGCGCTTATTAACCTTCGGACACTACTTCATGGCTTCGCATAGCATCAGAGCTGAGACATAAGCCGCGTGGTTTATGTCAGACTTCTTGCGTCAGCGGGAACACGAATTGTGATGACGTCATCGCTAACCTTGTGCCGCAGTTCGGATTGGCCGTGCTGGCATGAAACTGCAGCGCTGGCGAATTACCACAGCAATAGTGCGGACATGTTCGTCGGACTTAGAGTGTTGTCGGCCAGGTGCGAAGTGTGGACAGTGGACGCCAGATCCGGCGACCGTGCCGTGCAGGATCGAAGGTTGTATCCGCCTTGCTGTCGTGGTCGTAAAACATGTCGCCGGCAAGACGGCTCGGCGCGACACCCATTGGCGTCATCCAGGACCTGTTTTGGTGTGCTTACTGCGGTGACAATTGCCGCCCCCTCAAATGGCCGGTTTTGCCCCCACACTTACGGATTCCTGTCCACCCACTACAGCTGGCTGTCGTGGACTACTAGCTACAAAAATTGTAATACCCACATGAAAGAAATCGTGATTGAGAAACGAAAACCTTTAACATGGGTGTCAAAAGACCCAGCCAAGCCTCTAACTGCATATATCTAACATTGACTTTTACATAAGGTAGCTGGCCCATTCCACGACAAATCGACAAGTTAAAGGGCCAAAATAACAATCGATATTTTATATTCGGATGAAAATAATTGTTTGGGGTTATTTGATGCGACAAATCCAGCTGTCATTTTTAGAAAGATCAGGTCAACGGTCAAGGATTTAGAGCCTAGTCCATTTTTGAGATGTCACCTAACAAGGATCCCTTTTGAGATATCGAACTCAATGAAGAACGGTCTGAATAATCAAAAGTATATATCGGTGAACTCACAATGACCCACTGCGTCTTTTGTCCATTTATAAATTTTTGTTTATGGGATATTTTAAATTGTGACATCGTGACCTATGGCCACGTGACCTATTTTAACTATCAGGACAGTCACAATGCGATTTGAAAAAGTTCAGAAGTGAAGTTCGATATCTTATTTTTGGAAGAGAAATAAGGGTTTGTCTCTAATACATACCCGAATCAATAAAATAATATAATACAACCCTAATCCCACCCTACATAGCCGTTCAAAATGAGGCATGCATAGTCGTTTTTGCGCTAGCTTATCGTGGCCTGTGTAAATATGCATTTAGAAAAGTATATCACTAAAGTGCAAGACATTTGACGTTCCAGGCACGTGATGGGATGAGAATGCTAGTCATCTGCTATTTAATGTTATGCTGCACAATTGTTCTAGCTCGCTGTGAGGTCAATAGCAGGAAAATGACAGAAATGTATCAAAATTGTGGTTGTAGATGATTTATGAGTTATGCCCTACCATGAATTACAGCCAGAGAGAAGAATCCACAACATAGCAATTATATTCCGGTAGCCGAGAAACCATTCGCACAACCAATTATTGTCTCGAAAATGAAAAAGATTTGAATGCAATGAAATATCAAGAAGGACACAAGCAAGGGGTGGCTCCGTGTTTGGGTGCCCAATGCTCACTTGCTCACCCTGGCTAACAGTCTTGCTTGTGAAGTGAGGAAATTTCTGAGGATATCAGTGTATGCCAATGTACGTACATTTAAGCATTCATACATTTGCACTGACGCACATTTACTCATACATGCATTTGCACTGACGCACATTTACTCGTGCATACTCCTCCATGCTCGCACATTTGCACAAGCGTACCTTGGCTCATACGTACATTTGTGCTCACGTACTTTTGCGTTTTCGTACATTTGCGTATACGTACATTTGTCACACATACATCTACGCTCACGTGCAATTGCCATACGTACATCTGCGCTTACGTACATTTGCTTACGTACATTTGCGTACGTACATCTGCCATGCGTACATTTGTGACCTTAGGTCACGACGTCCCGATTTGAGATGGCCCATAAACGAAACTTCCGAAATAGCCCAAAAATGCAGGAAATTTCATCAATATATTATTTTGCACAATTCGAATTGTTCTTCGTCATATTCAGGACCTCAAATCACCCTTGTTTGATGACATCTCAGAAATTTCCGAGGCTATAACTCCTTCACCGATGACATGATCTTTTTGAATATTGCACAGCTGGATTCTGTGCATCAGATAACTTCACACAAATATTTTCATTAAAATATAAAATATTGGGTGCTAAGCTCTTGTCCACTTGTGGAATTGGCCGGCTGCATATTGAAAAACATGCAAATAACGCCGCAGATGTGTACGGATGCAATGACGGCTTCAAAAGAATAAAACTTTTTATTTACGGACTCACGATCTCTAAAAAATCAAAGATCAAATGATAATGTTCCGAAGGACGTTTGACGTCAGACTTAGGTAGAGGCCATCACAGCCCGAGAGGAAACCTTCTCCCTCCGTTGATCTCACGAGCCAGGGCCGTGTGATTATGGCGTGCACTGGGAGGAGGCTTTTATGTTTCACAATCCTTCGGTAACTGATTAGGCCAGGATAGGGTAGCAAAACGGTCGGGTGATGGCATTGGGCGAGGCGGGACCCTGGACCACCCATCAACGCTGCTCCCAGTCGCAAGTTTCAACGTGAGTAAGGTTAGGTAAGTTGGCCATTAATACCTGAGTCCAGTTATAAGGCCGCATAAATGCCGACGTTAATTTTCGCCGTCCGGTTTTGCTAAGCCTTGATGGCAGTAACTAAAATAGACACAACTCATACAATCAGGGGAGTCGTGTCAGCCGTTTACAGGTAAAATCTCTTAGCGGGTAACTTATATGTATTTGGGACTAAGGAAGTCCTAAGTGAAGGGGGGGGGCGTGGGTGCGACTCGCTAAATACTTACGTAGCAATGGAAGGGAAAATCGCGGGTGGCTAAATACTTACCGAGCAATGGAAGGGAAAATCGCGAGTGGACTGGTTTTTTTGTGTATTATTTGGGGCTGAATAATCGCGTGAGAGGAAAGGAGGGAATGACTGTTGCATGAATGGTTGAAGGGCCAGTTTTAAGGGTCAATGGAATCGGCTCGAATGCAACGCAAGTATTCAGCTGTCAAAAACATCACTGTCAAAATTGTACCAGGACATTACCCGGGCACCGTTTGCATCTGGCTGTCCGATAACATCCATCTTGTGCGCGTTGGTGGTGGTGGAGGGGGAGGTGAATGGGTGGTGAATGTGTTTTGATATATGGTGGTGCACGGATGGGTCCAGTACATGGACGAGCAACGGCAGCAGTGTTGGCACCGACGCCGTGTACCTATGCAGCATCTCCATCCATCGGTGTCACATCGCACTCTAAGCCTACAAACCCTACTCCAGCATAACCAGCTGGGCGCATTCAAGGACGTATGTGATTTGGAAAGGAGCCTGCCCTCGTCTATGTCAATTCGTGTAGTGGTGGCAATGGGCTATAGCAGCGTTGGAGACGGCATCCCGCATCAGAGCGGATGAAGTGATGGGCATGAGAGCAACAACAACCTACCGACTAGACTACTAGACAGCCGCAGCCGCAGTCGCACAGCGACCCACCATCTAGCCAGTGCCGCCGTTTACGAGACACCCCCAATGCAGCCGAACCCGGCGTGTTCGGACCCCCCTATATGTACATTATCTACCAGTTGTCACTGATCTTAACAAATCCGTCGACCCATAAATACATGTTTTTTTCTCATATAGATAGCAAAAAAACTGTGAGGTATAGCATACTGAAACTTGCCCTGCCTTCTCCGGTATTATCTACCGCAGTTTATGGTATGCACAAAGTTTTATTTTTTATTCATTATATAATGTTACAGGGTTAATATTTTTCCTCCGTTTATCGAAAAAAATACATCTGGATATGCTAGCTTAGGACATGTTTAGCTTTATTATTTGGAAAACACTGATGCATCTCTAAAAACAAAATTTGAAGACATGGGGGATTATTTTTCCTCAAAATGGACGTTCTTCTATTAATTTTGTTTGTTTGTTAAGAAACAAGCACGCGATAATCCCACAAGTATGAGGAAAGACTTGTCTCTTTAATCAAGATTGTAGAAGGAACTTGGCTCAAAGCCATATCGAATGCTTCCGCTTTTGTGACGTCACGGTAGTTGGATATCTATGAGCTTCATACCTGTATGGCTCCTCCCATGTACATTTATGTGAACTGTTGGCGGTCAGTTTCGTCATCACAGTAGTTGTACGCTGGTTATTCACTGGCTTTTGTTAATTTTTTGGGTAAGCTTACACTTAAAGTATTTTTGAATTGTAGGATTTCTTTTTTTTATTTGCTGTTCAAGGTGATTTCAGATTTTCTGGAATTTCTTTTTCTAATGCAATGTTCATCAATGTCAAAGGGATGTGACTACGTTTATTCTGCAAATGCATGCTCCTCATTTGGGAGGCACAATAACACCCAAAAAGAAACTTGGAGTTGGGTAATATAGCATAAAAAGTAATGTTCAGAGGCAATACAAAAATTGTGTAATACTTATATCATAACCTAGCCTAACCTTCCATGCAATAAAGCAATTTTTGGTTTCTGAATGTGGAAGTTTTGGAACATTTTTTGTAAATTTGGAGATCAAGGTAACATTGGATTCTTTGGATTTTGAATAGGATGCTTTTTGATGTGGTTCAGATGTGACCACTTATTTTCTCTGCAAGTAATTACTTTTAAGTCAATTGTGGTTCATACAATTGATGACATCATAGGCAAAATATGGAGGAAACGTGCTGTGATACCAACAGTATTTTGTGAGTTAATGCTGCAACCATTTACATACCTTAATGAGATTGTCTGGTCTGTGGATTGTCCATTTGTACCTTGATGGTGTCAGACTGACCAGACTGACCAGCATGGCTTTCAGACTGCAGCTTATGAAGCTTCCATGCTTCAGGAAGGAAATTATGAATATTGAAGCTGTGGAAATCCTTTAAAAACAATTGTTGGCAGGGCTTGGAAAAATTTGAGCAACTAACCTTGCTTGGATTTATCATGTTGTTGGAGTTTTTTTTAATTGGCATGATTGTCCTCAAAGGAAAGCTGAATAATTATATGAGATACTGGGGGAGGGGGGGGCTTATGGATGCATCAACTGCTATGGTCCTACAGCTGTGTGAGATGCTGGAATGCAGCCAGTACATGGCAAAGCTAAGCTTACACTGATACATGGCATATCTTGTGTGTGGCTGCATCTGACCTGTCTACTGATTTCTGCTCGGTCAATAATTGACATTTTTTTGTATCAATACATAAATCATAGAAAAAAAAATAACCTAACCTAACTCAGATTAAGATAACAGCATAATATATCAAATATATTATAGCATAATATAATATAACCTAACCTCACCTAACCAGAAAACCAGTATCATCCTCAACAAGCTATTTGGCCACATCATCAAATATATGTGAACATTGAAAGCACTGGAGTTAACATTAACATCATTAACTGCTGTTAGCAACATTAAAAGGAACTTCTGGCCTTGACATAAGGTTATGAACTTGTCTGGCCACAAATATACCTCGTGAAGAATACATATAAAAATAATCTAGAAACAAGGCTTTTGATATTGAAGATTATTGAATTGAGTGCATGCAGTCTTTAATTTCTTCTTTTAGAACAAAGGCTTACAATACTGTGGCAAAAACAAAAATGTGGTCATTTTGGAAGTGTCAGGGTTTGGCCAGTCCAGCAACCAGATTGGATTGTGCCACATCATGTGGCTCATTAACCTTTTTTGTTTGCATGTGAAAGTTGAAACTTCTGGATTTTGCCCTCACTTGGAATTACATAATTATTATTCCTTGTTGAATGGCAAGTGTTCTGATGTTCACATCATGCAAGTGGTATATGTGTCATTTTTTTACAGATATTGCCCATGCTAAATACTGCTCTTGGTATCACAATACTATGACTGCTTAATGGTTAGCCGTACTCATGAATGAGCGAGAAGTAAGCAAGGCAGCATTCTGCTCTGCTGTATTTGCGGGCTGTGTCTATGTGGGCTATACATTGTTTGTGCAACAGTTGGGGAGAAGGAAGAGAAGAGGTAAGTGTTATTGCCTGTTGTGATGCATTGTCTTCTACATCAAGATAGATCTGCTAGTATTCTTATATTTAATGAGTGGGTTGATGGGCACAATGCACTTTTTTTTACTTTTTGGAAACACATGCAAGGTGTGCTATGAAGGGTTGTGTATTGAAGGAACTGATGAAAAACTCTTGTGTCCCTTTATTAACTTTTGCCAGAACAAAGCCCTGGTGAAATCCAGTGACAAGCAGAATTTTTGGAAGTTTTAACAGAAGCTAAGATGGTATATTTATGTAATGGGGTGATATAATTATGCAGCAGAGGTCAGATCTTCCAGTAGGTTCACTTTAAGTCATCCAGACAGGCACATATATTATTCTGAAATAAAGCAAGTTAATAGCCTATTGGTTTAGGAAATGCTGTCATATGCTGTGGTAATTAATGGTAAAGGAAAAACAGAATGTGTTGAATTGACATCGAACCCAACACCCACTTATGCTATATTAATTGCAGGGTATAGCTTTTGTATAGGGCTTGTCATATTGTGAATGTGCTGGGACAGTCAAATAACCTATGTGCCCATCCACTTGTTAACTGGCCCTCTCATTTGACATGATGAATGCCAGAGTGTGGAGAAATCATAGTTCAACTGTATTGTGAAAAATGCTAAATGTGTATATACAAATATTTTGGTTAGATATTCAGCAGATTGTATGTCCCCCTTTCATTTTACAGAGTGTAGTTCTGATAAGTAGTTAATTTCCATGAAAATCTCACAAGATCTTCACATTATAGGATGTCTGCTGATGAGGAATTTTGGCTGTTGCAAATCCAGAGCTGTGAGTTGTTTGGTAGCATCATGATCTAGCAATGTTGATTGCAACCATACTCGATTCATATATGAATCAGATTCATCTGATATCTTTGTGCTGCTAATATCACTATACAGACAGTGTCAAGATCAGAGTTTCTGAAGTAAAGCCCACCGTTTTTCTTCCCGTGCTGTCGATAACATGCTCTCCAGTTGCGAGTGAGGGGTTTGGTTCCACGGACACGTCATGTCGACAGATGAGCGGAAGGGCGTGTTCCTGCGCCGACTGTCGCAGACGACGCAGACGGAGATGATGCGCGCCGAGCTGAACGGCGAGCGCGGCACCATCCAGGTGAAGCCACGCTCTGTCCAGCAGAGGATCCGCGAGCTGAACCTGCAGGCGCACCAGTTCGCCGACACCATGCTGGCCATACAGACTCAGGAGACGGGCGCGCGCCGTCCGCACCGCAGCTCGCAGGTCAGCCGGCCTCTGTTGGCGGACTGGGCAGCTGTGTGGTGCAGATGTCAGCTGTGCGTGTCGCAGGTCAGTCGGCCTCTGTTGACGGACTGGGCCGCTGTGTGGTGCAGATGTCAGCTGTGCGTGTCGCAGGTCAGTCGGCCTCTGTTGACGGACTGGGCCGCTGTGTGGTGCAGATGTCAGCCGTGCATGTCGCAGGTCAGCCGGCCTCTGTTGGCGGACTGGGCAGCTGTGTGGTGCAGATGTCAGCTGTGCCTGTCGCAGGTCAGTCGGCCTCTGTTGACGGACTGGGCCGCTGTGTGGTGCAGATGTCAGCCGTGTATGTCGCAGGTCAGCAGGTCTCTGTTGGCGGACTGGGCTGCTGTGTGGTGCAGATGTCAGCCGTGCATGTCGCAGGTCAGCCGGCCTCTGTTGACGGACTGGGCCGCTGTGTGGTGCAGATGTCAGCTGTGCATGTCGCAGGTCAGACAGCCTCTGTTGGCGGACTGGGCCGCTGTGTGATGCAGATGTCAGCCATGTATGTTGCAGGTCAGCCGCCTCTGTTGACGGACTGGGCCGCTGTGTGGTGCAAATGTCAGCCGTGTATGTCGCAGGTCAGCCTGCCTCTGTTGACGGACTGGGCTGCTGTGTGGTGCAGATGTCAGCCGTGCATGTCGCAGGTCAGCCGCCTCTGTTGACGGACTGGGCCGCTGTGTGGTGCAGATGTCAGCTGTGCATGTCGCAGGTCAGACAGCCTCTGTTGGCGGACTGGGCCGCTGTGTGATGCAGATGTCAGCCGTGTATGTCGCAGGTCAGCCGCCTCTGTTGACGGACTGGGCCGCTGTGTGGTGCAGATGTGAGCCGTGCATGTCGCAGGTCAGCCGCCTCTGTTGACGGACTGGGCCGCTGTGTGGTGCAGATGTCAGCTGTGCATGTCGCAGGTCAGCCGGCCTCTGTTGGCTGACTGGGCCGCTGTGTGATGCAGATAACAGCTGTGTATGCCGCAGTGAACAGTCAAGGCATGTGTGTGCTGAGTTCTCAGTGGAGGAACCTCTCAGAGTCAAAGGTCCTCGACTTGCATCTCAGCTGCACACCTTAGCAGTGCAGTCCCAGATGAGCATGCTCACAAGTTGAGGTGCAAATTACGGTTCATGTGTCAGCAGGGTTGGCAAGTTTCGTCCAGCAGGCGATTTTAGCTGGTTTCATCCATGTTTAAGGCCAGCTAGGGAAAACTAGGTTTGCCCGCCTTTGTCGGGAAAGTGAACAAAGCTCAAATTCAACCAATATGCAATGTTTGTAAGCTGATGATATATGTAATTTTTGTCATTTGACCATGACTACATTTATAAAATAATTGTTAAATTCAGTATGCTTTGCTCGACTCTTTTTCTCAATGTTTTATCTGCAGATGCACTCTAAAAAACAGTCGTGACCTTGCTGTCGGACTTTGTCGGACTTCTTGCTGATCCTGTTCCTCAGAAATATTCAGTTTGTGGGTAAAGTGTTTTTACCTCATTTGTCACATCTCGACTGCCTGGCTGGGCCCTTCTTTATTGGTCGCCCGAAGTTGTTTGTTGTACTGAGCCAGGTACGTCAGGTGGCACTTGTGGATCCCACTCACATCCAACAATCGACTCGATAGACGCCGCATTGGGAGGTTGTGCACGTCCCACTGGCAGCTGACAATGGGCTCAATATATGCCGCAGCACAATCTGCCTATCCTCTGTGCATGCTGAAAGGATTTCCCGACACCACCTTTGTCTCTGGCGCCCGGCGTGGGAAGTGTGCCTCCCATCTAACACGGGCCGCCGCCGCCAGTGCACGCCGTGGAGCTCGCCACGCATCCTCTCGCCGGTGGGCATCCGGCTGATGACGTCATCGCGGTCCAGCGATCAGCTCTCGTCGCCGCGCGGCCGCTCGCTGGCGTCGCGCCGGCGCCGACTGACGGGGCCGTCAGCGTTGCGCGACGGTGGCGCCCCCTCGGTCGAGGAGCTGCGCCGAATCGAGGACATCGCACTCAACAACAGGTGGGCGCTGGTGTGGCGCGCGGCGCCGCGTTGTGGGTCTGAGGCCGGCGCCGGTGCGGGACTTGGATGCTCGTGTCAAATCAGTGTCGCAACGTTGCGAGTTTCAAGAGCTAATATGTGTAGCATTTAGGTCCCATGTCCTTGGAAGTGGCATAGCATGCATGGAGTTGGCATCAGTTGGGTGTAGTGTTGCTGGTTCGTGCCCGGCGTGCAATGGTGTGGATGACAGGAAAACGCACGGCACACACATCACTGGACGCCTATCATAGACTTGTCGTGCACATTAAGTCGACCAACTAGCTTGCCCTTGCAGTTGAGGTTGCATTTTGTGTTCGCCATATCCGTCACGCTAGTGGTGGCTCATTAACGGCGAAATGGACCCTGGTGCTGGTGGCATCACTAGCGACAAAACAACCTCCCTGGTTCTCTGGTCTCTCGATGATCACCAACTGCACACTGATGGTATTACCGTGGTGTGCCACGCTGATGATCGTAAGATCGTGGTGTGCTGAGCGCTATCAAGCGTTCGTTGTGGATCCACTAGAACCGGCCACTCATTTGTTGCAGAGAACTTGACAGAGAAGAAGCAGCTATATTGGTGAAGCTGGTGCGATTTTCAAATGTGGATGTGACGAAGAAAACGCTGATCACCATTGCCAACAGCTGCGCTTTCACTAGTAATCAGGTGAGATTGGAAGTATTTGCCATGGGAGGAATGAAGAATAACCATGCAAAGGAATATGCTTTTACGGTGCATGAAAGGAACACCATGCTACAAAAAAGACGTTGCTGGTTTTACTCTGGTGTGAATCACAATTGGTAATTCAAAAGGTGTGCATTGTGCATTTTCCTTATTTCTCGGATGTGGAGTAAAATTGAGCATGAAAGGAAAGCCATGTGTGAAGTACTCTCACTAGAAAGTTATAGCCTTCAATGTTTTCTATCACCTTTGTTACTAAATTGTTGACCAAAGGGAAATGCCCAGTCAATCATTTTCAAAAACTGCTGCACTCATTCTGAGCTTTGAACATTTGCTAATTCAAACATTTCAGGCAACAGGAGGTTCCGTTTTCGATGTGCTTTCATAGCTTCATCCCACTACTCATTCACACTCGACCTATTTCGTGTGAAGCTCTTTAAAAAGGCAAGTCCGAACCCCACAACCAAATGGAAACCGTATTAGTCAACTGTGCCACTCTGGTAGCTTCCATAAATGATATCTCAAGTATGTAGCTAACTCACCTTGATGACTTCTGATGTGATGTGGTCAGACCCTGAACTGTGGAGACCGGTTCACCTCCTGTGTCATATTGTGGTGAGTGTTGTGGTCAGACCCTGCACTGTGGTGAGGATGCATCTCCTCTGTTATACTGATGGCGAGTGATGTGGTCAGACCCTGTACTGTGGTGAGGGTGTCCTCTGTTACACTGATGGTGAGTGATGTGGTCAAACCCTATACTGTGGTGAGGGTGTCCTCTGTTATACTGATGGTGTGTGGTGTGGTCAGACCCTGTACTGTGGTGAGGGTGTCCTCTGTTATACTGATGGTGTGTCGTGTGGTCAGACCCTGTACTGTGGTGAGGGTGTCCTCTGTTATACTGATGGTGTGTGGTGTGGTCAGACCCTGTACTGTGGTGAGGGTGTCCTCTGTTATACTGATGGTGTGTCGTGTGGTCAGACCCTGTGCTGTGGTGAGGGTGTCCTCTGTTATACTGATGGTGTGTGGTGTGGTCAGACCCTGTACTGTGGTTAGGGTGTCCTCTGTTATACTGATGGTGTGTCGTGTGGTCAGACCCTGTACTGTGATGAGGGTGTCCTCTGTTATACTGATGGTGAGTGGTGTGGTCAGACCCTGTACTGTGATGAGGGTGTCCTCTGTTATACTGATGGTGTGTCGTGTGGTCAGACCCTGTACTGTGGTGAGGGTGTCCTTTGTTATACTGATGGTGTGTCGTGTGGTCAGACCCTGTACTGTGATGAGGGTGTCCTCGGTTATACTGATGGTGTGTCGTGTGGTCAGACCCTGTACTGTGATGAGGGTGTCCTCTGTTATACTGATGGTGTGTCGTGTGGTCAGACTCTGTACTGTGGTGAGGGTGTCCTCTGTTATACTGATGGTGTGTCGTGTGGTCAGACCCTGTACTGTGATGAGGGTGTCCTCTGTTGTACTGATGGTGTGTCGTGTGGTCAGACCCTGTACTGTGGTGAGGGTGTCCTCTGTTATACTGATGGTGTGTAGTGTGGTCAGACCATGTACTGTGATGAGGGTGTCCTCGGTTATACTGATGGTGAGTGATGTGGTCAGACCCTGTGTAATGTGGTGAGGGTGTCCTCTGTTATACTGATGGTGAATGATGTGGCCAGACCCTATAATGTGGTTAGGGTGTCCTCTGCTATACTGATGGTGTGTGGTGTGGTCAGACCCTGTTCCGCCGTGAGGGCCTCCTGCCGGTGTTGTCCGCACATCTGCTGCATCCCTGCCCGGAGGTGATGATCGCCGCTGCGCAGACCGTCAGCAACATGGCGCTCAACGAGGACAGCCAGAAGCAGATGCAGGTCAGTGCTGGTGACCCGGCCGGCGTGCGGTGGTCGTGGTTTGGGCAGGTGGAGGTGCACCTACATTTGGTGTGGCCACCAGTTGGTTTGCATGTTGATCACAGTGGAGGGGGGGATTGAGTGTTGATGAATCTTGTTTGGTCATCATACTGATGAGGATGAGGAATGGAACCACTTATTCGGTGGCTGCCTGCTGTGGGAAAATCCTGTGGCTGGCATTTACTGGATTTTCCATCTGTCGGTCCGTGGCATTTGTTTGTGAATCTCTGCGGTGCGTGCTTACGGTTATCGTACACAGCGTGAATAGTCGGGGCAAATCAATGTGTGATAATGATCGATATATCAAGATGCTATATGGATCAGGCAACACTACTTGCCTGGTAAAAATGTGTCATTGTCCCGTGAGGCTATCAGGTGTTGTTTATTGAAGTTGGGGCACATTTATATATGTCTGGGCGATCGGTGTTTAATAACATTTGAATACAATATTGCTCATCTGTTCCAGTGTTAATTTAAACTAGCGATTGGAAAGTTGCATTACATTAACTGCAACGTGCGATCTTGTGTGGATCTGTTCTTGTCAATGGAAACAAAACAAACAAAAACATTCACCTCGTGGGACATTTATGTAAAAGGTACTTCATCCTTGCTTAGCTCTCCTTTTCTATTCCGTATCTTCCAAAGGATATCTGTAGGTACCAAAGGTACTGCATAGGGATGCTATCAGTGCGTTTGCTCCTCAGAAACAGATAGCTGTTTGAACTGGTCACTTTCATTCAGAGCATAGGTGTACGATTTTTGATGAATGGGAAGGTACCAATTGGCAAACTTCAAATATGCACGTCGGTAGCTCTCTTGCAATAACGATGTGTAATAATTTTGCTGTAAATGGTCCTGGCCCGAAGATGTTTTGTTCGCCCTCTGCCCCCAAGTATATTGTATCGATGCCATGGTGACCTGTTTTTATCTGGTGCTTGCACTTGTCAAAACGCTGATTGTTAAGTGGGCTTTTCTCTAGGATTGTTAATTGAGGACTGAGCTGATTGTTAAAAGGACTTTCTAGGACTTAATAGGGTTTTAATTTACCATTACTCAGGAATGTATTGAGGTCGTTATAACCGGTCATGTTCCTCTCCAGGAGTTTGTCCGGATGGCATAACTGCTCCTACTCCTTGGGAGTGTTTCTAGACGTCTGTGTATTTATATGTTGAACACGACGTGCGACATTGCTGAATGACTATTGCAGATTATCGGCAGTGATTTTGGCAAACATGCGTTGACAGATACTTCATACAAGGGTTGAGAGCGGTCCTGATTCTCAAGGCTCTTGCTCCTTGCGAATACGTTGAGGTGTTGTTATAGCAGCTTATATCCGTAGAAGTGTATTCAATATGTTGCTACCACGGTTCCTGTCCATGAGCGTTTCGAAACGCTGCTACAACTGGCTCTACTCCTCAGGAGTGTAACACGCCGTCGACGTGACAACCTCCACTCCTCAGGAATGTAACCCGCTATCGACGTGACAACCTCTACTCCTCAGGAGTATAGCCCGTTGTGGACGTGACAACCTCTACTCCTCAGGAGTATAACCCGCTGTGGACGTGACAACCTCTGCTCCTCAGGAGTGTAACGCGCCGTCGACGTGACAACCTCTACTCCTCAGGAGTATAACCCGCTGTGGACGTGACAACCTCTGCTCCTCAGGAGTGTAACGCGCCGTCGACGTGACAACCTCTCCTCCTCAGGAGTATAATCCGTTGTGGACGTGACAACCTCCACTCCTCAGGAGTATAGCCCGTTGTGGCCGTGACAACCTCCACTCCTAAGGAGTATAACCCGTTGTGGCCGTGACAACCTCCACTCCTAAGGAGTATAACCCGTTGTGGCCGTGACAGCCTCTACTCCTCAGGAGTGTAACCCGCTGTGGACGTGACAGCCTCTACTCCTCAGGAGTATAACCCGTTGTGGACGTGACAGCCTCTGCTCCTCAGGAGTGTAACGCGCCGTCGACGTGACAGCCTCTACTCCTCAGGAGTATAACCCGTTGTGGCCGTGACAACCTCTACTCCTCAGGAGTGTGTTGAGGTGCTGCTGTGCACGGTGGACACGGATGACGACGACGTACTGGAGGCGACGCTCTCCTGCCTCGTCAACGTGGCCGTCCTGGACCTCTGGCACGAGCTGTTCACACCTCACCTCTCACTGTGAGGCCCAACGGAGGATGTGCTCCAAACTGCGCTTGATGCCAGTGACGTGGCGTTTTCCCCAACGGCGTTTTCCCCAATAGATGATGTAATGGTGGAAATGTCATAAATGTAGAACAGTTTTAGATTATTGGAATGATAAGCACTGGGATCGTCCCCTTCATTCGTGCATCTTTGTTTCTACTAAAGCTAGGTATAGATAACCAGATCAGGTGTACTGAGAAGAGGACTTTGTGGTTGGATATGACGCAGGCTCTCTCACAACTCCTGAGCAGATTTTTCACTCTCAGTTAAGTGATTCGGATTCACATGTGCTCAGACCAACTACTCAGTTACTATTATAATTGTGTATATACTATATATATATATATATATCTATATGTATATATATATATATATATATATATATATATATATATATATATATATATTGGGTATTATTCTCATGCATGCTTACTTAGGTCAGCATGATCACACCACATTAAGACACTATACTAGGTACAAAATTAGCAACATAGTTGATGTTGCAAATTGTAAAATCTATCTTGTCAAACAAGAAAATATTGTGGTGCATGTTGAGATAAGCAAAGTGAATTTGGACAAAGCTGGTGTTGAGGTGACCAAAGTTGGTGTTGCTTCTGCAATGCCTACAAGACAGCACTGCATTCCTGGGCATGACCCACATTCCATATATACTGATAGCCTCCCGACCTTATTCTATGTCAGAATCGTCTGTTCATGCATTTATCACATAACGTTAATATCGAGTCTCCCCGAGTGCGTAAAAGACCATGGAGCAGACCTGGGATGTATGTAATGAAGCAGTATCTGTATCCTTGAGTGCCTTGGCAGATATGTTCTATACTCTGGTGTCTACTTATTGAATATGACCCAATTAAACAATTCATCTCTCACCTTGAACATCACATCCAAAGAGCTGGCCAATGTTTATTTACTTCCACATGTTTCACACACCGGCAATTATCTCAATCACTTAATTTTCGGCAGTGAACGTCAGTGGCGATTGAACTTGCCTACCTGATTCCTGTGTATGTCAAGGCTTGATGCATGTGTAAATGCCATATAGTCAAGAAATCGTTGTATATTTTGCATGATGTTGATAGCATAGCCGATATATTTCATTGGTGTTTCTTTATGCCTGCTAACCTTATTAGCCTGCATTGCCTTGCTTATTAAAATACCCACGTGTTGTGTTGGGCACTGTATGGTGCGTGTGTCGTCCTGGTTACGAGCTTGGCAATTCAATCCATGGAAATCTTCTTTTTTTCTGTTAAGAAATATGGTACTCTTTTGAAATGGAACTTGTCTTCCTCAGCGTTTGCATTGTAATGTAGTTGCCAGAGTATTAGTCATTGAATAAACACATTTATAAATTCTTACACAGTTAAAGAAGACAGTATTTCCTGGTTAATTTAAATTGTTTCGATCTCCAATCGTGGATTTATAAAGTTGGGTATATTAAACTTAACTCTCAAAGGTATGAGCTGGTGTGACAAGAATCAGACAATTCGTTTTTATTAGCATTAAAAACAATTCAATTAAGGAAGTGCATAACTTTTAAATTTGCCAAACGATTGAAATTGGGAGGGAAATGTTTGCACACCAATAATAAATGTCTTCACTTATTAATCAAAAGTTATCGTCTTATGTTTAAATGTATCGTATGGCACCAGGCTATAGTGCCCAGACACCATACAATCTGTCTGCCAGAAAGTACAACATATCCATGCAACAATGCAGGTTGGTTGGTTATTTGGGCTCAGGGGCGCATCGACTGCTTCGGCCATAAAGCGCCCATAACAATGCAGGTTAACGTCTGCATTGTTAGCATCGCCTGATGCCTCGACAGGCTGACATCTGCATCGCTTGTATCATCCGCATTGGGGACGCAAAATGTGGCCGCTTGTGTGTTGAATTTGCGTGCCACATAGACGGTACTACATTTCTGTCTACTTCGACCAGTGGCGACCAGTGGAATGGGAAAAAAAGTCATAGAAATTCTCGAAAGAAGCCGCGTCAATCGATTTGCGGTGCCGCGTTAGTATGCAAGCTCTATACCAGCTGATAATTCGCCATGGCTGGGTGTGGCGTTCAGTCTTGAGCCTCGTCAATTCCGTTCCAGCCTGTATAACCTAGTGGACGAGGCTCCACCCCGACTCCAGACGCACGCGCTCCGACTTCTCATCAACCTCTGCTGCAATGACGTCACCGTGCCGGCCCTGCTGGCTGCCCAGGTGGGTGGCCGACCAGCCGCCGGACTGGTGTCGGGACGGCCGCGATGGTCACCTTTCCAAACGTGCTGGCTGCCAAGACGAGCATCTTATTTACCCATGTGTGACCTATTCGATACCAAACCTCGACGAGCTCCGAACACCCCGGTGATCTGTCTCCCATGTCAGGGGTTTGGGTTTTGCAGCGGTTTCTGTCGCCACAGAGCGTGAAATCATAGCTCGTGAAATTCCATTTCGTCGTACCATGGTATTCCTTACCACGACATACCTCGGCTTTGGTGTGCATAAGTAATCTCCAATTGGTCCGTGCATAGACTAGTGATTTGGAGGACTGTCGCCCATTATAGCAGATACACATGCTGGGTCCCTGTAGGTCGAGTTGTGCGTCCCTCGAACTAGTCTAAGGTCGAAGCAATGGCTTCGAGCGCCGATGGTCTTCTTGGCCGTGTCATTTAGGTTTTACATGACGAGTGCGCTTGCGCCATAACTAGCAGGGACAATGGCTTTGGAGGCCGATGGTTTTCTTGGCTAGGTCAGCTAGTTCGTACTTGGTGAGTGTGTGGTTTTCTTGGCTAGGTCAGCTAGTTCGTACGTGGCGAGTGTGTGGTTTTCTTGGCTAGGTCAGCTAGTTCGTACTGGCGATTTTTTTTTTTTTTTTTTTTTTTTTTTTTTTTTTTTTTTTGGTTGTTTTTTTTTTTGGTGTGTTTTTTTTTTTTTTTTTTTTTTTTTTGTTTTTTTTTTTGGGGGGGGGGGGTTTTTTTTTTTTGGTTAGGTTGTTTTTTTTTTTTTGGGGGGTGTGTTTTTTTTTTGGTTGGGTGGGTTTTTTTTTTTGGGGGTGGGGGTTGTTTTTTTTGGCTAGGTCAGCTAGTTCTTGCATGGCGATTGCACTTGTGCCAGACACAATCTCAGCTGATGTGCTCCTGTTCGGATGAGCTCGGAGGTTGGCGGACACACCACCAGGGTGTCAGCAAGTTGCTACACCACCTGGTGGTGTCGGCTTGTGTGTTGCCAGTACCCGTGCAAGCTGTTTTACTACCTGTGTGGGTGTTTTGCCGGTGTCCTTGTAGGCTAATGTACTATTGGTGTGTGTTTGTTCCTGTACAAACTGCTGTACTGCTGGTGGAGTGGGTTTGTGTCGCCAGGACCCATATAAGGTGCTGATGGGGTGGGTTTGTGTCGCCAGGACCCATACAAGGTGCTGTACTACTGATGGGGTGGGCCTGTGTGTCGCTAGGGCCCATGTAAGGTGCTGTACAACTGATGGGGTGGGCCTGTGTGTCGCTAGGGGCCATATAAGGTGCTGTACAACTGATGGGGTGGGCCTGTGTGTCGCTAGGGCCCATATAAGCTGCGGTACTCCTGATGGGGTGGGATTATTTGTCGCTGGGCCCATGTAAGCTGTGGTACTTCTGATGAGGTGGGATTATTTGTCGCTGATGCCATGTAAGCTGCGGTACTTCTGATGGGGTGGGATTATTTGTCGCTGGGCCCATGTAAGCTGCGGTATTTCTGATGGGGTGGGACTATTTGTCGCTGGGGTCATGTAAGCTGCGGTACTTCTGATGGGGTGGGATTATTTGTCGCTGGGGCCATGTAAGCTGCGGTACTTGTGACGGGTGGGCTTGTTTGCCACCAGGGCCCATGTAAGCTGCTGTTGGGTTGAATATGTGTGACAGCCACGTCGTCGCCAGGGCCCGCGTAAGCTGCTCTACTACCTGGAGCCGGCGACGGAGGAGACGATCCTGCTGCGGCTGGTGACGCTGCTGGCCGGTCTGACGTCAGCCGTCAGCCGACTGCACATCAACCCGGCGCTGGACCTGCCGCCCGCCCAGAAGGTGGCCGCCCCGGACACAATGTGAGTGGGGGTGGGCACGTGGTGGCTGTACTCGATGGTAGGGGACTTGGCGGTTGCACTCGAGGGTAGGGGACTTGACGGCTGTACTCGAGGGTAGGGGACTTGACGGCTGTACTCGAGGGTAGGGGACGTGACGGCTGTACTCGAGGGTAGGGGACTTGACGGCTGTACTCGAGGGTAGGGGACTTGACGGCTGTACTCGAGGGTAGGGGACTTGACGGCTGTACTCGAGGGTAGGGGACTTGACGGCTGTACTCGAGGGTAGGGGGACTTGACGGCTGTACTCGAGGGTAGGGGACTTGACGGCTGTACTCGAGGGTAGGGGACCGCGATACCGCTGTACTCGGTGGGGACTTGGGCTGTACTCGTAGGGGACTTGACGGCTGTACTCGAGGGTAGGGGACTTGGCGGCTGTACTCGAGGGTAGGGGACTTGGCGGCTGTACTCGAGGGCGGGACGTGCAGGAGATTGTCACCCGCGATACCGTGCGCGCGGGGATGGGCACGTGATGTCTGTAGTCGAGGGTAGGATATACAGATACCATTCACGATCAGCATGATCCCCCTGGTGCTGTTTCAGCAGTTTTGCCTTCAATCAGCGAATGTTTCTACAGATGGTTGTCACGAGCCGTGTCCGTTGCACGAAGTCCTTTCGGAGGTAGGGTTTGAGCAGTGTGGGCGGTGCATAGCAATTCTATTCATAATTCATTCATCTACCCCCACCCGTGAAGATAGATAGCAAGATATGATAGCAGCACCGTAGAGTGATTAAAATTTAGTTATGGGCGCAAAGTGACCCTTGATGTTGACGCGCCCCTAAACTCCAATCCACCACCACCACAATTCATTCATCAGGGAATATTCTGTTCACTTCGTCAAGGAATGGCCATTGTTGGTCGATCTTCTTTTCACGTTACGGGTTGTCGTTTTCAGCAGTGCATATATGGCCTGAAATGGCTCTGAACGGAATCTGCACGTCATATGCCTTACTCCAGTACATGCGCTGTCTTGGTAGGGAGGCGGAATCTGGAAAGACAATGAAATGTTCCAGATGCTCTATGTTCTAGAGGCAAAGTGAAATGTTCCAGAGTCAGATTACAGTGTTGGGCGTCGTTCTGCCTTGTATAGTTGATCTCCAAGTGTAATAAGTTGAGGGTTCTGAACGAGGGTAGCACTTGGGCTGTGGCGGTCCTCACCCCTGATCCCGGAGCAGGAGGAGGTAATGCTCTTCCCACTGATGATAGGACATACCCTGGGTGCACGCGGCTGCATGCTGACTGGCGGTGACCGACATGTATATCCAGGTTGTTCTGACCCGCCGTCCGTGTATCGTGTTTTGGTTGCTTTTGGTTGAAGTCGCTTCCTCTGCAGATGTTCACGCCCATGAATCGAACTCTTTCATAGGCAACCCTTTGGAGGTTCAAGAATAGTACACGGAATATTTCAGAGTACACCGATTTATATTATGGGCGCTAAATGACCTAGTAGTCGGCGCGCCCTTAAACCCAAATAATCAATCAATCAAACCGATTTATATTTTGCGGTATCGTAACGAACACTGGACCCCATGGCGTTCGTGTCCGACGCGCTTCGGCTGATGTTTGTGTGTGGCACGTGACTACCGCCGTACCATGTAATCCATTAAATGACGTATGTGCGCCGGGTACGGTGTGTCTCGGTGACGTATGCATGTGGCACATTGCCACCGCCGTCCAGCGTCGTCCGTTAAATGACGTCATCTGTGCGCCAGGTACGCCCAGATCTACGGCGTGGGTGTGCGCTTCGCGACTGGCGCACAAGTCGTCGGCGCTCGCCGCCCACCACCCTGCCGAAGACGTGCGCCTGCAGGCGGACAGGCTGCGGCAGGCGCTGGACGCCTAGCCGGCCCTCCCTGGTTCAACTCTAGTCAGACATTGCGAGCGCCGCCTGCGACGCCTTCGTGTTGTGCATCTCTGTGTAGACGCCTGGCGGTGTAGTGGCCACCTGGGAGCCGCTTCTGCCCCGCTAGAAGTCGGTGTGGTGGGGACCGCATAGGAACCGCTTCCGCCCCGCTAGAAATCGGTGGGGTAGGGACCACCTAGGTGCCGCTTCTACCACGCCAGTAGTCGCGACATGTAGCCACCTGATCGTCACGGCACTTGTTGCGTCGTTTGGTTGTGATGAGCTTGCCGCAGATGACGCTTTCAGTCGCTGGGCTGAAGCTGACCGCTGGTGATTTTTGTCGAACGAATACTGCACTAATATCAGTGTCATACATGGGCGCTAGACGAGCGAGGGCAAGTGTTAAAACCGCAGGTGAAGTCGACTCTTCACTTTGCGAGTCTTAAGGCCTCGTACAACCACTCGCCTTCAAGAGCCGCTCAGGGCCCGCCAGGGAGGGCCGCTCAGATGAGCTTGTGTACGCTCTATATGTAAGTGGACTCACTCTGGCTGCGCCTCCTCGCTCGTCATTACGCCACTGCTGCACATTGATGGTCACACCGTCGATGCGTTTGAACAATTGACTCGTTATTGGATGTATTATTCGCCCGTGGGAACTACGTGCGTGATCTGCCGTGCAAATGAGAAAAAAGCTTAAGCGCCAAATCTAGCTTTTCAGGACAGCTGTTTTTGTGTGTTCTTTCTGATGAAAGCTCCGTTGCTAACTGAACGAAGCATCGGTGTGTTACCTTATGCCATTCCAAAAGTTCATCTGAGTTTACTTGGATGGGTTTTAAGAATGCAGTTGATATTTGTGAATTATCATCGAAAGTGTTTTGTTGCATCGCATCCGTCGCAGAAATCACCCCATGTGGCCAAGGCAAAAAGGCGTGTGTGTTCTTAAGAGCGCGGCATACAAGCGTATGTAACACATGCGCCCTTTTGCCTTTGTTAAATATATGGAAAAGAGTCGTGCACAAAAGCGTATCAGTCACATTCACCCTTTTCCTTGCCATGACGCACCAGTGGCATGACAGAAAAATCCTATACGATTTTGTACCTTTGTTAGTGACGTATCTAAATGTTACGTCACAAACAACTAGGTAGTAAAAATGTTCACATGCGCACATTTGAACTTTATATTTCCATGGCTACTTACGATAACTACTTATGACTGAATGCTAGATGAATAAATGGATATACGCAATATGACTTGGAGGCAGTCGATGCGTCCCTAAGCCCAAATAACCAACCAATATGAATTGGAGGTAGCGAGAAACCACATATATTGTCTGATGTAGTTCTTTTTCATTTTGTGAAAGCACTTCATAACACACGATTCTCTCTAAAGTGAATGCACTCACGCTATTTCTCAATGAATTACTATGTGCCCGTACATACTTGAGAACTGAATTAGGTTCAATTTGTTCACTCAACTTTTACATGGTTTCTATTATTATGCACAATTCAATCATCATTGAGTGTGGTATGGAGATGAGTAGTCTAGGGGTAAGTTGCTCTTCTCAATCGCAAGATTGTGGGTTCGAGTCTCACCGGTCGCTACTCTTCGTCCGCGACCAGTCGGCGCGAGAGATTGGCGACGCTACATGACTCAACGGTTCATGTGTCGTAAAACCAATAACCAACCAACTCGTAAAACTCGTGACACAACATTGAGTGTGGTATCACGAGCATTTAAGTGCTTCTGTCGTCCGTCGGCAAATCTTTGGAAGACATTCTCCTTTCATCCGGAGGAGTATATTGTCATGTATTAAGCACCATCATTCCAAAGCACTACCTAGTGCTGCTGGTAGACCTTTAAGCTGCCTATGTAGACCTGGTAGACCTAGTGCTGCTGGTAGATCTGGTAGACCTTTAAGCTGCCTATCTGTGTGGGTGTGGGTGAGGGGTGGGGTTCAGTCAGTTGGTCTCAAAATATCTCGCCTCACAAAGCTGTTCAATGTAGTTCGATTGGACTGCAATCTCGAGATTTGTAAGTGTCTGAAGAGTCCCTGTTTGAAATTCCGGGCTTCCTTTTTGTTTGTTTTTTAGTGCTGCTTTTGCAATGACATCATTCTGTCGCATACTGGTATCATTTTATGCAACATTAGTTGCTCGGATACTGAACTATTGCATCGATGAAATGTTTATTGTCCATCGATTCTGCTCAGGTTTGGAAAAATTGTCTGTTCCTGGATGTTTGCATCCAGAACATTTTCCTCTCCAAAAAGTAATACTTTCATTTTATTTTGTGGTTTAAAAATGTTTTTCGACAACGATCTGATCTGATATAGTGTCGAATGTTGATTAGACATAAAAGACATAAAAGATTAGTGCAACTATGAGCCGCAAGGGCCCTTCTTGGTTGCACTCCGTACACCGAACCAGCTGCCCACCAAATCCGTCAATCAGCCCTCTCTGTAATACTGAAAAGCAAGCCCTCTATTCTTATAATGATCGTCTATGCTGTTTTTAAAAATGTTCAATGTGCTGCTACTGACGATGTTTTCTGGCAGCTGGTTCCAGTGTTCCACTACCCTGTTGGTGAAGAAAGTTTGCCTTAACCTTGTTCTGTGGTTAACTTTAATTTTGAATTTATGACCTCTAATTGCATCATTTCTGTTAAATTCAAACATTTCCCCAAGGTATCCCCTCTCCAGACCATTGGCAAATTCAAAGACCTCGATGATATCTCCTCTCAGCCTTCTATATCTAAGTGAAAACATATTCAATTTCTTCAATCTTTCCTCATATGCCAGGTTGCTTATGCCATTAACCATTTTTGTAGCCCTCTTTTGTACTCTCTCTAAAAGCCGACAATCTTTTTCATAGCTAGGAGACCAAGCTTGGATGCAGTATTCCAAATGTGGCCTGACGTATGCACAGGAAAGCTTCCTGATCACTTCCTCACTTCTGTATGATACATTCCTATTTATTGCCCCGAGCATTCTCAGTGCCTTCTTCCTGGCTTCCTTGGTCTGTTCTGATGCCCCCAGTTTTGTGTTTAGAATAACACCTAAATCCTTCTCCTGTTCAGTCACTGATAGCACTTGGCCACCCATCAAGTATGGAGCCTTCATATGCTGCTTACCGACATGCATGATTTTGTACTTATCAAAGTTAAATTTAATTTGCCATTCTTCGGACCACTTCACAAGTTCGTCTAAGTCTTTTTGCAGCGAGATATGCTCATCCTGACCTGTTATTGCCCTAAAGACCTTCAAATCATCCGCAAATTTCAAAACTGTACCGCTTAGGCCACTTTCAATGTTATTTACAAATATAATGAACAGTAATGGCCCTAGTACTGACCCCTGGTGGACTCCACTAAGAACATTTTGCCATGATGACTACCATTTAGCATCACTTTTTGCTGTCTATCTGAAAGCCACAACTCTATCCATTTTAAGATACTACCCGCAATACCATGGGACTGAAGCTGTATCATTAACCGTTTATGGGGTACCTTGTAAGGCCTTACTAAAGTCAAGATATGCTACCTCAACCTGATTTCCCTGATCAAATTGTTCTGTGGCGAAGTTAAAAAAAGTCCAAGAGGTTTGTGAGACACGATCGTCCTTTTCTAAACCCATGTTGAGTATCTTGAATCAATCTGCTACCTTCCAGATAACTAACTATTCTATCCTTGATAATTGATTCGAATACCTTGCAGACTAGGGATGTGAGACTTATTGGCCTATAGTTTTCAACTTTCCCTCCTTCTCCTTTCTTGAAAATAGGAACTACATTTGCCCTTTTCCAATCGGTTGGAATTTCATTATGTGAAACTTTACTCAGTTCTTGTAGAAACTAAAGAACTTTTTACCGTGCCCATTACAGTTTCTAGCTAAATCCAGTTCTTTTGCTCGCTTTGCTGCTCTGGTTTTTTGCATCACAGTGTCTCTAGCTTTTCGATACGCCTTTAGATTAACGACATTTGAAGCTTCTTTAAAAACTCCAAATGCAGTTTTCTTAGCCTTAATTGCTTGTATCACGTCTGGTGTAAGCCATGCTGGCTTTCCTACCCTTCTTTTGCGTCTTTGCTTTTGGGGGACATGTCTAATCTGAGTTTCCTTCAAGTAAGATTTGAACTTTTCCCACATTTCACAGGTATTTAAATTGGAGAATTCTTCTTCCCATCTGATGGCACTTAAAGCCGCTCTCATGCCGTTAAAGTCTGCTTTGAAATTTGGAACCTTTACCAAATTATCCTTGATAATTTCCCCTACATGTGCCTTGAATCTAACTATGTTATGGTCACTTTTTCCCAGAGTTTCGCCTACAGTCAAGTCTTGAACCAAGTCACTTAAATCCGAGAATACAAGGTCCAAGAATGAACCATGCCTGGTAGGTTCCGATACAAACTGGTGTAAGAACAGGTCCCCTTCAATGCATTTCCTAAACATTTTGCATGATGGGAGCCAACACTAGCATTTTCATAACCTTTTAGATTAAAGTCACCGAGATTAGGATTAGAAAGTATACAAAGATTTTGATAGCACAGGTTTTAAGAAAAGTATCCTCCATATTCGATTTGCCCACAATTTTCCTCTCCACATCCAGGATTGCTAAGTACAAATGCCGTCGTACAAACGAATGCCATCGTAGTCTGGAATCTCCAACCATTTTTTTGTGGGGGGAGGTATTGCTTGATGTTGGCACACTTCAGACTACTTGCACGCATCCAACGAAACGCGCAAATAGGGGTTCACATTCCACTGAGGCAGATTGCGCAATCTGCCTCAGTGGAGTGTGAAGTTATGCAACAGTATTCATCAATTAGGTGCGAGTCTCGAAAAACCAATCGCCAAGAGTTAACCGTAACACCAATACATGCACGTGGTAGACGTGCCCCTAGCACTAGCCTGTGTCGAGAATTTTCGAAGTGGTGTTATCAAAAACGGCTACTGTTTTTATTTTGCCTTGATATGTGCCTACCAATTTGGCATACAAATTAGATCGCTGGGCGAGCGGCATTTTTTCTCAAAATGCGCTTGAAAAAAGGACTTCGGCATTCGGCGCCATATTCACTGTGATAATCAATCCAGATAAGTGGGTCAAATAGTACCTCTTTTTGATCGTCTCGCCGAGCTGAGTGGATTGAAACAACGCAGTATTGTAGAAAAATCGATAGTTAAGTAAATATCGGCTATCTTATGTCTTCTAATACACCAGCAAATGTCCATTTCGGGGCATACAAGGAACTCTGAGGTTTAAGCAAGTAAAAATAATGATATAGCCGCGGTTTGTGCACTTACTCGTTTGGAGACTCCGGCATCACTCATCGGGCGTATAGAGATCTAGACCATGCTTCATATTTACTCGCTGTTTGAACTGCATAGCAGGATGATTGAGGGAGGGTGCCCTGTACGCATGTGCATCACATACCAAATACAGGGCTATCTGGAATGGCTATCTGAATGTCTCAGCATGCAATGCATAGGTAGCTATTCGTTGCATGTTGAGACATTCAGATAGCCTTTCCACATCACGTTCAGACAAAAATCTTAAACGTGTGTGATGAAAATGATTAAAATTTGCCGTGATTGTTGAAATTCGTCGTGACCACCATGGGACCATCGATGCCCATTTTTCCCCCAAATGGACACATAACACAATCAATGAACACTGGTATATCTAAAGCAAACATCGCTCGAAGGTGCGGCTCACAACTGACTGGACGACATAGAGCACCCCTGAAACTTTCTTTCATGGAACGCACAGTCGTTTAGCATATTCTCCACTCTCTTTTAGCTGTTAGCACGGGCAAAAGCTGCCGGTGCATGTACGTACACTGTAAGTGACAGATCGTGGCCGGGGAGACACTGCATGCAAAAACCTCCGGTGCATCGTTTAATTCATTGTGGGGGTTTACTATCCGGTGTGGTTTCGCGCGAAGGTGCAGCACAGCTGGCTGGATGGGCCGCGGCATGTGCTGCGCCAGCTACAGCTCACTCGGCTGCAGCATGGGGAAGTCGTGAGCATAATGATGCCGTACCTCCACTCCAGTGCCTGGTATGCTCACAGCGAAATGGTGCTCCAGACTTCTCTATAGCGATGGCAGAACAGGGCGCCAGTTCGCTGTTGAACGTATAATTTGCATCCGCGGCAAAAATGAGCGTGGAGACCCCAGCGTCCTTCCCAGGAGAACTCCGAGACTAAATGAGACCGCGGAGAGTCTGCAGGAGTTTATATTCTGGGACGACGCCTTCAAACCGGCCCTCACGTGCCACACGCCAGCTCCGAACTTGATGGCTATGTGGAGATGCCAATGTCAGTTCCACAGTTTTTTTCTTGCATGGTCAGTAGGGTGTGTCACGAAGGACCTTTTTTGGAAATTGCACTTTGCTTAGTGAAATTATCGTGCAGATCACCTAAAAAAACCTGTGGTCGAAACCAAATCGAAATCAAACAATAAACAAAATATGCGACAGGCCGATAAAGAAACAAATTTGCCGGGCGCCCGGCGTTGAAGTCTCCAGTGATGGCGCTCCGTTGCGATTGGCATCTAACACCACGGGTCCGGCCACCGTCGGAGCGCCGCCGCGGCGCTGTGACGAAAAAGGCGGCAGTCGGTGCTGTGGATGACTGATGAATGGATTCTGGTGATGAAGCTCATTAATAAAACCCAATGAAAGTGTTTAGTGGGGTAAAAGGCTTTTTGATAAGCGCTAGTCGCTTAATAAGTTGCCTGGATATCTGACGCATGAAAGAAAGGTTCACTTTACGACGCTTGTTCGTTCCATTTTCAATCAGTAGATCTATCGGCGTATAATGCTAATATTTTCACTTTTGAAAGCTTGAACATCTTCAAAATTCCTCGTCTGTTTACATCGAAGACCAATTAAGTCATTCTGAGACACTTGATATCTTATTGTTATGACAAATAGACCAGGCGAAATCGGCATCATACTCCGTTCCACTACAACCGAAGGAGACGGGCATACAGCGACGTCACCTTTTGTACGAGCGGCCACATTTTTTGTACGAACTATCATTTTATAACTGTACTACTTGTCTACATGCTCGACAGAAAACCCGACATGAAATCCTTTTTGCTGCTGAGCACTGGCATTGCTGACCTGTGTTTCAACTTCGCCACAATGTAACCGTGGCGGGCCTCTTCACCAATTACCTTCAAAGACGCTTCGGTCACCACTTTCATCATCCGTTCCACCGTCTGACTGTGCACGGGGTATGGCGGTACTTCGAGAGGACTCGCGATGATGTCTAGTAAGTCATCATCGGACAGTTGTTGCGTCAAGGGCGGCTCGGTTATCGCCTCATTACACCAATCAATCAGCTCCATGATGCTGTTTGCCCCCATATTCACTTTTGGAAGCTTGAACTTCCGCACTTCGTCAGTATCACTATCGACTTGAATTCTGCGACACTGCTGGATTTGAGTGACCGCCCTTTCCTATGTGGCTTGATCTTGGCCCGCTGCCATTGCTAGCAGTACTGCCTCAGGGTGACACCAGTAGCTGTTGCGCTGTATTACCGGCTGCACCATGGCCGCCATCTCAGGTCGCAAACTTTTGAGAAGTTGCACGCTGTGCAGCGCATTGCCAGGACCGTCAGAACATTTCCAGTTCTTCTTGATGCAGAACCACATGGGAGTATAGTGGCACACGATGAACTCCGCTAGCATTCTCAGACTGTCTGATGGCTGTTCGGTTGATATGTAGAGCCGGAGAATTCGCGCCGCCAGAATCAGCCACCTGGAGTGGTTTAGTGGACCGATCTTCATTTTCGCAGTTCTATCTGAGATAGCCCGTCTGGACACTACGCGCCAGACTGTACAGAATAGCCTGATCTGAACTTAGGTCACTGAGAATCTCCTGCGTCATTTCTGAAACATTTTTGCCATCGATTGGCTCAAAATCGACCACTGGCAAGGTTTCTCCTGCGCCTGCAGCAGCCCGGCCAATCAGCCCACTAAACGACTTAGGTCCTGTTGTGACTCCATCTAACTGGCTAAATACTGCACGAAGATTAAGTTCATTTGCATGAAGTTGGCACACAAACCAGTGGACGGGGCGTTTTTGTCCGAGCTCAAACAAACGGATAACACCACCTTTTTGGCCAGTATTAATTATCGTGCCGTCACAGCCAAGCACAGAAACATCCGCACCAAACTCATATGCCACGGCGTTCAGGTCCTGAAAAATGTCCTCCGCTTTCCCAGTCTGTGGGGTAAAATGTCCTAAATATGCACTGTCTGGCTCGGATACAACCACAATGTGCTCTTCCGTCTTCTTTGAACTGGCTGTCATAAGCGTGTCGTCTTTTCTACCGTCGAAGTAGAGACCAGATACACGACCTGCATGATCCTCATGGCTCTGGGCTACTACCTCTCTTCTAATCCGATCCCTTGCTCGCCATACTTTTTTGCTATCCACTATGCAGTCCATATCGTCAGAAGTGATCCGACCAATGTCCACTTGGAAACCGTTTATGATCGCAGCACACGCACGATTAGACACTCCGTACCGATCTGCTGCTAGAACCGTATTTAGCAGTTCGTCTGTGTTACTGTTCACCATATGCTCTGACGCATTGACTACAGATGTGAGCGATGATGAATCTGTGGCGGAATCTTGGTCTGAATTAGAATCTAGCTGGGCCATTCCAGAAGGTCCCGGTTGTGGTGATGTGACTCTCTCGGCGGTCAGACGCCTCCTTTCGTCCATGGCGCGTCGACGAGTGGTTTCACTGATATCTGCGGTGCCGATTTGCATTTGGCGAGGTCCTCTCTGGTCTTGGACAAAGGGAAACTCCATTCGTGGCACTTTGTCAGCCATCGCACATTTGCAGCTATCGATATCAGCACATTTGCAGCGGGTTATATCAAACAATTTTCCAAACCACTTATCACCGGACGGACGTACACCTGGTGATGCCGACTTCTTTCCAGCAGTTTTCATGTATCGCAAGTAGCGATCGCGGCATTTTCGAACCATATGTTCGACTCAGGCCCTCCCAACAATTGGTATTCCTTCGCAGCACCACATTTTCATCACACTTTCCACGACAAACTTTATATGGGGTGCTAGCCTCTCTTTCAACCTTTTGTTCGCAACGTATGAGTCTCTATTAACTTTACTCAAGTAATTCAGAACGTCAATTCTCGTGGGCAGTCGGTTTGTTTTTAGTTCAGAAGGAATCAAAAGCCTTTGGTGTTCGAACTCTTACCCCGATCACACCGACGCAGGTAATATCACACTTCACAGGCAGTGGGCACAACTTGCAGACACCAAACCACTCTTTTTCGGGCCGTCCCGCCGGGTCTCCGCCGCCGACTGCCTTGTCTCGGCGGCCCTCCCCTCCCCTGTCTCCCCCTCCCCTCCCCTGCCCTGTCTCGCTCTTTGTGTTCTCTACCCTCACCGTGCGCCGGCCGTCTCCCGCCCCATCCCAGCCCCCACCGCGCCATGCGACGATCGCCGCCGGTTCGTGTCGCCCTCGTTAATAGGTTGTCCCTACTGCTGATAATCCCAGTTTCCCTTGAAACTTGAGTAACGAAAAGGAACAGGAGACTTGGATTGACTAATAGAACAGGGATGTATGGCATGCGAAGCTATTTTGTGTCGTTAGTGCGTACGCAATTTATTCGAATGATGATTCATATCACTGTGAAAGGTAGAGCACAGACAAAGTAAAGTGGAGCGATCAGTCCTTCAGTGAAGTTTAATCTTTACAATCAGATATATCCCGGCTCCCCTGATCTGTTTTTGAATTACCAGAATCCATTCATAAGTCATCCACAGCACCGACTGCTGCCTTTTTCGTCACAGCGCCGCGGCGGCGTCCGACGGCGGCCGACGCGTGGTGTTAGATGCCAATCGCAACGGAGCGCCATCACTGGAGACTTCAACGCCGGGCGCCCGGCAACTTCGTTTCTTTATCGGTCTGTCGCATATTTTGTTTATTGTTTGATTTCGATTTGGTTTCGACCACATTTTTTTTAAGGTGAACTGCACGATAATTTCACTATACATAAGAAAAACCGTTCAGGCGACACACCCTAATGGTCAGTCAGTTAAACGATGCGTGAAACAGGTATCGCTAGCTGGAAAAAAGCGTGTGCGGGATGGAGAGGAGGGACTGCTACATCTGGGCTGGCTACATGCACCGGCAGATTTTGCCCGTGCTAACAACTACGGGCAAAATCCATGTGTTCTCTACCCTCACCGTGCGCCGGCCGTTTTTTAAAGTGTCCATGTGTTAGGCAAAGTATATGAGCATGTCCTTCAGGGAAACTAGGAAATGGGGTGGGGGGGGATGAAATTGCATTGCCAACTCAGGAATATTCCAATAGTGTCAGCCAAGGCAATAGAACCTCAAAGTCTGCAAATAGGGACAGCAGCAACTCAAGGGGACAGAGTTATAGTTCATCTAGTGATAAAAGAACTCCTCAATATGAAAAAAGCCAAAGGTGGTTATGGAGCATTTGTTAAGTGTATGATGTTTAATGCTCAGAGTATCCGTTCCAAATTTGATGAGTTCAAGTGTTATGTTGCTGAGGAGGAACCGGATTTTGTTTGCATTACGGAGGCATGGGTCAGTGAAGGATATTTTGGAGATAACTTACAGGACTATGAGATCCAGGGATACAATATGTTTTCGTGCAATAGGGGTCCAGCAATGAAAGGGGGTGGTGTAATGCTCTATGTGAATAGCTTATTCAGTTCTCAAAAAGTAGCAGGTGGGGATGCAAATGTGTCTGTGGAGTCCATTTGGCTTGATGTCACTGTGGGAAAAGGCAACAGCAATACTCTTAGGATAGGAGCTTTCTACCGATCAGGAACCCTGCCACATTCTCAGCAACTGGAGCTTGACAAGGTGATTTGTGAGGAAATCAGTAGAAACTTTAAGAGGAAGTGCCTTATTCTCGGTGACTTTAATCTAAAAGGTTATGAAAATGCTGGTGTTGGCTCCCCATCATGCAAAATGTTCAGGAAATGCCTTGAAGAGGACCTGTTCTTACACCAGTTTGTATCGGAACCTACCAGGCATGGTTCATTCTTGGACCTTGTATTATCGGATTTAAGTGACTTGGTTCAAGACTTGACTGTAGGCGAAACTCTGGGAAAAAGTGACCATAACATAGTTAGATTCAAGGCACATGTAGGGGAAATTATCAAGGATAATTTGGTAAAGGTTCCAAATTTCAACAGAGCAGACTTTAACGGCATGAGAGCGGCTTTAAGTGCCATCAGATGGGAAGAAGAATTCTCCAATTTAAATGCCTGTGAAATGTGGGAAAAGTTCAAATCTTACTTAAAGGAAACTCAGATTAGACATGTCCCCCAAAAGCAAAGACGCAAAAGAAGGGTAGGAAAGCCAGCATGGCTTACACCAGACGTGATAAAAGCAATTAGGGCTAAGAAAACTGCATTTAGAGTTTTTAAAGAAGCCTCAAATGTCATTAATCTAAAGGCGTATCGAAAAGCTAGAGACACTGTGAAGCAAAAAACCAGAGCAGCAAAGCGAGCAAAGGAACTGGATTTAGCTAGAAACTGTAATGGGGACAGTAAAAAGTTCTTTAGTTTCTACAAGCTGAGTAAAGTTTCTAGCACAATTGGTCCACTGGAAGTAAACGGGACTACATTGGGTGAGGATAGTGAGATGGTTGAGGCGCTGAGCAAGCAGTTCAAATCAGTGTTTACATTGGAAGATATGACCAATCTGCCGACCGTACACCATAGTTCAGTTACATGGGATCTGACAAATGATGTTGATTTCATTGGTAGTGATGTTGTTTACAATCATATCAGGAAAATAAAGCCAAATAAGGCAGCAGGACCTGATGATATTTATGCTAGGGTGTTGCGGGAAACTGAAAAGGAACTGGCATTTCCACTTAGTATAACATTTTGTAGATCAGTTTCACATAATGAAATTCCAACCGATTGGAAAAGGGCAAATGTAGTTCCTATTTTCAAGAAAGGAGAAAGAGGGAAAGTTGAAAACTATAGGCCAATAAGTCTCACATCCCTAGTCTGCAAGGTACTCGAATCAATTATCAAGGATAGAATAGTTAGTTATCTGGAAGGTAGCAGTTTGATTCAAGATACTCAACATGGATTTAGAAAAGGACGCTCGTGTCTCACAAACCTCTTGGACTTTTTGAACTTCGCCACAGAACAATTTGATCAGGGAAATCAGGTTGATGTAGCATATCTTGACTTTAGTAAGGCCTTTGACAAGGTACCCCATAAACGGTTAATGATACAGCTTCAGTCCCATGGTATTGCAGGTAGCATCTTAAAATGGATAGAGTTGTGGCTTTCAGATAGACAGCAAAGAGTGATGCTAAATGGTACATTAAATTTTTTTTTTTTTCTCCAGGGTTTTTTAATTGTTTTTTTTTTTTTTTTTTTTTTTTTAAAATTTTTTAAAAGTTGTATTAAATTTAAATTTTTAAAATTTGTTTTTGATTTTAGGTTTTTAAGGAAAAAAAGTTTGGGTATAGAAAAAATAAAAGAAAAAAAAATTTAAAGTGTTTTAAAAAAGTGGGGGAAAAATAAAAAATTTTAAATTAATTTAAAAAGAAATTAATTTATAAGGTAAAAAAGGAGTTTATGAATTTATAATTTTTGGAGGGGGGGTAATTTTTAAAAGGGAAAAAAGAGGGGGGGGTTTTTAAAAAAAAAAAAAAAATTTATGGGGGAAAAAAAGAAGAGGAAGAAAAAGAGAAAAAGGGGGGTAAGAAGGGGGGGGGAAAAAAATTGGTAAGAATTTAAAAAAGGGGGGGGAAGGATTGGGGGGGTTTTTTTTAGAATGTTTAGGCAAAATTTGATAAAACTTTTTCCAATTTTGTTTTACTAGTTATTATAAAAATTTTTGTTGTTTTTAGAGAGAAAAAAAAAAAAAAAAAAAATGTTTTTGGTAATAAGAAATATGAAATAGGAGAAAAGATAAAAAATTTTTTTTTTTTTTTTATTTAAATATAGAAGGGGGAGGGGGATTTTAGTTTTTTTTTTTATTTTTTTTTTTGTTGGGGGGGGGGTTGGGTTGGGTTTTTTTTTTAATTTTTTTTAAATTTTTTTTTTTTATTTTTTAAAAAAAAAAAAAAAAAAAAAACAAAAAAAAAAAGAGGTTTTTTTTTTTTAACAAGAGGGGGGAGGAAAGGAAAAAAAAACCCCAAAAAAAAAAAATTAATTGAAAAAAAAATAAAATTTTTAAAAAAAAAAAAAAAAAAAAATAATAAAAAAAAGGGGTTTGTTTTTTTTTTATAAGGGGGGGGGGGGGGTTTGGGGGGTGGGGGGGGAGGGGGGGTGGGGAGAGAGGGGAACAAAGAGGGGGCCTTGTGGGTCAGAGTTTCACTTATTTTTTTTTTTTTTTTGTCTTTAACTAAGAGGGACGTGAAGAATATGCTTAAACGACTGTGAGTTCCATGAAAGATATAACTGGGGTGTTCTATGCCGTCCAGTCAGTTGTGCTCCTTACCCGGTAGTCGCGATGTTAACAGTGGCGGTCAATCACCTGGAAACCGTCCAGGTGACAGGCCACCAGAGCGAATGGCGGAAGTCACTAATTCCAGAGCCATCGGCGGGGCCGTCGATGGGGCCATCGGTGAGATCATCGGTGGCACGATCCGTGGGACAATCGGTGGGACCATCGACGGGGCCATCAGAGCTCCTGCTCCGATCGCAGCCCGCAGTTGTATGCTTTTTGCTGCGTGACCATTTCCATTTCATATGGGGAAAGGGGAATTCACTATTAGAATGACAAGATTGCATATTGGGGACATAGGCCTCTCTAAAAGTATGCAAAACAATATCCCGGTTATAAGGCATCAAGTAGGAGCGCGGAATCTGTAACAGGAGTTGTCCAGGCAATTAAAGGAACTCGACTACTATCATATAGTCCCATAGTTCCACCTCAGAGAAGTTCTTTGCACTACTTAAGTACATGGACAACTCATCTGGTAATTCTGATTCCGTGCTCCCGTGCGTGGTGCCATGTTCCGTGCTATCTTTGCGTGGACAACTCTTATCTGGTACTTCTGATCCTGTGCTCCCGGCATGATGCTGTGCTCCTGTGCTGCCTGCGCTCGGTGGTGCTCACGCCAGTTCGTCTCGGCATCATTACGGCACGTCACTCGACGTGCTCACTGCCGGTTCGTTACTCGGCATGATTATCGACAAGTCACTCGACGTGCTCGGCGTGTTCCCCAGGATGGAACTAGCCAGTAGTGAGGAGTGGTGTGACGTGATGCCGCTATACTGGTGTATGACACGACCTTACGCGTGCGTTACTGCGGGCGAACAAGGCTCAGGTCAGCCGGGTCAAGCCATGCCGTGGCCAAATCATGCTGCCTGAGCCGCATCGACGTAACCAGCCCCAGCGACGTGCTGGCAAACATGGACTGCAGCCGAGTCTACTCTGCGAACTGTCCGGCGGACAAATGGTGAAGTCCCTTTGTGTGGCGGTGCTGCCGCTGAGAGTCGTGTTCGACAGCCCGCGGCTGGCGCCCTGCTGGCCGACAAGACCTGCGACCTGACCTGCTGGCCGACGGGACCTGCGACCTGACCTGCTGGCCGACGAGACCTGCGACCTGCCGGTAGGCCGACGCCGGGCCTCATAGCCAGGTCGGCCAAGCGTCGCTCCCCCGAGAGCTGCGCCGGCAGCGTCGAGCTGCACCGGCAGCGCCGAGCTGCACCGGCAGCGCCGAGCTGCGATACGTCACGACCGCCAGAGTCGGTGCGAACGCAGCAGTGCGAGCTGCATACGTCACGACCGCCGGAGCCTGCGGTGCGAACTGGCCGAGGCAGCGCCGAGCTGCGATACGTCACGACCACCTGCGGTGCGAACTGGCCGAGGCAGCGCCGAGCTGCGATACGTCACGACCGCCGGAGTACCTGCGGTGCGAACTGGCCGAGGCAGCGCCGAGCTGCGATACGTCACGACTGCCGGAGTACCTGCGGTGCGAACTGGCCGAGGCAGCGCCGAGCTGCGATACGTCACGACCGCCGGAGTACCTGCGGTGCGAACTGGCCGAGGCAGCGCCGAGCTGCGATACGTCACGACTGCCGGAGTACCTGCGGTGCGAACTGGCCGAGGCAGCGCCGAGCGCACGTGGCAGGTGCTGCAACCTATCGTCGGAACCTGAAACGGTGATGACAGTTCCAAACGCCACGGCCGATACCTTGCACTCGTACGTTAAGTGTTTGAGCAATTACGTATGCGGCTTCTGCCTTCTATTGGGTCAGTAACACAATGTGACGTGCCACTTATTATGGTATGCGTGCTTGTATGTGGCATGAGAGTAGAGCCTGTAACACTGTATGATTTAGTATAACTGTCAAAGCAATCAAATCATCTGTCTATCGGAACAGACTGAGTTACTTTGCTTGTATTGCAGATATTTATATCAGGACGATGCCATGTCGTGTACTTCTCGACATAACACACGAGAATATACTAACAGGAATAATGCCGCAAAGTCTAAAGCACACGCTGATGACCCCAACACCAACAGGATGACATTTCAGATGTACTATGAACTGGCTACCTTTCTCGATTTTACCAGTCGTGATTTAAATTATCGATCGACTCGTGCATCGAGATATCCAGACTTGCGTCGTCCACAGTGACGTGTTTCCGAACTTCGAACTCCCAGCACGCATGCTGCCGCCATCGTTTGACACCGAGACTGCTCCCACAGCCATGGCTGATTACGTGCATCATGCGAGAAATTCGGGGCGGGGATGGCCGAGTGGTTAAGGTGTCGGGCTATGGGTACCAAAGGTCCCGGGTTCGACTCTAGCGCCACTCAGGACATTTCCCAATCCCGCGGCCCACCGGCGAAACAGTGGGGCGGCGCCATTAGCCGTGAATGTGCATAAAGTGTGTCGTGAACCAACCAATAAACAATAAACAAAAAATGCGAGAAATTCGGGAGATGTTTCTATTGGTTTTGCTGTCAGATTGTTCGAAATGCTTTGATGTGAATAATTGTTACGCATGCTTACTATGCATGGCGTTGACCTTTGTTTTGATGGAAAACTACCCTGAAGGACATGCCCAAAAGGTCAGGATACTTGGGAGGTATGTGGGTGCGCTTTGATGGGTCGCTCCACCCAAGTATAAGGGCGGTAGTCGCAGCTGTCCAACGCTTTCTGTTTTGTTCGTAATATCAGTTGGTATGCAGGTACTACAAATGTGGCCATAGAATAAAGTATTTTAGAAAGGTGACCATGCTCTTTCGTGACGTCAAGACGTCCAAGAATGGGAAAGGTCCGTCGTGCTTATTTTCTTTCGTGAATTTGATGTTCGGATGCTGACCGTTCAGGTAGTGCTAAACGGGGACACTGGGACACTAGGGACTGGGAACCAGCTTTCTTAGCCTCATCACTCGCTCCATGAAATACTCCATTATCTACTTTTCCATCGTCAGGGCGTTCCACCTATGCTCAACCTATGTTCTCTGACATGGAACTGCAATGTCTCAAAAAGTATTTATTTTCACGTGTGATGCGTTCCCAACACGCTTTTGCATTAAACAAAAGTATGGAGTCTTTGTGCATACACAAACATCGTCTCAGCGTAAATTGTATGGCATCGTCTTTTCCGTTAAAAATCGTACAATAGGTTTCATCTGGCGGGAGGTATTGATAAATGAAACCGATCGTGCGTCGTCTTGCATCCGTGTGTTTTCAGTCACTGTATGCGTGATATGTATCTCTGTGTTCTTGCATCGCCATTGTTGTACCGTTATTGCTCCTGAAGATGTTACTTAATGTAATGAAACGTTGAGTTCGAACAATATAGTTGTAATGGAGATCGCATGATCTATGTAGCTCCATTGGCCATCAGGTTCATTCTACAACTACACTTCGGGCGAAAAGCATTATTTTATACATAGATACACACAAACACACACACACACACACACACAAACACACATTCATATAAATGCATATATGTGTATATATATATATATGTGTGTGTGTGTGTGGGTGTACACACGTGGGGGTGCGCGCGTGTGTGTATGTATTTTTGATATCTGCGTTATTATTCGAAGCGTATGATCTGATCTTATTTACCTTGCTGTATAATAATATCCAATATTCAGTTATCATGCCACTTGTATTTGAATTCAGACGTTCGATTTATTGTGCAAAGTATTCACGCGTGATATGTGCAACTATAAATATAACTGTACTTGTTTGATCCAAATCACGTCGTCGAAACGTACCAGACAAAATTAAACCATATTCCGGCCACAAAAATTGAAATTCATGCGAATGCCGCAGGAGCAACCGCCAATTACACGCCAGGCCATGAGGTTAACAATCGAATTCAGAGCGAATCGCGCGGTATGGAGACTCTTCAGTGGCTGCTTCAGGAAATCGACAGGATCATGTCAGCGCACGGACGACCACTTCCTGAACGCCAGTTAGATGTGGTAGGGCAGCTCGCAGACGAAGAACTTCCGGTGGTGGCAGGCGATGTCATGCCAAACAATGCCGTCGTGATAGAAGTGGTTGAGAACGGCCAGGCAGTATTCGTTGCCTGCGGCGTTATCCGGCTGGGGCAAAGACAAGCTGCCGGTGAACGACCAGTTGGTGAAGCCGAAGCTGACCGGCTGCCAGGTCGCCCAGACGAAGTCGAATGTCGAGAGCCTGTTGCCCGACGTCCAGATCCATGGGATGCCTGCGGGGAATGCAGCTTCATGAGCATGGGTGTCGCCGCATGTTTTGGATAAGGAGGCAGGGTGATACGAAAGGACTCGAGGGTCGACTTTTAGTGTGCTACGGCGTACGAGTGACGCTAAGTTCCGTGAAGTCTGAGGATGTGCTCCCCTCCCCCGTCGTTGTGCCTCCCATGCTGGTGAGCTCGCTTCGAGCTAAGCAACGCTCGCATGTACCTTCCACACCCTACGTGTGTCGACATAAACACAGTGGTCAACTTGATGTTCAGCTGACTTCTTTTGGATTGAGACATTGTATTCCCGACTTCGACGGCCGTTTAAATGTTTAGGTGAGATGTATTAAACTTGCTTCGTGCTGGTGTCTGAAAGGATATCAGCTTTATGAAAACGTGTGTGATATCATACCAGGCGGTACATCTGTAGCAAGCCCACGCATAATCACAAATGACATTAAGATGTAATATTTGGTGAAAACGCGACATCAAACATCGCGCCTCCTGCCTAGGTTCGAGTTCGGCTCAATTTGTTGCCAAAGAGTGATTTACGGCGGATAAAATAGTTGTGCTTTATTAATAGCATCACGAGATTCGAGGTGATGCTTAACGACCACAGTCCCTAACAATCTATTTGCTAATGCATATAATACATGTGATTTTAATGGCCAGACGCAATTCAGTTACGTTTACTTAATTTCGCAATGCATGCAACAAATTCGAGCAAGATCAGAATGGACTGAAAGCATGCAAAAAAAAAACCGGCGACATGAAACATCTCACCAAACCCTCATAGGATGTCAGTTTGTGACTGTTACTTGAGTGAGACCTCGCTAATAGCATGTTCACGGTTGCAGCAAGGCACTTATAACTCATCGGTCTGACAGTGAACCAGCCGTCAGCACAACTCACCGAAGAAGCGGATCACATTGCTGACAAAGAAGTTCTTGAAGTAGTTATCGAGCGACACGAGTTGCAGGCCACGGATCCGGCACTGGTGGTGTGCTTGGAACCAGGTGAACTGGTGTCCAGCCAAAAAGGGGTCCAGGAACGAGAAGTAGAAGCCGCCTGCAAACAGAGACAAAACACCGCTCAGGTGTTTGCTGTCGTCACCGCTTTGGCGCCCCGCTAGCCCGGTTTACTAAAGCGACTTCCCAGCACAGCTTGAATCTAAATATGTGCAACCTTTCATCTTTCTCATCCTGACGAAGCGCTGGTGAAGACGTCTTGCGGCGGCTGCGATTCATTCAAAATGTTTTCGTGCTTGTAATATATGGACAAATCACAAAGGAAGACCGTCCACTTTGTTTGCAACATTTTGTTGGATTACAATTTTCACAACCACTGAAAAACACCATCTGCTGGAGGAAGAAACGTTGCAAACAAGCACAATGAAAGGGCTCAGACAGGGCAGTTCTCATTGATTTTTTTATATAATTTGTACTCACGCACCTAGGTGGTGGGTACTTACTATCTTCTATCTAGGTGCTATTAAATAATAACATACAATACCTATGATTCAAACCACATATATTTATGTGACATACTGATCATAATGACTCATTGAACCATTCGGTAGGAATGACCAATAGCATTGCTACAAATGACTCCGGTCTTCTTCAGACCAAATGATTTTCAACACCCAGTATGTCAAATGTTGAAGCCATTATCCACTCCCAGCATGCTCTAAATTTGCATAATCAAGTCCGAATCCACGACTTCCTTCAACTGATTACGGCGGAAGTGAGCAAGAGGTTGAATGGAGCCAACCACACATTTAAATTATCGTATGCATGGACTCTGGACAGAGGCCGATCCAGGCTATGCAAATGAAGTGGCTGCCCCATTTGTATGTACCTGGCGAATTTCAATTAGTCAAAAGGGGCGGCATTTCCTCAGAAATGCTCAACTGCAAAGGTGCCTGGAGGGACTGCTTCGGCTTGAAATTTGTTGAGTGGGAGGTGGGGATGTGCTCGAGAGTATCGAATGCTCTCAAGGTTCCCATATGGCTGACAGATCCGTTGAGCGAGGGGCTTCCCCAGAGGGGCACCTCTTTCCTGTCAGAGGAGCGCCACCTTTTCATCGGGGGAGGGAGGCACAGGTCCTGATGCCTCCCTTCTATATCCGCTCCCGACACATGCTAACATTTTCCGTCTCTATGTGCTCAGTGCGCGTTTTCCATGGCCCCGTGCACATTTTTTTAAAGAAGACAAATTGAATCCGAGTTCTTGCTGGGGTGGCTTTATGAACCAGGGTCCTGTCGCTAAGCAGAGGTTGTTGCGTCAACCCCGTCCCCACCACCCGATCCATGAAATCCAGTTATACGGCAATAATTTTGACCGAGAGTTTAACGTGCTGTCCATGAACCGACACGGTCGCCCAGAAGCTCGCCCCGGCCTTATCGGGCCAGTTGCCAACTGCGAGCGCAAGCGCATGTTGCCAAGACAGGGGAGGCCAATGCAGGCCAGTGCTATCACCAACTGAGCTATCGGGGCTCCGTGCATTGCACTATATATCTTCGGGAATTTGAGCTATCTCAATTATGTTCCTGAAGCAACACTACGTTTCATGGGCTCATAGGTATAACAAGAGAATATTATTGAAATGAAGTGCTGCGGTGATAATTGTGGAAGATAAGTGAAATAAATGTGAAATTGTGTGCCGCGTTGGGCATACGATTCGGTGCTGCTCTTTTCCAGTATTTTTTTTCGCTGAAATCATAGGCAGCGTGAGCGAGAAATTTAGACCTTCATTTCCCCACACCTATTTCCAAGGTTTCCCACTCCCTTGGAGGTGCAAGGCTCTTTGAGACTTGGTCCTGGTGGATTGAGCCTTACATGCTAAAACCCGAGGCGATGCCATATTATGTGGGTATTGCAAAACTAGGATGAGTTATGCTGCTACTGAGGTTGTTAATCCGGATATCCTGACATTTATTAGGTGATCTCCATGCATCTGCACGGGAATGAGAAGGGAAATGAAATATCCATGCATCATTTGCCCGCCACCGATAATATCGTTCAAAGTCATTCCGAATAAAACATTTTCCGTCAATATTGTAATCTCGTAAACAGTATCGAGCCCGAGTTAGGCATAGACGATCAAATGATACAAATAAGCACACCGCTGATGATAATTCCCTTTCCACAAAGCCTGAGCACCTTGCTTATTTCTCTTCCAGAGATAATTTAAGAGCCGACGATCGAATCGTTGGCGTCTAAAAAGAACTGCGACACTTCGCATTCATATCCAACCGCGGCCTCCGGAGAGAAAGCAAAAAGCAAGCATTCGCTTGTCACATTGCAGCATGCATCAAAATGAAAACACCTCGTCTCACCTCGCCGTTACAGCTTTAGGATGCAGGCAGCCTGTCGACTCGCAGACCGAGCACATTCTCATATCCGCTCATACACCTACCGAGGAAGCCGGCGCCGCCCCGGGCGCCGATGGCGCCGGCGTTGTACCCGCCGATGGGGCCGATGGCGCCGGAGCCGGCTCCGCCGAGGTACCCGGCCGTCGCCAGGCCGGCCAACGCCACCACAGCAACACACCCAATCAGCCTCATAGTGCTCCTGCCGACAGCCGAGGCGGTGTCAACGTCCACACCCCGCCCACAACGTCTGCACCCCGCCCGCCATTGAACGTTCAACGTTCACACCCACCCGCCCATGGGCGCTACATAACAAGTAGCAGTTGATGCGCCCTTAAGCCCAAATAATCAATCAATCAATCAATCAATCAACCCACCCGCCCACAACGTCCACACCCGCCCACACTTCAACGTTCAACGTTTACACGCACCCGCCCACAACGCCCCCACCCCACCTACCCTTCGACGTTCAACGTCCACATCCACCCGCCCACATGTCCACACCCCGCCCACACTTCAACGTTCAACGTTAACACCCCGCCTACCCTTCAACGTTCAAGGTTCACACCCCACCCACTAGCGGATTTTGGCAGGGAAGATATAGAGAAGATGCCACGTTTGGGAACGCTTGTGAAGCCGTGAGAGAAAGAGTCCACCGCGCTGTATTACTTCATCGGGAGGCTTCCCGCACTGGCGTTTACCGCAGTTGTGCTGCTATCGACCTCACGTTTTTTTAGATGAGCGAAATAAACTGGATTGGATGTTGAAGCAGTATGCCACTTGACAAGGTAGAAAATTGAAACATTTTGAGGAAGCATGGAGGTGACAAATAATTTCAGGTTTACTTCCGATGTTCCGACTGAAAACATATAGCTTAGCAATACAATTATAAGTAAGTTTTAAGTAGTAAGGCAATTGAAAACTGAATCACGCTCATTTTTTCTTCTTAAAAAAACTGAAAGCCAAAAATTTTTTTTTTTTTTTTTATTTTTTTTTTTTTGTTTTTTTTTGGTGTGGGGGGGGGGGGGGGGGTTTTTTTTTGTTAGAGGTTTTGTTGGGGGAACCCTGGCCCCCCCCCCCGTTTCATGAACTCCAGTTCAACGGAGAATTTAGACCTGACATGACCTACCGACGGATAACCTTAAAGCATTGACAAACTGAGATGCAAAGAACACTGGCAAACTAAGAACACCGACAAAGTCCTCTCTGGCATCAATAAAAGCAGGAGATGTTCGGAAATTCGGGAGAGGGGCTGGGCCATTTCGACATCGATTCTTTCCATACAACAACCAGAGTCGATGGTAAACTCCTCAAAGTCGAGGGGAGCTCTGTCCCTTCTGCCCCCTCCTGGTTTCTACGCACATAAACATAAGGCTTATTGGGTCATTCAATGCTTGCAACAGGGTTCACAAAACATTTGTTTTCATTAGATTAAACTTCAGCTAAGTGCCATTCAACCTATCGCTGCCGTGTTCATCCTTCAGTTCGTCTGGGCAGCTCGTTGCACAACCAGCTGCTTGATTGCGATACCTGGGAGCTCATGTTCTTAAATAGCGAATTCCACCGAATCAATCGCTTCACCGGCTGACATCATACCTCCCCCCTCCCCCCATCTGTTTATCTGTGGGAAAATAACTAGCAAAGTCAAAGGTGCTTAGGCCCGGAATTTTGATCGACAGGATGTGCAACGTCAAGCCAGCGGTAACCCTTATTCACGGAACGAAATACATGATTATCCATGATTATAAAGCTTCAATTTTCGGACAGTCCACTCATATTCTTTCCAAGGCATATTGTACGACCAGCCTGCGCTGGAAGTTACACGGACGAAAAGCTGGAATCCTAAGAGATTGGGAGTTCGGGGATTGTGATCATGATTCAAATCGTGTATGCGTATGAACATAGCCACACGTGAACATGCAACACACATTCATAACGCAAGTTTGCGAACTGTTAGAGCTCACTGTCTATAGTCAGCGTGCTATTGCGCTCCCCGTCCGCTCTTACCCACCCCTTACTGCCCCGAGGCCACAATTGCTCTAGCTTAACTGTTCCCACGGCTATCCAACCATTCCACCACCTCTTTATCAGGCCATCAGGCCGTACGGCCGGCTATCCGTCCAGAGAATACCTCACTGGTCAGCACGCACACCGCCTGTCGTCTCACCGACTGCTGACCACTGCTGGGTGTCGACGTTTTATAGCCCTCGGATCAGGCGGCCACCAGGAAAGTCGCTGCAGTCAGCGTGCACAGGAGCGAGGGCGATCCTGTGCCCACTGCACCTCATAGCTCTGTGTGAAAAATCAGCTATGATATCAGATGGCATGCTCCTAGAGAGTCAATACTGTCTCTCTTTCTGTCTCTCTGTCTCTCTCTCTCTCTCTCTCTCTCTCTCTCTCTCTCTCTCTCTCTCTCTCTCTCTCTCTCTCTCTCTCTCTTTCTGTCTCTCTTTCTGTCTCTCTTTCTGTCTCTCTCTCTCTCTCTCTCTCTCTCTCTCTCTCTCTCTCTCTCTCTCTCTCTCTCTCTCTCTCTCTCTCTCTCTCTCTCTCTCTCTCTCTCTCTCTCTCTCTCTCTCTCTCTCTCTCTCTCTCTCTCTCTCTCTCTCTCTCTCTCTCTCTCTCTCTCTCTCTCTCTCTCTCTCTCTCTCTCTCTCTCTCTCTCTCTCTCTCTCTCTCTCTCTCTCTCTCTCTCTCTCTCTCTCTCTCTCTCCTCTCTCTCTCTCTCTCTCTCTCTCTCTCTCTCTCTCTCTCTCTCTCTCTCTCTCTCTCTCTCTCTCTCTCTCTCTCTCTCTCTCTCTCTCTCTCTCTCTCTCTCTCTCTCTCTCTCTCTCTCTCTCTCTCTCTCTCTCTCTCTCTCTCTCTCCAGCTTTCTTTGCAGCTGCACGTCACGTTCCTGCCGATTTCGAATTCCCAGCTTACTACATTTAGGAGCTGTACTGGCGTGAAAGCGTGATCTTATTGGATGCCTGATGATCATGTGAGCGAAGAATGAATGTGAGGAAAACAACACGTTTTCCAGAATCGAATGATGAACATTTCATACAGAGGCTGACCAAAGACGTTGATATCTGTATTTGATATCAACGTAAGATATCTGACGAATGCATCAGATTTGAAGAAAAGGCATTCGCACCCTTGTCTGAACTGTATCTCATGGCAAGCCAAAAACAAAACTGCATGGCGCGTGTATTTGCTCAGCTACAACAGCTTACATCATGAGCTAAGCACGAGAGCCTTGACGGCATTGGCAGCGACGGGACAGAGCGAGAGCAGCGGCAATGAAGGCGAAAGAGGCAGCAGAGCCCACGGTGGCAGCGGGAGCTGCAGCGGCGGCAGTACAGGCGACAGCAGAGCCCACGGTGGCAGCGGGAGCTGCAGCGGCGGCAGTACAGGCGACAGAGGCAGCAGAGCCCACGGTGACAGCGGGAGCTGCAGCGGCGGCAGTACAGGCGACAGAGACAGCAGAGCCCACGGTGGCAGCGGGAGCTGCAGCGGCGGCAGTACAGGCGACAGAGGCAGCAGAGCCCACGGTGGCAGCGGGAGCTGCAGCGGCGGCAGTACAGGCGACAGAGACAGCAGAGCCCACGGTGGCAGCGGGAGCTGCAGCGGCGGCAGTACAGGCGACAGAGGCAGCAGAGCCCACGGTGGCAGCGGGAGCTGCAGCGGCGGCAGTACAGGCGACAGAGACAGCAGAGCCCACGGTGGCAGCGGGAGCTGCAGCGGCGGCAGTGGCAGCCGGCTGCAGCGAGGACATTGCGATATAAATTATATTGATAGGCAGAGCCCTATTGCTTCATTCTCTCGTTCGTAAGACAAGCTATGCATCTTTCTTTCTGGGATTCCAACATGTCAGCTTCAATTAGCCAAGGGCCACGAAATGCCAAAAAAGTGAATATTATGAGGTCATTATCTCAAAATCCCATATTTCTGCAGACACTACCACGAGTGCATTCCTTGGATTTCTGCAACCTAAAAAATTCATTAGAAAGTGAATATATTTCTGATGGTGTATGAGTTACAGGCCGTGGAAGAGAACCGCTTTTCGTAACATCTCAAAATTACCCTAGACCATAACTCGGAAACCACTAGCCGGATCGCCATAAAAATTGCGCAGGCTGGTTCGTAGCACATACTTGCAATACAAGCCAATTTTCATCAAAAACCGTAAGCTGAGGTGAAAGACGCCGGTCGATCTGCTGTGCAATGAGATAGCGCGTGCTGTTTCCAGCCTGACGGAACAGACCCGGATGTCAGTGTCGAGCTGATGCCCTGCAGCAGTCGCTGGCCCACCATGGGAGACGCCATATTCGCCGCGTGGAGGCTGACGCCGTCGGCAGCATATGTGTCGGTGGACTTTATGTGGCGGAGGGCCGCCGACAGCCCGGGCAGCGTGACCCATATGTGTTGGCAGTGTGACCCATATGTGTTGGCAGCGTGACCCATATGTGTTGGCAGTGTGACCCATATGTGTTGGCAGTATGACCCATATGTGTTGGCAGTGTGACCCATATGTGTTGGCAGTGTGACCCATATGTGTTGGCAGTGTGACCCATATGTGTTGGCAGACCCTGTGTTCTACATATGCAGTACCCATTGTCCCATTTTTGAGTACCCATATGTTGCAGTGTGACCCATATGTGTTGGCAGTATGACCCATATGTGTTGGCAGTGTGACCCATATGTGTTGGCAGTGTGACCCATATGTGTTGGCAGTGTACCCATATGTGTTGAGTGTGACCATATGTGTGGCAGTGACCCCTGTGTGCAGTATGACCCATATGTGTTGGCAGTGTGACCCATATGCGTTGGCAGTGTGACCCATATGTGTTGGCAGTGTGACCCATATGTGTTGGCAGCGTGACCCATATGTGTTGGCAGTGTGACCCATATGTGTTGGCAGCGTGACCCATATGTGTTGGCAGTGTGACCCATATGTGTTGGCAGTATGACCCATATGTGTTGGCAGTGTGACCCATATGTGTTGGCAGTGTGACCCATAACCCATAGTGTTCAGGTGACCCATATTGTTGGCAGTGTGACCCATATGTGTTGGCAGTGTGACCCATATGTGTTGGCAGTGTGACCCATATGTGTTGGCAGTGTGACCCATATGTGTTGGCAGTGTGATCCATATATGTTGGAAGTGTGACCCATATGTGTTGGCAGTGTGACCCCATATGTGTTGGCAGTATGACCCATATGTGTCGGTGGACTTCACGCGGAGGAGGGCTGCCGACAGCTCGGGCAGTGTGACTGGCTCGATGTTGGAGGCGCCAGCACACGCTGGCGGCGGTCTCGACTGTAGCTGTTCGGGAGGAGCAGGTGAAGGGACAGGATGCAGGTGATTGACGGCCAACACCGGCGAGATGGGCAGTCACCTTGTTCGCCGATACCCCCGGCACAGCACTAAATATCACACCATCGGAAAGCTCCCGAGAACCCTTTCGGTGTGGGTGGCAATCTTCACCAGGGAGGTGTTGCGTACGGTCATCCTACAAATTCCGGTCAATACTCACTGCGACGTCTGCCGAAAAGAGTGTTTGTAAAACCTGCTGGAAGTGCCTTGAAGCTGCTGCAGGAGATGGTATCGAGAGATGAAAGCCCTTCCAATGTGCGCCAGCTGCGCCACATTAGGGAATTTCGGGCTTGATCAACAAGTGTACAATGGTGGATGGCAGACCACGTCCGACTGTAGTGCAAGCACTGAATGAGTCACGTAATCAAATCACGTAGCGAGTGGCATCGCTACTCATGACGGGGGCTGGAGCGGATTTCTTCGCAGGTCAGATTTCAGAGGTCAGGCCAGTCATTTATTTCAGAAGCATCCATATTTCGTCCAACAATCAACATCTGATAAGAATTTCGTCCAATGCGAAATGCTCCCCCTCACCAATTATGAATGATATGACTCATGAGTCTATAATAGAAGTCTATAGTCTATAATAGGACTCATATGACTCATTAAGTCATAAAACGTGGTGGTATGCACAGTTGCAAGACGGCCGTGAAAGTCGTTGCAAATCGTAGCACTGGTGATGGTAAATGAAAAACTCTGCGTCGCAATTTGGCCGAACAATGTAAGTTTGGCTCACGACGATCTTGCAGCAGCTAAAGTTAGTAATATATCCGTCATACTTGCGATGCCAGATGACCTACCCAATTTTCCCAGGCATGTTGACGTATGTGATGAGCTCTGCCTCTGCAGAAGGCAGAGCGCGGTAACCAACCAACCGGTAGATTGTCCTCTGATTACATCTAGAAAGCTGAGGTGCCCGATTGCACATGCCTTTCTTCATGTGATTATGTGGTGCGGTGGCTGCGTTGAAGATATACTTAAAGCATAAAAACCACTGAGTGTGACTAATCCTCTTGACCGTTGCCGGGCTGGCCACCAGCCCTATCTTTGTCATCTCGACTCAGTCTCATAATCTCAGGAACTATGAGAAGAACGAAAAAAGGAAAACCCATCAGATAAATCTCGACAAGCCAAGAACAACATTTTTTTACTACTGTTGAAAGTCAAGGTCGCGAGTGCTAGCTTTCTGGAATCGCATGAGATCCAATTTGACCTCAATATCAACAATTATTCCGTGGTCATGAGCGGCAAAACTTCCGAATACGATGCGATTAGGAAAACGTGCGAAAATGATGCTCTTGTAGACGGGTTTGGACATAGCAAAACATGCGAAAAGCTTCAGGTAAATTTACCTTTCTGGGAGGCAGAACTTTGCGATTGGCGCCAGCGATGAAGAATTAACGGCACGGCGGCAAGCGCCATGCCACTTCTTGAAGTTATTCTCTGCTAAGGTTTCACTAAATTTAGGGTAATTATGAAACATAGACGTCTTGCTTTTCATTCCAATTGCAAACCTAATTATGAAACGAAACAAATTAGACACGTATCAGCTCAAAGCGACGCTGGTACGTCACGTTATTAGTGCCTGTCACAGCCATGAGCTTTGCGATTTGGAGGAGCGTCCTAACTTGCGGATCCGTGAAAGCTTTCCGGTTTTGCCGATTTATCTCTTGGATTGCGTAGTGAATCTGATTTAGCCTGCTTATCTAATTATTACACAGTCCGTCTAATCTGGAGACAATGCACCATTGGACCCATGCAAAAGAAAGCTATGATGTCATCGACAACGTGTCATCGGCTATGTAAATCCTTCGAATTCACAGTCACGCTGATTTCCTACCTCTGTGCCAAACTACCTCCAACTACGTGGATAACTGATGATACCTTGTGCCTGTGTGCGACGTTGCTCCAAGCAAGTGCGTGATAAGCTCAAGAAATGCTCTAATTATGCGGAACTTTTCACCACGTAGCGTTAGCCGCCAAATCGCAAAAATCTGATTAGGTGGCTGCCTTGCTCTTGTGCGATCGGAACTTTTGCGAATCGACCGAATCGGAAACTTCCGTTTACAGTTGGCCTGCCCCTGTAAACTGGGTAAAAAATTAATCATGCTTGATCATGAGTCCGAGCCATACGTTTTATCTGCACTAGAGCACATATTTGGTCACAAGGAATCATATGAAGTCCGTACACGAACCTCAACTTAAATTCCTCGAAATGCGTTTTTTATGAAGCAGTTGTTTTCTTTCGGCATTGTGCTTCAAGAAGTTGAAAATATGTATGTATTTACATTGATCATAACACAGCGAGTCAAAACGGAATGTCACGTTGGATCAGAATCAAGATTGAGAACCAGCCTCCGAATTATACACGTTAGTGACACTTATGCACAGTGACAATTATGCATGTTAGTGTTAGTGACAAATGCTATCGGCAAGCCAGCACGGCTGCAGCCCATATCAAACCCTGTTTATTTATTTTCGAACACGATGAGATCCTTAAAAGTCATAGCAGGTGAAACCAGTGACATGACCTTGATCATGGGAAGTGGCCTGGAAAATATGAATGCAGATTATATATAAGCACGTGCAGCTACCATAATTTAGTGGCCTGGGAAATATGAATACAGATTATATATATATATATATATATATATATATATATATATATATATATTTATATATATATACAAATATATAATCTGCATTCATATATATATATATATATATATATATATATATATATATATATATATATATATATATAGAGTGTGCATGTGTATGTGTGCGTCTCAAGTCCTTTTAACAGAAATATTGAACAATATGTGTTCATATAATTGACATCCGAAAGCTTAAGGCAGGTCAGGTCACACCGCGTGGTTAGGTTAAGCAAACTCAAGCTTGTATATACTGGTGACATCGCTATCGAAGCACAAAAAAATACGTTCCAAGAAGAACTAATGTGAGACCGAAACATTTTTGTTCAACTTCCACGTTTCCGACCTTGTGACCTGATCTTAGGTCACGTTTGGATAATATATAGATTGAAGAAGTTCTTCAACCTTCACCTTTGTGCACACTGCTTGGAGATAATTATAATAGACCTCAAATCAGGTCAAATTCCAGCTCACATGATATCAGGACAAATCAGGTCATTGGGTGGTCATGTAGTATCATGTCACACGTCATAGACGGCGCTGAAACTGAATTCAGATATTATTTCACGAGGAGCTGTATCATTATCTTCCAAATGACATTGTAGAGAATATATATCATCATTGGGCTGACCTGGTATCATTGGCCTACGATGCATATTGCACTACAACAAACTTCGTACTGAAACAAAAACATCGAGGCTGTCTAACTTCAAGAAACATGCATTAGCGTATCTCCACGAACAACACTACTCACAAAAAACTTACACCATGGATATGTGTACACTATGAAGTCACCTTTAGGCCATCGCTTTCCTATCACTTCTACAAGCCACTCGTGTATGGCTCGTGTTGCAAGTACGGTGTATGCAGTGCGGAAAGTGATATGGATATTGTATTATGTTGGCTTACGAATGTTTGTTGCGCATCTGCTCCCACTATTGACCACAACTCTATCATTTCTTTGTAAATATCTGTGAGTTCAACCCAGACTGTCCGCGACAGCCACTGCACGTGGAGGGTATGTATTGTTAAATAAATAAATAAATAAATAAATACGAATGTGTATTGTTGTCGGATTTTCTGCTTCCCTCAGCTGACTAGCAAGCTCGCGTGGACCGGATATCAATTATGGTAGCTGCACGTGCGTTTCCACTGGTAAAATTCACGTGATCCTGCCCGTCCGTCCATCAGCCTGTCTGCCCGTCCGTCCATCAGTCGGTCTGCCCGTCCGTCCATCAGTCGGTCTGCCCGTCCGTCCATCAGTCGGTCTGCCTATCCGTCCATCAGTCGGTCTGCCCATCCGTCCATCAGTCGGTCTGACTATCCGTCCATCAGTCGGTCTGCCTATCCGTCCATCAGTCGGTCTGCCCGTCCGTCCATCAGTCGGTCTGCCCGTCCGTCCATCAGTCGGTCTGACTATCCGTCCATCAGTCGGTCTGCCCGTCCGTCCATCAGTCGGTCTGACTATCCGTCCATCAGTCGGTCTTCCCATCCGTCCATCAGTCGGTCTGCACATCCGTCCATCAGTCGGTCTGCCCGTCCGTCCATCAGTCGGTCTGCCCGTCCGTCCATCAGTCGGTCTGCCTATCCGTCCATCAGTCGGTCTGACTATCCGTCCATCAGTCGGTCTGCCCGTCCGTCCATCAGTCGGTCTGCCCGTCCGTCCATCAGTCGGTCTGCCCATCCGTCCATCAGTCGGTCTGACTATCCGTCCATCAGTCGGTCTGCCCATCCGTCCATCAGTCGGTCTGCCCATCCGTCCATCAGTCGGTCTGCCCATCCGTCCATCAGTCGGTCTGCCCATCCGTCCATCAGTCGGTCTGAGTATCCGTCCATCAGTCGGTCTGACTATCCGTCCATCAGCCGGTCTGACTATCCGTCCATCAGTCGGTCTGAGTATCCGTCCATCAGTCGGTCTGCACATCCGTCCATCAGTCGGTCTGAGTGTCCGTCCATCAGCCGGTCTGCCCATCCGTCCACCAGTCGGTCTGCCCGTCCGTCCATCAGTCGGTCTGCCCGTCCGTCCATCAGCCGGTCTGACTATCCGCCCATCAGCCTGTCAGCACATTCCATCCATTCAACGGTCCCTTCTCTGGCAAGGAAGCCACATATAAGTTCATACATAGCCAGAGAATTCCGTCCCTCTCGGTTTCCTTCTCCCTTTTCCGGTCACTCTCCACCTGCCTCTTCCCCTCCCTACAGGCTTCCGAGATTTAAAGCTTCTTGGCGGAATTCCCCGTTGGAAAAAAAAACACTCAAAACGCGCACGATTAGCTCTAATCCCAGAGGTTGTAGCGCAACAAGTCACCTGTCACGTCGCAGAGCGGCATATTTTCCTCCTACACTGTTCACTGGGGTGTCTATCCACTCGGATACAATGCGATCGACTAACCGCAGCCCACTGCGGTCAGCTTGTCGTGGCCCCCTGCAGACTTCCGATCTCCCGCGCCAACTTACCTCCGGCGCGTAATTGGCAGCCTATCAGCTTTCCTGGTCTGCACTGACAACAAAGCAGACACCGCGCCCACACACATCACGCGCCCATAGCTGTACTCACTTATCTCGTGCTTCCTCGAGATAGCATATGAGAATCGACGTCGCTATCGGCTGCAACAAGCATTCAGGATAAGCTATTTCGGTGGAGCATGCCCTACCTGCCTGCCTGCCCTGCCTGTAGGGACTCCGGGCGAGCGATGGCAAGGTTGAAAAGTGGCAGTGAATTTAAATATATGACGCATGGTCATTGGCGCGCTGTCTTCAGTGTTTATGCAGCCACGTCCCGTCTTACGTGCCGCTACATAGGTGACCTCAGGTCACCTATGTAGCAACACTCTATCAGGTGATTACCTGCTCAAGTTACCGGAGCCGGGCCGCCCGGTCAACTGCTTCGTTGGGCGGCTCGGCGCAATCGGCTTCGCAAAGAAAGGAGTGAAGTACATGAATGAAGTGCGGAAACGCTTAGGTACACAATGACAAACAGTAGTTTTCAGGATGTGTATAGAGTAACATGCAAAGTGACATCAATCGCATGACAGTCATTTGCATTTATGACAACATTCCAGTTGGCCAAGTTTGGTCCCATTAACCTGCCATGAACTTGACCTGACTTGACCTCGGTGACCTAACATGACTTTGAAACTATATAGCATAACAATGTTCATGAAACAAGTCGCTAGTATTGCCAAGACCACTTCCCTTTTGCTAATATACGGGAAGCGCATTGGCGCCGATTTTTGTGGTCTGGCGCTGCGATTTTTGAATACTTTAACGGCTCTAACTTGAAAATGTTCAGCCGATTTTTGTTTTTCTTCCTTAAAGCAACACGCCGGTCATTTATAAGCAGGTACACGAACAATGGCGTATATCGGCCGGTGAGATCGTGAGTTATGTACGAAAAACCGGATGGGTGAGCACATTTCGCCCCCCCCCCCCTCCAGGGCGCGTGTCAAAGAGCACGCCGTTAATTTCTAAGCAGGTACGCAGACAATGCCGTACATCGGCCGGTAAGATCGTGAGTTATGTACGAAAAATCGGAGGGGTGGGCGGATTTCGCCCCCCCCCCTCCAGGGCGCGTTTCAAGATAAGGCAATTCAAGAATTTACCATGCCTGTGCATCGACCATTTAATAGTTTTCTGTGAACGTGAGGTGATATCATCGTTTGCAAGTACTAACCATTTAAAGGTGTCACACATTCCCTGTGCAGATTTAGGCACGTCAAACGGTAGTGGCGGTAGGATTCGCGCATATCCACATGTCTGGCCGCGGAGGAGTCATGCTTTGGTGGGTGGTCACGTGCGGCGGTATGATTCCAGCATGATAATTTCCAAGTGGTGGTAGGTTTCGGTTATATTAATGTAGTAATAGCGGTAGAATTCTGAGAAATTACGTGATTTCTGAAGAAAAAAAAATTGGTGGGGCACAATACATGGGACAATGGGAGGGTCTAAATTGATTGCGGGGCACACTCCATAACGTCTCATTTTGAAATAGTTATTATATATAACAGTTGAAAATATTGGGAATGGGCAAAGCCAACATTCAGATGGGAAATCTCCCATCCACCCCCAAAAAAGTATGCAGAACAATACCATATAACAAATATGTTGTTCATGCATATGGAATGTTGTATGACTGAGGCTAATGACATTTTTGGAGTAAGCGAATTATTTACGTGGAATTTTTATTTGTTATGCGAATGTTATCATGTAGCCGATGCTACATCTCACCGAAATTAATGATGCTAAGTGAAATAATAGAACCCTCAGGTATGCCTAAAGATGATGACTTTTCCGCAGCTTTGTCGTTGCAAGCTTTCTCCGTACCTACCTGCTTAATTTCATTCAGTGCATGGACCAGATTTATTTCGTCCATTAATCAATGGAGCCCAACGCTATAGAAGCTCGGTCCGGAAAAGGTTACCACTGAAAGGTAGAAACAAACAAGTTTGATGTAAAAGTCTGTAGGTAGGTATACAAATTGTTGAAGCCAATGTGGTCATCACGAATTTAAACACGCTGTGCAAGATGAACTTACTCATAGCAATTTTTACTCCAAGTTCTCTACCTTTCTTAAACAAAATACAAACCGATTATTTTCCATCACGAAGGGTAGGGGTGAATTTCGCATTTATTCTGCCCGTATCTTCCCACCATTCAGCTTCATTCTGTCATTCGGAAGGGGGGGGGGGCACATGCGGCCCCTACCGTCATCCGGAGGGGTGGGTGGGGAGATACAGGTCCGGCCCAGTGTCACTTCTAGTCCTGTACCGTCACCTGGGGAGGTACACCTCCAACCCTTTACCGCTCCACTCTGGTACCGTACCGTCACCTGGGGAGGTACACCTCGAGCCCTTTATCGCTCCACTCTGGCCCCGTACCGTCACCTGGGGAGGTACACCTCCAACCCTTTACCGCTCCACTCTGGTCCCGTACCGTCACCTGGGAGGCACACCTCCAGCCCTGTCCCGCTCCACTCTGGTCCCGTACCGTCACCTGGGGAGGTACACCTCGAGCCCTTTATCGCTCCACTCTGGCCCCGTACCGTCACCTGGGGAGGTACACCTCGAGCCCTTTATCGCTCCACTCTGGCCCCGTACCGTCACCTGGGGAGGTACACCTCCAGCCCTTTACCGCTCCACTCTGGTCCCGTACCGTCACCTGGGGAGGTACACCTCGAGCCCTGTCCCGACACACTCTGGCCTCGTACCGTCACCTGGGGAGGTACACCTCCAGCCCTTTACCGCTCCACTCTGGTCCCGTACCGTCACCTGGGGAGGTACACCTCGAGCCCTTTATCGCTCCACTCTGGCCCCGTACCGTCACCTGGGGAGGTACATCTTGAGCCCTGTCCCGACCCACATTGGCCTCGTACCGTCACCTCGGGAGGTACACCTCGAGCCCTGTCCCGACACACTCTGGCCTCGTACCGTCACCTGGGGAGGTACACCTCCAGCCCTTTACCGCTCCACTCTGGTCCCGTACCGTCACCTGGGGAGGTACACTTCGAGCCCTTTATCGCTCCACTCTGGCCCCGTACCGTCACCTGGGGAGGTACATCTCGAGCCCTGTCCCGACCCACATTGGCCTCGTACCGTCACCTCGGGAGGTACACCTCCAGCCCTGTCCCGACCCACTCTGGCCTCGTACCGTCACCTGGGGAGGTACACCTCCAGCCCTGTCCCGACCCACTCTGGCCTCGTACCGTCACCTGGGGAGGTACACCTCCAGCCCTGTCCCGACCCACATTGGCCTCGTACCGTCACCTGGGGAGGCACACCTCCAGCCCTGTCCCGACCCACATTGGCCTCGTACCGTCACCTGGGGAGGTACACCTCGAGCCCTGTCCCGACACACTCTGGCCTCGTACCGTCACCTGGGGAGGTACACCTCCAGCCCTTTACCGCTCCACTCTGGTCCCGTACCGTCACCTGGGGAGGTACACCTCGAGCCCTTTATCGCTCCACTCTGGCCCCGTACCGTCACCTGGGGAGGCACACCTCCAGCCCTGTCCCGACCCACATTGGCCTCGTACCGTCACCTGGGGAGGTACACCTCCAGCCCTGTCTCGACCCACATTGGCCTCGTACCGTCACCTGGGGAGGTACATCTCGAGCCCTGTCCCGACCCACATTGGCCTCGTACCGTCACCTCGGGAGGTACACCTCCAGCCCTGTCCCGACCCACTCTGGCCTCGTACCGTCACCTGGGGAGGTACACCTCCAGCCCTGTCCCGACCCACATTGGCCTCGTACCGTCACCTCGGGAGGTACACCTCCAGCCCTGTCCCGACCCACTCTGGCCTCGTACCGTCACCTGGGGAGGTACACCTCCAGCCCTGTCCCGACCCACATTGGCCTCGTACCGTCACCTGGGGAGGCACACCTCCAGCCCTGTCCCGACCCACATTGGCCTCGTACCGTCACCTGGGGAGGTACACCTCCAGCCCTGTCCCGACCCACTCTGGCCTCGTACCGTCACCTCGGGAGGCACACCTCCAGCCCTGTCCCGACCCACATTGGCCCCGTACCGTCAGCCGGAGTGGTTCACCTGCGGTCACGCACCGCCACCTGAGAGAGGCCATCACGTTGTTCAGCGTCGTCATAGCAAGAACAGGCTTCGGCGGCGGCGTGCTCGAGGGAGCGCGGTGGCATTAGTGGCCGGAGCGGCCCGGGCTGTGGTTGGAGGTGGGCACGTGACAATGGCAAATGAGCTCCGGGCCGGAGATAATAGTGCGTGCTGCTGCAGCGAGCAGACGGCGCGGCGCGACCATTCGCGGCGGGTCAGATCACGGCGCCAGAAGCAGGAAGTGAGTCAGCCTTCGGGCAGCGAACTCCGGACAGCGACTCTGTCGCCGTGGGTAACTCCAATCGCCCCTGGTCGGCATCAGAGCGCTAATCGCGATCACGTCGGTCATGGAAACACTCGTGATCCGGTTGGTGATCCGGTTAGTAATCCTGCTACCAATTCGTCAAACGTTCAAGCTCAGTGGGTTCGATCGCGATTGGACCGCCCAGTGCGACTTTCCGCGTCCTCCGCATTGCGTCAGTGGTCCCGATCACAGCGCCGGACATCTATGTCAATGGACCAGGGTTAGTGATTGCTCAAGGGCTTGTACCGTAAATTGAGACACGTGATCCTGATCGGACCTTCAAAAGGCCTGCTACTGCATCAGCAAACGGCGGCACGATGAATGTCTCCAGGAATCCGGCGCTGAACCACTATACTGACGATCAGCGGCGAGCCGCTTAGTGGCGAATCAGTCATGAGAACGCTCGGAATATTGTCCCTTACCGGCATTTGCTAAGTCTAATTCGACCCGTCTGTAACTCGCTTGCCCTTGGAAACAGATTTCATCCGTCTGTAACTCGCCTGCCCATAGAAACAGATTTGATCCGTCGAACTCGCCTGCCCATGGGAACAGATTTGATCCGTCTGTAACTCGCCTGCCCATAGAAACAGACTTGGTCCATCTGTAACTCGCTGGGCTTCAGGACACCGAGCGCAAGGGTGACGCTTTATGAAAACTATTGAATAGGCACATCGTGTTCAAGTAAGAACACATTGTACTGAATCCGGGTGTTGAAATACCTTGCTTGCGTTGCCAGGGGAAAGGCCTGTTGAGATGTGGGAGGAGTGCGGGGTGCGCTCAGAATTTCCACAATTCAACCTTGGATGGGAATAATTGAACATTTGAGGACCATAGTTCAACATTAGAGAGCTACGTGCCTTCCCAAAAGTATGCGGAACGATAGCCGTTCCAGATGGCACTGATAGCGAGACCACGATCGACGTGTAACAACTAATAAGCACCCACGATATATCTACGTGCACAATTTAAACAAACTTGTACCTATCATTGATTCAAGTATCAAGTTGCGTTCTGTCTGTCGATTTGTGCGGTTGCTACGAATGTGCGTAGCTTGGACAGCACAGGTAATGGGTTATTAAAGTGCTGAGCCAAGAAAACGGCTCGTTTTTTTTTCTTCAGAGACATCCCCTCAAGCCCACCAGCCGCAGGTGATGTGCTTAATGCATATGCATTAGTGAACAATGCGTCACTGAAGTCGTAGCTTGCGGGGCTTCTGCCATCGCCAGCTGGCTGACCAACTTCTCATTCGCGCGGAACTAATTGCTTTTCACACAACTCACCCTGTACATAGGACTGTCGAGCTTCGATAGTCAGCCATCGCTGCTTGGGCATTTTACAAGTGGTCGTTTGGGAGAACATCATTGATGTCTTGAGGCTCTCTTCATGACTATGTCTGGCTTGCGCCATGTGTTCTGTCATGCCAACACAACTTTCTCACACCGCTTCCCTCGTATACTTTCAACCGTGCATACCGCAAAAATATTGATGCGATGTCTCATGCCTCTTGTTAAAAATCCTTGAACTTTGAGTCGCCACGTTTTCCATAATACTCTTCTTGGGAGCCTGAGCCTTTGTGCAATGCAGCTTTGGCCCTCATGAATGCGCCCTTTGTATAGTGACGCGAGTAAAATACAATGGAGTCAGCAATGGAATCACAACTGGAATTCCTCCCGAAATAAACGGCCTCCGCTTTCCATATCACCGCGCTCTGGTACATTCGATTGGCATGTCGCATGCATGTGGCATGCGCTCTGCATCACAGCATTGTGCTCGTGTTCCGAAAATATTTTAGAAACGGCACTTTTCTCATTTATAAGGTTCCATAATAGTTGGCCTCCATTTGCGCTCCGTTGTATCGAAACACACCCGTCTTCAATCGCACCAGTTTCAGTGATATACCCACCGGGGGCTATACAGCCGTGAGCCTCAGCGCTCGAGCAGTTCAGGCGCATTCCAGAACGGTCGGCGAGAATGTGATGGAAGTCTACCGTTGTCACAGCCAGCGCACTGCCACGGTGCACACAGTAATGGCTTTTCTTGACGGCGCCGCTGTAGCGTCGACAGCACAGACTGAACACGACCGGTAATAGCTGGCAGGCCGACTGAAATCAAACCAGATAACGGCGGCGAAACTCGGCCGGTTATCGGCTTCCCCGGCCGATGCGGTACGACACCTGCCGAAGGGTCCGAGCCGCTCACTCGCCGCGGTCGCCAGCTGTAGTAGTGCTCCCTGGTAACGTTATAGGCTCCCCGTCCTATGCGGTACGACACCTGCCGAAGGGTCCGAGCCGCTCACTCGCCGCGGTCGCCAGCTGTAGTAGTGCTCCCTGGTAACGCGTGCATTCGACGGTAGCCTGCGCTAATCTGGTTAACTCCAGCAGAGCGCGAAGGCGTTCTCAGAATTGCATTTGGGGTGCCCGGGCGTTGGACGGTGACGTTTGAGATGTCAACATTAGCTCCATCGTCATTCCTTCCACCATCACCAGCGCCTCGAAGTAAACTTACGGGCAAGTACGGTAGATCCAAGAGTGAGGGCTAGAACAGCATAACCACGCAACGATCACCTTTGGCTACCATAAAGCAACCATTGACATTTGCCCATCACCTCCACACCTGGCGTTCTCAGCCCATTTCCCGACGGCTCGTCCCTTCACCCTCGCTGACCGTACATTAAATCGCCTCCTACCATGATTCTGGGGGACATAAAGTTCGGTGTGACCTACCAACTTGCGTCCAGCCAAGACGTCCTACCAACTTGCTGACAATGCTCACGTCAGCATCACAGACTGGAGCTCGATGCCGCCGTCATCGGCCGTGGCGTTGCTCATAAGTTTGTTCGGTCTGAGGCGCACAGCATCGGCTCGGGCCCCGCCAACTTCCGCGTCGCTCCCACTCCGATGCGTGCGTCCCGGGACGAGGCTGCCTGCGACTCGAACTCGGTTACACCGGGGCCGCGGTGGGCACGCGCGAACGGCGCACAGCCGCGTCGGCAGAGAGGCCACTTGTGATGACAGTCGAGTGGCGCAGTTTCGCCGAAAGATAAACCGGAGCGGGTGGGCGGGTCGCGCGCAGCCGATGGTGGCTGGCGGAGCTGAGCCAGCGGCGGCGGCGGCGTCGGCGCTTCAGTAGTGGGCGGAGGCGCCCCGGCGACGAGACGGCACGTGCGGCGGCGACGGCGGCGGCGGCGGCGCTTCAGTAGCGGGCGGAGGCGCCCCGGGCGACGAGACGGCACGTGCGGCGGCCAGCGACCACTGAGCCGGTGAGTCGGGGCCGCTGTGGCACACGTTTGGTGACACAGCGCCGGCGGCACAGGTGCTGGTAGCACAGGTGCTGGTGACACAGCACCGGCGGCACATGTGCTGGTGACACAGGTGCTGGCGGCACATGTGCTGGTGACACAGCACCGGCGGCACAGGTGCTGGTGACACAGTGCTGGTGGCACAGGTGCTGGTGGCACAGCACCGGCGGCACAGGTCCTGGTGGCAGTGCCGGCGGCACAGGTACTGGTGACACAGCACCGGCGGCACAGGTGCTGGTGACACAGTGCTGGTGGCACAGGTGCTGGTGGCACAGGTGCTGGTGGCAGTGCCGGCGGATTAACCCCGGGTCAGTGGCAGCTGACGGTGGATGGGTGACAATTGGCGATGCGTACCGTGCAGACGAAGGTTTAAAATGTGTCTGCTCCAATATGCCCATGCGTGTTCGCGTCGGCAGTATTTGCCTCACGTACAGTCAGCATATGTGGCGAAAGTTGGCGTTGTTCTCTCGCAGTCTCCAGATACGTGGATGGGTGTAGGTCATGCGGTTCAATATGATGCCATGTTTAACAGTAGTGTAAGGAAAGGGTTTAGCACACACGCTATTTTTAACGTGATAACATGGTTGATAGTAGTGCATGGAAGGGTTTGTGGTACCCACAATACTTTTAATGTGTTAACGGTAATTAATTGTGCAAGGAAGAATTATTGGCCGCTGATAAACGTTTGATGTGCCTAGATCCATGTACAACATAAGCAGCTTGAACTGAAACACTGCTAGCATTAGCTCCGATAATTTTCGACTCCGATGCACATACACACTATACGCTGAGTGAGATAAAACAAAAATGTCTTTTAGAACTGAGCAATGACTTCTGAGCTTTCCTTGACCAAATGAGCATACGACCATTATGCCCCTCAACCTAACCTTGCTGCGATAGAGCCCCGCACAGGCGTAGAAGCCGGGAATGGGGGGAGGGGGTACAAGAGGAAGCGCCATATAAATTTTGGACGACCTTAGCATTGATCCTATGGGCGTTGTAGTGAAGAATCGACTTCAAAACGGCTCTTGCATCCCCCAGTCTCACGCCCTCTCTCCCCGAGAGTGGGACAGCTCCTGCAACCCTATCGCCCCAATCTAGAAGCATGGAAGAACGGTGGACTTCCGTTGTTCATCATCGAAGGGATAATTGTTGTGACTGATGTAGGTGGGACATGTCTTCTGCAGCTATGAAGCGCAGACGTCTGCTATCTTCTGGACTATAGCAAATAACTGCACCAAATCTGTTTGTAAACTATCATGAGTCCATGATATGTTGTCGCAACAACATGCAAGCAAACAACACTTTATTGTTTGACTCACGCACCACTACAGCCTTCGCACATTGCCGCATATTACACGCATCATATGCAGCCTACGCTGTAAGCTAATTGCATCCTATGTAGCTATGGTCGCTTAACTGTGTCGTCGTCATCCCAGTCTGATATTACAATGTTTGGTCATCAAAACAGTCTTTCTTGCCTCAAGGAGTGTGCGTATAACAGTGCTTGTTCAGATAACGTTATTCACAATGGGTTTGCTGTGCGGGCCAAAATACCGTGGGAGAGCGCTCCGAAGAACTCTGGCCACCTCCGTCACAGGTTGGCTCGTGCCATAGTTTGTTCCCCCTGGTGGGTTTTGTGGTGTCGAGACAGTTTGCAGTGGATACGTTTCGATTAATCCAAACCGTTTGAGGAGGTCTTGTTAACGTGATGTTGGTGTAGAGTGTCACATGGGTCATTATTGGGTGATGAGCGTTTTGCGACCCGACCAATGGACTGATTCCGTTGGTACAAATGGAAATCCAAAGCTTTCAGCCTTATTGGGGTGGATTATTATGTTGATCCATTTAATTCATAGGTCACTGCCAATGTTGCAAGGTTTAAGTGAAAGCACTTTGGCTTCGGAGACCCGTGACCATAAGATAGAGCACTATGGAAAATATACCAACAATAATATTTCCATGTGCATGTTTGTTCCTCGGGATGGTGCACTTTGAACGTTGTGGAGGAGTTTGATTCCGAGCAAAAATGGTCGGTTTCCAGGAAAAGAACAAATCGTGATTTTTGTTCGGTGTAGAGTACTATGGTTGTTGCAGTCTAAATAACGTCGTCTGGGGCAATAGGGTGAACAATCATCCTGGCATCTATCACAGGCCCAGTAATACATTGAGTCCTCTCTACATTATTTTCGCTCCTGTGTAACATGCATTCAATATGAATATATGTTAGCTAAAATGACCATGGAAACTTATGCCATGCACCAGGTAAAATTCAGACCTAATTATAACAATTACTGGCGGCGGTTGCGAGTTAGAAGTAAATCTTCCTTGCTTTTCAATGGCACGCTTTTCAGGATAAAATGACGTTAGATATGGAACATAAGTGAAAACTAAACACATAGTGGAGGAGTAGATGTTCAACTTAGCACCACTGTCCGAGCGCGGATTAAGTTGCGGGAGTAGGCGACGTTCGCCATGCGGGGAATCTTAAGGGAATCTTAAAAATTGGGGATTCTTCCATCACAGGCTCACAGCATCGCTGCGATACAACTTGAAATGTGTGCTTAAGGACATTAGAAGTCAGTGCACCTATACAAGTGGAGAATCACAGAGGAAGGCCATGTTCCTCATTGACAGTTCAGCACTCTCGGGTCTGAAGGCCGCTAAAAACTGTACGCGGCTGACGGGCACATGGCATATTCTTTTGAGCATATCTTCATCTTAAAGTAGTGAGAGAAGTCCTTCTCCGGACACAAAGAGGACTCGGGCTTCGTGGGACGCCACTGAGACTAGCCAAACAACATGTAGTAGAGTCAGGGAGAAGTAGCTCGATGCTGATAAAATCCAAATGTTGACTTGTCACGTACTAAGCTGATAGTTGACAAAAGAACCAATATTGGCATTACGTCTGCCTTATTTTGAAAGCCTTTCGCAATACACCTCCATCAATTTTGTTCTTGCCTTCAGGCTTCTCGCTGGTGTCTAAATTATCAACTATTTTTGTTATGCTTTCAAGCAAATGTAGGTCATTTGCATTACAAATGAAGGCAGTGCTAGTGAGACCCTAAGATAGCAAAAAGTTTGTTTTCCAGTCTGTTTTGCTGTGTTTTGGAGCGCTACACGTCCACGCCAAATGAGAATGGATTAAAACGGTCCGCGTGGTTGTGTTCGCGCTATAAGTGTATTTACTGGAACGACCACTTGGAAAATGAGCTCTGCAACAGCCACGGAATATGGAAATTGTCATGCTGACTTCAGTATTAGAGGTGATTACCCATGGCTGATGGCAGAGCATGATATTAGGACTCTTTTTAAAAAAATGTGATTTATTCTGATTATAATAAAATATACATGCACAGACATACTTACCTTGCGTGATAACTGGCACGATAGTTTAAGGGCATCCAACGTGGAGGCTCTACTTTTGGTATTTCCGGTGCAACACCAATCAAATAATCGGTGTTTGCCTCACAGTATCAATATCTTGATGGTTCTCCCACTGGTTACCCACTACTTCCTGAACTGCCAGAGGGCACCAAGCTCCCCTCTAAAGAATTTAACGAAAGAAACAATGTTCCTCAATATATCAAGGTACGGCAGACCTGTTTCGTTGTGCCAGTGCAGCGTTGTTAATTGTCACGATTCAGCATTCAGCTTGCGCAGCTACATGAAAACTATATGGTTGAATGAGATGTTGTCAGCGCCAATAATTATGCGAGGCCTCCATTTATGCAGGCCATAGACCCTAAGCCAGCAGGCTTAGCAGGATATTCACACAAGCATGCCTAATATGGATCATTCAATGGTTGAAGCGTTCTCAGTTGATCAACATGAACGCTGTCAGCATAAAAATTGATGCTTGCAGTTTCTTCAATGCATTGTTGTTTTAGATTATGTGGTGCAAGATTATGAGTAAGACGCGTAATAGAACGCCTTGCATTTTGCACTGGAAGGTTCTAGAACTGCGGCACTGTTTAGTGTGGCCACAACTTCAGCAAGGGGTGAACCTGAGTCCTGAGATACCGCTAGGCGAACCCGGCGATCTCTGGTCAACCATATATCCATCCTGTTCCACTTTGACGCATTAAGCAAACTTATCACTACTGCATAGGCAACACCAGGTCCGGCACATGTGGGGATGTCGGGGTTATCAGCGAACCAAATTGTATCGGATGATCATATTGGAACAGCGTCCTATTAACTAGTCAAGTCATCTTTGGCCCCTGCTTATGTCACGAAAAAGTACTATTTCGATTGCTGAGTGGAAGGCTCGTAACCTTTCTGACTGTTGTACTATGAAAACAAATAGCTATTCGTCTTTGCGTTAATCGGATCCTGAATAGCACAAATTGCCCTTGTTTTGTGACAAATAATGCAAAGAAAATTTTTGTTTGATAGGCTGCTGAAGAGAAGTGAAGTAGTATGAAAACATGTGGAAGTCCCACAAGGGCACTTGGTATAACTCAGTTTATTTAGTGGAAAATTGTGCTACCCTGCCACGTATCAAAATGTGCCTTCTACTAAATCACCAATCACTTGAAAACAGTATTTTATATCCATTGCCAGCGACAACATGTGAATGGCATAGTGTGAAATGATGAAGGCCTTCTCTTGTCCCCCATAAGGGTCAATACTGGCGATATAATTGCATGTAACAGTTATAAAAAAGCAATGTTTGAATTGCCTTAATCGAAGAGCTGTCAGTGCTTTGGTTCATGTTTCCCAAACCGCATTCGATTGAAACTAGAGAACATGAGGGCATCCTTCTGAAAACCCCCGGACAAGTAGTGCGTGTCCTGCTGATTAAGTAACAACTTCTCTTTCTTAGATACTAAATATTTTCCTCGATAGGAAAATGTCCAACACATGAGACCTAGCTGCAGATTAGCAATGTGGTGTTATCGGCGTTATATGTTGCCAATGCTCTGAAAGGAGCCTTAAATTCCCGTTAATATCGAGCAAAATATCAAATCGCTCATGATAATCATGTTTTCCCACTGATATAGGGGCGCAGCGATAGCCTAGACAAGTTTATCTGGGACCTGGATTCATCATACCCTACCTAGCTTCCCTTAATTTGCTGAACCTTTGAATTTGTGATGCTGAAGAAAAATCCGGTTTAGACAAACAGTGAATTAGTTATTATGCGTCAACCGACTGTAACTCCTTGCGACAGGGATCTCTTGCGTACTTCCATGTGTGTAGCAGAGTATGTCCAATTGAACTCATTGGCTGCCACAGGTTGACTTAATATGCGGCCGAATGGGTCCACTTCTCCATCAGTCTGCCACCAGACGTTGCCCGTGGTTGATAAATCTGACTATATGAGAGAAAGAATTGCGTCATTATTATCGACGGCTGCGGGCTTGTTCGCTTTCCGAGAGAGTTTCTGTCGGCTTAAATCTATTGCGGAGCCGATCCGAGCGATCGGTTCCGGTACGAGGTGCTGGTTCGACCCACTAGGGGATCTCAGACATTGCTGAGGCCGATTTTCTAGAAAGAAGAGGTAATGGATTTCTAATGTGCGTGTCTATATTTTGGGGCAGCAAGGAAAATGTTCGTATCGGAGTTTACAGAGTGGCCAAAAATAGAATAGTGTGGAAATTATATATGGTTGATGCGACTGTTATATTTATGATCTGATTTTAGTCTAATTCACGCCATGTGATAGACAAAGAATGCAAATTTATTGTCGGACTGCAACGTTGTCCCCCCAAAAGGGTTCGAAGTGCCTTCCACAAAACTCTCCTTGTTCGCCCCTGATCAAAATTAAATGCGAAATTTCGTCGCAATACATGGAAAAGGACGTTAGAAAGTTACCAAATTCCAAACATCTGTCCATGATACTTTTGAAATATCCGGCGAAAAAATAATAGGGGGTTGATTGAGCCATCCTCCTCTACCGCAATGTGGTTAGCTCACGCACATTGCTGGTACCCTCGTCCCACTTATCAGATCCCCTAGATAGCTGCTTCCGCAATTCTTGACACGATTTTTAAGCAACCCTGAGCACAAAAAAAAATGTTGCAGACATATTTGGAGCAGTGCAAATTCCAGTAACGTATTACATCTTTCGGTCGAAATGCACGCAGCACGTACATAACCGATGTGCAGTGCGTCCAGCTCCAGTTTTGTACCACAAGCAATACGCGATTGTGTACTAGTCACAACTAGATTCAAAGTAGTTGCATATCAAAGAAGAACAAAAGTGTGCAGTTCAAATTCGTGATTTTTACTATTGTCTGTCGTTTACTGTAGACGTTGTACACCGGAACCACGCCCACACGTGCAGCAAGGATCGGTGGTAAGCCTTTCTTCAAATTAATGCTGCCTAACTGGAGCCTTAAGTAGGTGAGTGCTTGAGGAATCTGGCAGAGAGCTTATACCCAGTGACACGGCGATTATCTCTATCGATCTAACCAGCCGTCTGCCATGTTCCGCGACGATTGGCTCCAGTAATCTCCGCCGACTTCCATCCATCCATTTCTACGCTTGGGAGCACCCAAACTACGCTTCGGCCTCAGTTCGCGACACCGCATGAAAGATGTGTCAAGCACGTACAAATGGTAGAGAACTGCGGGTTAAAAGCTGCAAGCTGAATCAGAAATGATCTTACAAAGAAAAGTGGAAGCTTGCACCACTCAAGTCTTCCGTGTAGTATATGAATGTCAGCCGCAATCGCCACTCAGGCTGTTACACTTCACATCGGAGACCAGAACTAATGAACACATTGGCTCCAGGCTCGGCTGGGCTGACCCTTGAAATCAATCCAGAATTATCTTATCATTTCAGATAAGAGCAAACCTTCGATCCGAATTATCATTCGGGTAGAATTCCAATGATGAGTCTGAACACGCAAGGGGGTAATTACGCATTGGGAATACGCGGGCATTCTAAGTTGTAGCATCGTCTGCGCGCCTTTTTGTGAGGGGAGGAGGGCGGGGAAAAGTAAGAGGACATGTTTTGCAAACAAAGTGGAAATGAGCGGCAAGGTGATTGATTGTTGTCTCAGACCAGCGCCTTGCTGTACATGTTGATGCATCATCGTACCTAATTGCACACACTATCTGACGGCAGACATGTGAGTCTGACAACTGTCCGCTAACGCAAAGACGGCGCCTGACAGCTGTTCGTCACAGCGCAGAGTGTGACAGGCAGCTGTCCGTGACAGCGCAGACTGTGACAGGCAGCTGTCCGTGACAGCGCAGACTGTGATAGGCAGCTGTCCGTGACAGCGCAGACGGCGTATGACAGTTGCCGGTGCCAGCACAAACTGTCACTGGCAGCTCTTAGTGACAACACAGACTGTTACAGGCAGCTGTCCGTGGCAGCGCAGGCGGCGTATGGCAGCTGTCGGTGGCAGCACAGACTGTTACAGGCAGCTGTCGGTGGCAGCGCAGGCGGCGTATGGCAGCTGTCGGTGGCAGCACAGACTGTTACAGGCAGCTGTCGGTGGCAGCGCAGGCGGCGTATGGCAGCTGTCGGTGGCAGCACAGACTGTTACTGGCAGCTGTCGGCGACAGATACTGTGCGTGTGGTCTCTGACAGCTGGCAGTCGCCGTCTGCACTGTCATCGGCAGTGTCAGTCACCGATGCTCGCAGCCGCTGAGGACGCCCTTTGAAATGGAACGGATCAGCGGTCATTTAGATATCCGTCGACTAATGGTAACTGATTCACATTTAAAATGACTTAGTCCTGGAAACCCATTCCCGTTTATTTCACGGCTTATCCTGTTCAACAGAATGCGAATGACTAGCCAGTGTGCATAGGGCCAGGCGATGGAGGGACTCACAAACTTCGAGTAATGTCTTGAGTGTACTCTTTGTTTATTGCCTGAAGTACTTCTCCTAGCTGAAGATTATCAACCGATGCATTAGTTGATCGGTTGGTCACCATCACGATAGTACAGTTGTACCCACAGTTTATCCGAGACCTTCCTCGTATTTGTCATATGAATCGTGGTTGGATGCCATCACTTTTCCACTGATGACATTCTGACTTGCCATGTGAATTGCTTCCGTTCTCGACTCTTATTGAGCGCAAAGAGCAGTGCCTCCTTAGCTTGACACATGTGAAAGTGGCTCCCCGCATCGGCCCGACGCCAGACACAGCTGATGATAAAATAGTTGGGAGATCCTCTTGTAGAAATGTGGTCCGGCTATGCTTGGTGGTCGAACAATACCGTCGGTTCTTAAAAGACGTGAGGGATTTTGCAGAAGCCACACATTTTGTTGTTTTATTACAGTGCATTTGTCACACCGAGACAATTGCAATGGTCGGGACGCTTTCAGACCACATTGCCTTTACGAAATCAAGTGAATTAAAGGGCCTCCATGGGCCTGTTTTGCTCCGACTGAGGGTACATTCTATTTAATTTTGTGGCCTCAATTCAACTTCAGCTATTTTCCCACCAGTTTATAGTTTGTCAGCTTTAATGGCCATTGTCTAGCCAGTTGGTTGTGTCCTGTGCGGGCCTTACCTGGCCTTTCTCGGTCACAATGCGTAGCATGAGGTGAGATGAGATGCTGTTAGGTTTGCATAAGATAAACTGCACCCCAATGCTCTGGTTGCGGTTCTGTTTCAAATAGGGAAGTCAGCCCAGCTGGCTGACGTTGCCTGGCGTCAGCACAGCACAACTGGCTGGAGTTGGCTCTCGTCAGCACAGTCGGACCGGCTGACGTTGGCTGACGTCAGCACAGCTCAGCCCAGCTGGCTGGCGTTGGCTGGCGCCGGCTCAGCCCAACTGGCTGGCATTGGCTCTCGTCAGCACAGCACAACTGGTTGACGTTGACTGGCGTCAGCACAGCACAACTGGCTGACGTTGGCTGACGTCGGCTCAGCCCAGCTAGCGCTTATAATATGTATCCTTTGGGGATGTCGAAGTGCTATTGACCGTGGAGGATCAGTAGTTCACTGAAAGCTTAAATCGTATGAGATTGCTTAATCTAACTTAGAAGCGACGTAATCAGAGCCGTGTCATGATCATTTCGCCAGATCCTCTGATGACGGATCTGGAGAAAGGCCTTCTGCATTATAAGCTTCAGACATGAACTGCGTGCTGGGGCATCGTGTCAAAGATGCCAATCGTGCCAGATGTGCTAATCTTGCCAAATGTGTCAATCGTGCCAAATGTGCAAATCATGCCAAATGTGCTGTTTGTGTCGCTATGAATGGGTAAACCAACATAAGCATTGTCCGGTGATGGTGGCTAAAGCATGTAATGGCGTCGTCTGGAGAGAAATAGCGCAGAACTTGCGAGATCTAGCCCAGTCATAAACGGTCCTTTGTAAATATTCACACACCCACTACGCCTACAAGAAAATGTAGTACCAATGTTTGAAACTGCTGGACACGAGGTACTGCTAGTACGCCATATGTAACTTATTCCAGAAACTTCAGGGCAAATTGTGATCGACACAACTGGCACATGAAGACGAAAGTCCTCTTACTCTGTGTTATGGTCATTCTGGCATACGTACTAACGGACCAACTTTTGGAGCCAATCCAACAGCATTTTCTCCCTCACGAGCTATATGTTCGCTACTGGTCGTTTCTCTTACAAAGCGACGATAGATTCGATGCTGCAATCGAACAATTCCATTTGGCAGGCGCCTAAGACGCCATCGTCGCGTGGAGGAAGCTGCACTTCCGGTCTTGGCGCCGCCAGTTGTATCACACCAGTTCCGGTGCCAGTTTCCGCCCCGGTCGAAAACCTCGTTATCGTCGCGGCGACCAGCCACAGCCTCAATAGCCAACAGAACTGCGACCCTGACGTAGTCCCAACGAAGAGGGCGGGGCACCACCGTCCGAAGCGACGAGCCAAGAATCTGGCGCCGTGTTTATGTATGTCCATCGTGAGCGGCGACGGTCATTTAACGCCCATTCGCCCCCTTCTCCACACATGCTCGCCGTCTATGTCGGGCTGCGTCCTAATAGCGCCTGCAGCGTGGCCCCATGGTTCAGTCGGCGTCATTAACTCGAAGACAGACGCGGCCATAACCCGACGGCCGTGCCGAGAGAAGTCTGCCTCGGCCCAGTGCCCAGCGCTGGCTAGGCGTCCAGGGCGCGCCCCGCTACCGCTCCGGCAGAGACAGCTCGGTCTTAGACGGACATCCAGCGGCCGAACACTTGTCTTTCCGCTGCACCCGGCCGGCCCAGCTGCCGGCGCTGGTGGTGGTGAAGAAGCGGTGGACTCGCCGGCGCTGGTGGTGGTGAAGAAGAGGTGGACATTCCGGCGCTGGTGATGGTGAAGGAGAGGTGGACTCGCCGGCGCTGGTGGTGGTGAAGAAGAGGTGGACATTCCGGCGCTGGTGATGGTGAAGGAGAGGTGGACTCGCCGGCGCTGGTGGTGGTGAAGAAGAGGTGGACATGCCGGTGCTGGTGGTGGTGAAGAAGAGGTGGACTCGCCGGCGCTGATGGTGGTGAAGAAGAGGTGGACTCGCCGGCGCTGGTGGTGGTGAAGAAGAGGTGGACATTCCGGCGCTGGTGATGGTGAAGGAGAGGTGGACTCGCCGGCGCTGGTGGTGGTGAAGAAGAGGTGGACATTCCGGCGCTGGTGATGGGAAGGAGAGTGGACTCGCCGGCGCTGTGGTGGTGAAGAAGAGGTGGACATTCCGGCGCTGGTGATGGTGAAGGAAGGTGGACTCGCCGGCGCTGGTGGTGGTGAAGAAGAGGTGGACATGCCGGTGCTGGTGGTGGTGAAGAAGAGGTGGACTCGCCGGCGCTGATGGTGGTGAAGAAGAGGTGGACTCGCCGGCACTGGTGGTGGTGAAGAAAAGGTGGACATGCCGGCGCTGATGGTGGTGAAGAAGAGGTGGACTCGCCGGCACTGGTGGTGGTGAAGAAAAGGTGGACATGCCGGCGTGCAGTTTCCACCGGCGGCAGCACTATTCGCGCGAGCCAGCCCATCTGATGAATGGTACGGCTCGCGCCCCTCGGAGCCGGCTGACGGCAGTTGCGGCTGTTTGCCAGTGTCGAGTTATGTCTGTATGGTGTGTTGCCCTTCCACTCGGTGCTGGCCATCCGACACCGGCTCAAGGCTGGAGCGGAAGCTATAGAACGCCCTTTGGCACGTTTTCATTCTCAGAACTGCAGTTGGCGCGATATTGGCAGAGTGATGGACTCATCGACAAGTAATGCCTGCGCCTGGTCTTCATCACAGCTTCAGCGGGAAGATGGGCAACATCTTGCGCTCAATATTACGCCCATATGATTGACGTGAAAAATGCAAAAGAAAGCCCTAATATAGGCGTCACCTAAATACCTCACGGTATTGTGTGACTACATGACTACATGACACTACTGTAGAAACTGTGCCATGAAAGCGTCTTGCCGTGTCGTTTCCTCATGCACATAGACGAATAAAACATGAAATTATTTCCAAGATTACACCTTTTACCCGGTTTGCCCGATCATTGCCTAAATATCGAATGAGACTCATCATCACATCGGCAGTGATTGAACTACAACATGATTGAAGTCGCTCCAAATTGCAGTACCCTTCAGTTTGCGAAGTTTTAAAATATAATTGTATACCTCTCCGAGCCGCAGGAGGATGACCCATGGCGCGTATTATCACCAAAACAATGCTTATCAGATGGTGTATGAGGTGCAGTGTATCGGTGGTGATGGTAGATGCACACACACACACATGGTGGTGCGTATCTACCGATAATTACGTTATGCCTTTTAGTGTTTCATGGCGAAGGAGTGAACTCATGGGCGTAAAACTGGAGGTAATCTTCGGACAATTATTAAATTGTGTCACATTCCACCCACTTCGATGATTGAGTGGTTATATTACTTTAAACGACTATTCCGCCCCTTATGCCCGAACAAATTCGTAGTTTAGTGCAAAAGTATATTTCCAGTCCATGGAATATGGAATTTCTTGTGTCCGCCCACAACCAATATTCCGACATCGAATTGTCCGAATGTAAATTGTGATTCAATTGTAATTCAAATCGAATTGTCATGTGGCTAATCTTTCACTCATCCTTACTTCTCCTTGCCCCTGATCGGGTAGAGCGAACGTAAATAGTAGAACGTTGGCAAAGCGTATTGTATATTTTCTCTCCGCTGAAATATCCTAAATCAATTGCTAGAGTAACTCTCCATTCAAAAATATGCCCTTCAATATAAGGTGAGTCGTTGCATCCAGACACAAGCTATGACGACAGTAGTAGAAAAACAAGGTGGCCGAAATAATTCCTCGGGAACAGTTATTTGCATTATCAATAGCTTCGAGCCTATATTCCTGGTAGTAGTCCTAGTTACCATACTCTAAGGTACACTTCGAGGTAAATTTAAAAAAGTATCATGTAAAGACTTAACTCCCATCCACCTGGCTACACTCAGAATAGCACAATCATTCTCGGAAATACTACATCATCAAGTGCACTGTGCCAAGGGAGAAATAAACAGCCATGTATGGCATATTGCTTTCCATCCAATGGAAGGACAGCTATATGTATTAATGTGCGACATGACATGAACAAACCAAAAAAGAATTCGCGTTGAAAATGACGACATGTCTTTCCAAATCGTATCCTGGAATCGGTCCCAGAGAGGTATAACATGATGCTCGTGAGAGCGCATTCACATTTTTACCTTATCAATCTTCAGAATTATAACCAAAACGGTTCGGAAACGACAGACGACCTGGGCGTCATCGGGGACACTGTGTTGGGAACAAAATTATACCACTAAGGATGTGTCGAATCCTTCCACAACGTCTTGAATATCTGTAGGTAATATGGACATCTCAATGCTGCTACTTGCGATACTTCCTGTTACTTGCGCAGCTAATAGCTTGCTAACAGTTGCTAACAGTTGGCTTGGCCACAGTTGTAATGCCAAATGTAATGAAGTAACTAAGATAATAAGCTACTAAATATACGACGCCACGAATTTCCACAGCGGATGCACTGAAGCAATTAGTGGCCATGCAGGCGGTATTGATCATTGTGATTACGTATAGTAAGTCACCATCATAGTTAACACCTGCCCTGTCCTAAATACTTGCTTAAGTGAAGTGAAGTCACGCAAAGTAAGCCATGTTCGTTCAAATTACAGGGCCTTGCGGTATCATTCATTTCGTAAGAGAACATCCTGGAGCAAAATAGCGATACCCCATGCCAGATGTCACAGATTAGGCCCTCCAGAAGATACAGCGCCGGTGAAAGAGATGCGTTGTCAATCCGAGCATAAAATGCGCGACATAAATCGTGCCAGCTTTACTCTTATCTTCGTATGGTAATTCATGATGGCGAGAACGATGCCAGATTTGCTCTCATCTGGCACAATTGACGACTGCAGCTTCCCATAATTTCCTGGAGATCTATTGGGAGCATTGTGCCTGATCCGATCAAACTGTCAGGCGAACCAGGTATACTCGCCTGCCGCCGCCTGGTTCCAATTCTTCCAAACGTCCATGCATTGTTTAAACAACCTGCGCGATTTGCTGTCGAAAGGGTGAAGCTCGTTGTCAATGGCAATGATTATTCGGGGCACCAATACCGTGTTGCCTGCGATCACGAGAGACGGTGACGCGCTGCTGCGATTATTGAATACTCTTTGAAAACTCCAGTCGGGTAAGGTGGCCGTGAAACTAAATTGAATAATGGACCACGAACAAGTCCGAGATTGCGTCACTGCTGGGGGAGGGTCTCGATAGCAGGGCTGATTGTTGCGGGACCTGGGCGCTGCCAGATGCGCCATCATCGTCGCCCACGTCAGACTACTGGCGCCGCTCGGTAGTCGAGCAAACACCATAAAAATGGTCCTACTTCGGCGACACACAATCCATAAAGATACAATGACAGCGGACAGAATGTATCGCTTTTTGAAAGCATGCTATTTCCGAACTGAGATAGATTGAAGACCAGAGAAGCATGAAGTAACTGCAAATTTAGATACCTCTCATCTCCTACCATCTCGGCTGATTGTCTGCAGACAGTGAAGTCTGTGGGATCTGCGTGGCTTTGACTCTACTTCCTCGCGGCATAGATGGCATAACATATTGAGAAGTGGTCTCTGAGGCTCACTCGCGATTTGTTTCTTGCGTCCTGCTGAGAACGGTCCTAGTTTTATTTCGCACTAACATCAGGATGTTCGAGCGGTTGCAGAAGTTGTGGGTGAGGGGGACGACTCCCCGGCAACCATCCAGCCGGCCCGGCGGCGGCCAGCCGCGGTCGCCGGCCGGCAACAACCAGCCGGCCCGGCGGCCGCCAACCACCCAGCCGCCAACCACCCAGCCGCCAACCGCCCAATGCCCGGAACCCGCTCCGGCACCGCCCAGACCGACGTGGCCCGGACCCCCCTACAAGATCATGAGACAAGATTGGCAATCGTGGCCCATGGAGGTCATACATGGCCGTCGCAGATAAGGAAGTGATCAACTCCTTGGGCCCAATACAGCAAGATGCTTGCAATTTGATCCCACGAGTAGCTGGGTAGTTCCTGGCGAGTGAGATTATTTTGCCATCTTATACCAGTCCTATTGCGACATAAATAATATTTTCTTGTTTTTGTTTCTTCAGCTTGCAGCACACATCCTGACTATACCTATGCTTCCTCTTATATGTCGTTGATGTGTTAACTGGCTGCTTCGTTCAACTGCGTTCTTTGTTTTGGTCTACTCTTAAATGCTTCAGTGATGACAGGACACTGTTACGCTTTGACGACAAACTTTCCTAATACATTATCCGGTTGAATTAAGCCATCCGGCTGATGACCTGAACTTTCAGCAGTGTCTCTTGGAAGAACGCCAACTCCCGTGATGGCGGTGTCTTACGAAGCGAATGCTTAATCATATATATAGCACATGAGACAAATGACGTGAATTGCATCGTGAAACTTGGTTTCTTGGCAATTGGTGATTACCACCTTCAAAACAATGAATGAATCCAAAGATGTCCAATGTGCATAGATGCGCTGAGTCCTCAGTGACAATCACCTCCGCTAATCATATATGTGAAGCTTGTGTTACTCTCAGCTTTTGCTATGTGAGGTACTGGGTGTGGTTCTCGTGGTGTCAAATGCGTTCATGCCAGCGTTTCGATGCCGTAGCCCGAACACTTCCTACCCATCAATTCATGGATTACAGAAACCATTCATCATGGGCACAAGGTCTGCTTCCCAAGCTCCTAGTATTCATTTGACGGCTTGCAACCGCGCAGATTCTTCATGACATTATTTTCTGGCAGCCGTTTTCTTCTTGGGCTGAATCTTGACTCGACGGTGGGCGTTCTCACTCCGTCTATTTCAGCCCGTGGCCTGTGTTGATGCGCGTCACACACTTGATTGACGCTTTGTTTAGCCCGTTCGCCGGTCCGACGAGCGTTTACTAACGAAAATTATCGACTTTTATCGTTGAAGGCTCCGCCAAATTGTGCCGAGCAGACTTCTCAGGACTAAACATTTACGCAAAAGGCAGCGGCTGATTGTTCTGGGACAAACTGCAAGGCCTTCAGGTGTTGCCAGGGGATGGTTATCGCCTGGTGTAATTAAGCTGATGCGATATTTCAACCACACATTGCAAGCGCATGGAACTCGTAATTAAACACTGGTAGCCAAAAACGGTGTAAGTGCATGTCGTTAAGGAAATGTGTTTGCATTTAGCAGAATGCAAATGCAAACACATTCAGTGACACCGTGACGCCATGTATGGAAATCACCGTCACAAAGTCGCTTCTTCCACAGCTACAAGCATCAGCACAGACGAGCCCACACATAGCCAGAACGAAGGAACACACCATTTGGGTCAACCTCTTTACGCAATTGCACGTAGAGAAACGTTGCGCCGTTTTTGTCTCCGTCGTCCGCCGTAATATGCTGTAGTGGCCGGCGGTAACCCGAGTCCGGCGATTTTCAGACGCCGCGTCGGTGGCTCCGGACGCCGCGGCTGGGCACGACGGCGCCGACGCCGCTGCGGTCCGTGCCGCCGGCGGTCTGAGCGGCACCAGCCCGCCGCGGTCGGTCCCGTCGGCCGGCGACCGCACGCCCGGCGACCCGCCGCCCGACACAGTGGTGCTAAGTGTTGCGCCCGACCGCGTGGCAATGGGCGAGTGCTCTCCGGTGGGTCGCGGTCCGCCGCGTATTGATCGCGCGCCGGAAATGATCACGCGCCCCGTCGAGCAAAACTCGTCATCTGCGGACGTCCGTCGTTTTACACGTGTTGGCGCCGTCGGCGGGCGGCAGTGACTCTGTCGCGCGCCGTCCCGGCCGGTGCTGCCGCCGTGTCGGTGAATCTCAGCCGACACCCCGCTCAGCCGCAACTCTCGGCGTGACTGGCGAGCAAATGTGGCCGACCTGACGAGTAGCCGGCGGCGGGGCAGCCGCCTCTGATAGGTGAACCGACAGTCCGCGGCAGTCTCTGGGGCGTGAACCACCAGTCTGCGCGAGTCTCTGGGCCGTGAACCACCAGTCTGCGGGAATCTCTGGGCCGTGAACCACCAGTCTGCGAGAGTCTCTGGGCCGTGAACCAGCAGTCTGCGGCAGTATCTGGGGCGTAAACCACCAGTCTGCGGCAGTATCTGCACCGTGAACCATCAGTCTGCGGCAGTCTCTGGGGGAGAACCGCCAGTCTGCTGCAGCATCTGAGGGCTCGTCACCCTGAGGGACGCTGGGCGGGACTGTGCCACCCTGAGGGCCGCTGGGCCGGACTGTGTCACCCTGAGGGCCGCTGGACCGGACTGTGCCACCCTGAGGGCTGCTGGACCGGGCTGTGTCACCCTGAGGGCCGCTGGACCGGACTGTGCCACCCTGAGGGCCGCTGGACCGGACTGTGCCACCCTGAGGACCGCTGGACCGGACTGTGTCACCCTGAGGGCCGCTAGACCAGGCTGTGCCACCCTGAGGGCTGCTGGACCGCGCTGACCACTCAACGCCGCCACTTCGTCACCCCGCGGCACGTGCGTGGCGCGGACGGTTGTGGCGCGGCGGCCATTCTGAGCGACTGCCACGCCGGGCCGAAACACACCGGCGCGCCTGTCTGCACCCCGTCCAACAGGAGCCAGCCACTAGCGCGCCTGTCTGCTCTGCACCCCATACAACAGGAGCCAGCCACTGGCGCACCTGTCTCCACCCCAAGGCGCACCTGTCTCACCCATACAACAGGAGCCAGGCAGACCTGTCTCACCCCATAAAGGAGCCAAACCTGTTCCCATAACAGGAGCAGGCACTCTGTAAAAGGAGAGCCATCGGGCCTCTTTAAGGGCGTTAATAACAGGACTGCCACCGTCTCACCCATACAACAGGACAGACTGGCACTGTCTCACCATAAACAGGAGCCAGCCACTGGCGCACCCATACAACAGGAGCCAGCCCTGCCTTCTGCACCCCATACAACAGGAGCCAGCCACTGGCGTACCTGTCTGCACCCCATACAACAGGAGCCAGGCACTGGCGCACCTGTCCAACAGGAGCCAGCCGGCATCTCCGCTGCGAGGCCATGGCCAAACACCACAAGAAGTGCTACAGGCTGCGCTACTACATCAAGATCTTCTTCACGCACCTGTTCTCGCACCTGGGCCTGTGCAGTCTGGTGGTGGGCTACTCTGTGGTCGGCGCGTTCTTGTTCGAGTTCCTGGAGAACAGGCCCGGACAGGAGACGCTGCGGCCCGCTCTGTCGCGAGACAAGCGTCAGGACATCGACGACTTCCGCCAGAGGTGTCTGCAGGACCTGTGGACCATCAACGGTGAGTGGCTGGCATTTTCCTCCGTCTGGTTGTTTGTTGTTGTTTATTGGGCGGTTCACGCACTTTATGCACATTCACGGCTAATGGCGCCGTCCGCACTGTTTCGCCGGTGGGTTGCGGGGTTGGAGGATAACGAGCGACGATAGTGTCAAACCCGGGGCCTTTGGTACCCATAGCCCATAACCTTAACCACTCGGTCACCCCCGTCCCTTCCTCCGTCTGGTAGGACCTGTGAACCATCAACTATAAGTGACGCACACTGTCCGTGCGGCAGGATCTGTGGACCATCCACGGTGAGTGGCCCGCACTGTCCGCTATCTGACAGGACCTGGGAACCATCACCGTTTTCTCTGAATATGCACAATATCTGGAATGAATAGCGCAACGTATTTGGATATCATGTAAGCTTTAAAAAATCTTCCTTTGTTTTTCCATGTTGTAATCATGGTAGCGAAGCTATCGGCTCCTCTCCGCGACGATTGTGAACATGATAAAAATATCAATACTTCTGAAATCTACCTTTGTGCTTGTGGGCGTTGCACGTCAAAATGAACCTAAGCATTAGCCCAACCTTTGGTCATTTTGCAGTGGCTGAGATCCTGATTGAGGCCCAAGCATGCACATAATGACGGCTAATATTCTGCATCACTGTCCCACCGGTTAGCGCTCTGCTCCGTTCTTGATGGGTCAGATCTCGGTGTATTGACCGCATAATGACGGCTGACAGCTGACATTGCTGTCTGACAATCCAGTGCGGCCACAGGCGGGTGTTCTGCTCAGTCCTTGCTGAGTCGGATCTCGGTGTATGGGCCGCACACACAGAGCAGGCAGCTGGCACACAAGCGTCTCGCCCGGCGGCGCTCGGATCTGCAGCTCGGTCACTCCCAGCCCAATCTGCCACTCCCAGCCCCACCGGCCACTCTCAGGTTAACCGGTCACTCCCAGCCCCGTCAGCCACTCCTAGCCCTACCGGTCACTCCTAGCTCGTCAGCCACCACCAGCCCCACCGGTCACTCACAGCCCCACCGGCCACTCCCAGCCCCACCGGCCACTCACAGCCCCACCGGTCACTCCCAGCCCCACCGGCCACTCCCAGCCCCACCGGCCACTCCCAGCCCCACCGGCCACTCCCAGCCCCACCGGCCACTCCCAGCCCCATCAGCCACTCCCAGCCCCACCGGCCACTCCCAGCCCCACCGGCCACTCCCAGCCCCACCGGCCACTCCCAGCCCCACCAGCCACTCCCAGGTTAACCGGCCACTCCCAGCCCCGTCAGCCACTCCCAGCCCCACCGGCCACTCCCAGCCCCACCGGCCACTCCCAGCCCCACCGGCCACTCCCAGCCCAACCACCCACTCCCAGGTTAACTCGTCACTCCCAGCTCCTCCAACGACTTCGAGCGCTCGACGCCGCGGCAGTTGCAGGGCCCAGCTGAAGCGCAAGGGCGAAGGTGAAGAACGAGCGACTGGGCTGCTAGCACTGCCTCACGGTCATGTTGGGTCCTGTCTAGGTAGCCGAAGTAATGTCGTCTCCGAAATGGTCATGCCATTTTATTTTCCTATTCATATTATACAAAAGCCTCGCTGCCCCGGCAGATCAACTGGAGGAGAGCTGCCCGTCATTGATTTCCTCTGCCATGACAGGACAAAGTTCGAGTCCCATGCGAGTTTGCATTTAGTACTAACTGAAACGCTGAGATGGAAGCTGACCCAACAGGGTCAAACACCGCGACCGGGAGATCTCACCAGGGCATTGGCGACACGCAACTCCCATTCCTGCGTGCAGTTATCTCGGACGGATTGATGATTTGAGGAAGTTTCCTCTCCCCGCTATTCAGTGACGATTTAGCAAGCACTATTTACCCATGCGGGAGGCAGTGTCATGCTCAACATGTTTTTTTTTTGCAATGAAGATGACTTAAACATATTTGGTCTAGTCTAGTCAAGTCTATATGTACAAATTCATGTAGCACGTTTCTTATTTGTTTTGCCTGACACACTACTCTGTCCGTAAAATGATATTAAGTACAATAAAACGTTGTTGCACCTTGCCTGCCTCGCTCACTATTAACAAAACTGGATTGTCAGTTTTGTTCCAGATTTAATGCACAGTCTCGTCGGCGATCGAATGTTCGGAATGAAACCTGTTGCACAATGCAATTTACAATGAATGAAATTAAAGCAATAGGGGGACATAAACAAAGGCAATTCGTTTATTTTCTTGAAATTGTTCGTGGCTGTAACGAGAACCAAAACATGTAAATGCTTCATTTTTACTGATCATTATGTTTATGTCAGCAAACTAGTATAATACATACCAAAGACCAACTAGAACGAATTCGGTTTACAACAAAAACAAACCGAAACCGAGATGTCATACTGTGCCCGGTGGAAAACATACGCCGATCAGAATTTGAGGAGACGGTGCGATAGTAGAAAGCAATGCTGCAGATATGAAGTTATCTGAAAGCAATTGTGTGGAGAGCGAGGGGGACATGAAGTCCACTTAAAAAAATGATGTTGAATCAGTTTTTTATATCTTGCTGTGTTCGCCCAGGTAATACCTGTTCAGTCTGTGGGAACCTCGAGATTTAATGTGCTGTGAACTTTTCAATCTGAACCTTGGGCCATTCTGCAAAGGATACTACTTTCGACTAGATCTCATAGGGACGGTGGTGTATGACAATCGAGCCGTTCCGGTGCGATTTCAGATGCCCGCAGTGCAGGGTGGTGTGAGCTCGAACACATGCACTACCTGTGAAAAACAGAAGACAAAATGTGCACGGGAACGCGGCATGAACAGCTATGTACGTCAGAACTGCCGTAAATATCAGGTTCTCTGTTTTGAAACGTAGTAGCGTAAGCAACAAGAACACACATCACATGTTAGAACGTCGATAACTAACCAGTCGGTTGAGCGACGGCGGAATAAATTCATTCATAGCAGAACTTCCATAGTAAGTTTTGACCTGAATCAAATCGATCAATGTTGCACTTCGTAGCTGATTTCGATCGGTAAGAAGCTTTCATATCCTTTTAATTAAACTTCAAGGCTAATTTTATTCATTTCTCAAACTGGCCCAAATATCGTCATGCTTGGTTGCTAACGTAGAATGATGGCCATTTATTCCCAAAAGTTCTTGGTTGAGCGTCTTCAAGCTCGCATTCGTACGCGTTATTCACTTTTCTTTGGATCATCTTGATGCGTTTAACTTACGGCGGACGCTTGCGGTGGATATTAAGTACAGCGTTAAGTATATTGTTGATGCGGTGATGTAGGGTTAGCATTTCTGCCTCTCAACTGGACGTTTTGGGTTCTAATCCCCGTCGTCTCGCCCGATGCCTGCGACCAATCGGCGTGATGATTAGCGGCACTAATATGGCCTGTGGAGAAGCCGGCGCGTCAGAGACAATGAATAACCAGCCAACCGAACTAATGATGCCCCGGTGCGTTTTTGCGCGGAAAACCCTCCCGTTCAGTGCGTTTTGATGCGGACAATCCCCCGGCTCGGATTCGTTTTTGAGCGGAAGATGGCCGATCCGGTGCGCTTGTCAACTCATCTGCCACACTCTGCTGACTCTGAATCCAGCTCAGCACTGGAGTGTGGGCCTGACGATATGTTTTTGCACTTGTTCACGGAATTGCCGACATAATCAATAATAATTCCAGTTATAGACGAATTTGTGTAAAATAATTCAACTATCATCCGTCAAACTGTCCGATGTCAGCAAGGTAGCCAGCTGAGTGTGGCCAGCGCCAGCCGTGTACGCCGGAGCAGAGAGAAGCGTTTAATCAGTGACGTCACAGGACATTTTCCTCCCGTAAGAGAATGGTGATGAAGGTGCTAGTTAACGGCTAACTTATTAACATGACTAGGGATCTCTGGGAGATGTGATTGACATGCCGACTGAATGTCGTTTCCAGGGTTTGGTGTGGAAGGTTTAGGGTACCACTTCGAGAGTGTAATCAGGATTGTTGGGGGTGACTGATATGCTGATTCAGGGGCATCACCAGGGAAGTGCGCTGTATCAGGGTGAGGACGGAGCTGGGAATTCAGGAAAATTCATGATGGGCGAGAAGAATTTCAAATTTTCTTAGCGAATGAGAGGAACCGATCCAGGGGGGACGCCGGGAATTTGTCTCGACTGGATAGTGACAGTGTGGATTCAGGGCTGTTACTAGGATTCTGTGTCACGGAGGTTAAGGTGTACCACAGAATTCGACAAGGGCTCCTCGATGGAGTAGTGAAGGTGCCAAATATGTACAGGAATACTTGGTGCACTACCACACCACCAACTGTTTGCATAATATTAAGTTTGGCATCATAATCAAGAGAAAGTCGTGTTGGTGGTCTAGTGTATCAGGCCAATCATTTCGGTTACTTAATACCGTCCAGGCCTATGATTAAAGTGCGTCTTTCCCTACTCCCATTGGCGGAGGAACGGGTATCAGGACACTGAGGCATGGTGTCCCAATTAAGTCTGGAGATATAACATTAACCCTGTGGCGTCGAACTGAGAACAAATAGTTGCATGGTGCCTTATGATAACCTAGAGGAGATATGTGTATTACAAGCTGGCGATACTTGCCTTAATATCTTCGTACAAGTGGCCGAGTGAGTTCAGGAACTCGAAAACTAAAGAGTTGCGCTATCTGTGGTTTATCATTAGAGCCAACCTATTTCTATCATTTATCATGCACTTTGTCCACGATCAACATCCCGTATTTTGTCCTTTTGAGCGGAAAATTTCAACACAGAGCTTCTAGTCTCTTGCAAAAGAGACTAGACCACTGCGATCGGGAACCAATCTGAATTGTCTAGGTTATATATGCCTATGCTTTGGTTCTTGTTGATACATTATCCGGTTTTAATAATATTTCCCCATCGCATGTAGTTTTGATTCGTGATACCGTATCAGCTGGGAAACCTGCTATAAGGACCCCAACACCATTAGCTCGAGGGCACACTCGGTGAATGTTCATTGCACACTATCTGTGTGTTTGTCAGTTATGAAAAACCTCTTCAAACCTATCGGTAAGTTACAGGAAAATCCTCCAAATCTGACTGTAAGATGCCAATACTAGTCCCAAAGCCCACCAGTGAATATTAAGAATAACAATTAAGAAGAAAAACAATTATTACATTAAGACTAACAAGAGGTAGAGCCGGGCCGGAATACTTCGAAGCACCGAGGGATATTCCGTCTCACGTCTGGATATGTATGTAATATAGCGCTATTTATAGACTTTGAGGTCTCGAAAATAACTTCAACTGATTAACGTTCCCGCAAACAAAGAGTTCAGTCTCCTTTCGTGTAGGTCATCGTCTATAGGGAATGCCGTTTTCCGGCTCTGGTGACTGCTCTTTTAAAGTCACCATACACCCTCACAAATTCACGTCGAATCGGTTATCGATGACTGCTATTTTCGAACGACCAGTTTGAACGCAGGCTCCTGCTGTTGAACTATCTCCATCCCGTCTGCAATAAATTTCCAATTCAATTCCACATATTAAACCCATTCATCGAACGCGAATAGCGCATCGTTTTGCGGGACACGCTGCATGATTGGCCCCTTACCGGAATGGTGTCGGCCGTCGCACTGTGTCTGTCTCGCTGGGAACGTCTCGGGGCGCGGCTCGGCGATATATTGATTGACCGGGCACGCGCCCGGCGGGGTCAGCGTGCCTCTGGCGGGGCAGACTTGCCAGAACCTGGCCGCGACGGCATAGTCGGTCCGATGGTCCTCCGGAAGGCCGCACTTCCGTTCAGCTGCAGTTTGTCTCAGACGCGTTGGCTACGTCAGGCTCACTAGCGGAAACGGCGAGTAAAGCTGCTCGGGTAAAAATGCGCATGGCATTTTAATGTCCGTGATAAAATGTTCACATCTGCATGACAGAAGTGGAACTTCAATGCGGGCTCAGTGGAGCATGGTTACTTTTTATCTGAGCAACTAAGCGATTTCGCCAGGATCGATAGGATAGGAAAAATGGGTTCGTTTTGAACTACAAGGACAACGTGGGCAATTGTTTCCCCTGCCAGATCGTACCGTGGACGGGCAAACTGAGGGGAATGTTCAGGGCCGGGAAGCCCTGATTGGATGGTGATCCATAGGTGGCTGTGGAGTACTTCCTACGCACGACAATTGATGTGATTCTGAAAGTGTCATGTCTAGCTGCAGCGGTCCGGCATTGCCAGCACGAGTCGGCCAGCACAGGCTGCAGACATCGCCGAACACCTCAGAGACAGACGTGAAACTAAGCTGTAAAATCCGCTGCACGTGAAAATCGAACTAAGACTGATGTCAGCCATACGACCCTCCGCGGCTGACACATCGGGTGTCGCTTTACTGCAATATGCTGCATGCAATACGCAACAATATTGAATGACGCTCTTGCCCAATTATATTTCACAATGTCTTCAGTGTATCATTCACATATTTGTCATTTCAAGCTGTCCGGGATACCAAGTTATCGCACAGATTTTGAAGATAAAAACCTTTTTCCAAAACTCACTTCACTGATACTGAGACATGGAAACATACCAGTGCTAAGTATATATTACTTCGCTGGCAACCGGAAACACCGTGCACAACGTGCAAAGGCCTCCTGTTGGTATGTGGTTCTTAAATGGCAACAGCATGGCAAGCCAGCGGTGTCGACCACATCATTTACCGCCACAAAACATATTCAATTACCCGCACACCAGGAAAACTACTCATTCGCACAGCTGGTGTTGCATATTAGCCGGAGGCACACTGACCGATGTATTTAACCCTCATTGGCAACTTCGTCACGGCCTCCGGTTGGGAGACGGAGAGAGGACGTGATAGCCAATGTCCGACCAAGAGGTAGAAAGAGGGCGTGGTAGGTAATGTTCTACCACAAGGTGGAGAGAGGGCGCGGTAGGTAGTGTTCTACCACGAGGCGGAAAGAGGACGTGGTAGGCAATGTCCGACTTCGAGGCGAAAGTGGGGATGAGGAGAGGGGAAGGTCGTGGTAGTCAATGTGGAAATACGAGGTGGATGGAGGGCGTGGTAGGTAATGCTCGACCACGAGACGGAGGGAGGGCGTTGTAATTGCAAGACGTTTGATATTTTCTCAAAAATGGTCCGCCGACCAGAAACCAGCCCTCGCGCCACATGGCCTGGCGTCCCCAACCCTAGTGTGTCGAGGTCGCAGCTGCGGCTGTCGTAAATAAGAAAACTGGCAACGAACAGGAGCCTGCAGCTGGTCTTTCAAGGCCAAAATCGTCACAACAATCCACCGAGAGGCGGCAGGGCATGCCTTGGACGCTGAAATGAAAAGTGCCGGCCCACCATTAACGTCCGGCCAGGCTGTTCGACCGGAAAAGGCGGAAAATTGAGAGATTTGACCGGCCTGTGGCGGAAGCGGGAGAAGAGGCCAGAGCACCGGAAAATTATCAGTCATTGGCGCGAAAAAGCATAATGGACGAAAGAGAAAGCATGGTGTACAAGGCCGAAAGGTTCGTGTGAATGAAAAGAGACTCTTGGCCACGCCAGAGTGAGGGCAGTACTATCTGACGCGCGGCGGTGGATGCCGGACCGACATACACTGGTGGACGTCCAGCGGTGGACGCCGGACCGGCACACACTGGTGGACGTCCAGCGGTGGACGCCGGACCGGCACACACTGGTGGACGTCCAGCGGTGGACGCCGGACCGGCACACACTGGTGGACGTCCGCGGTGGACCCACGGTGGACGTCCAGCGGTGACACCACCGGCACAACTGGTGGACGTCCAGCGGTGGACACCGACCGGACCACCTGGTGGACGTCCGCGGTGGAGCACGATGGCCGCACCATCGGACGGACGAACCGAAGAACCGAGCCGAGGCCACCCACCACGCACCATCACCGTGTGAGTGTTGCGTGGCATCATGCAGCCTAGCCCGTCGTCACCGTCCCAGCTCAGCCAGCGCCACTGGCGCCGGCGACTTCCCGCGTCATGGGGGGGGGGGAGTGTGATACTACCCTTAGTATGTCTGGGTTCTGTCTTCCGTCACTTCGGTCAATCTCGGATTTCGGTCCTTGTCCCATTATTTCGATCATAATACCTGTCTGTCTCTGCCACTGTCGTGATCTCGATCTCGGCGTAGGTCAATATCTTTATTACTTCCTCAGCCTCGATGACAGTCTGGAGGACTGGTCACACCTGGCGTAATCTCGACGCAAAAAAACCAGCGCTAACCGTAATCTGGGAGAGACATGTTGCAACTTACAAGCTGAAAAAACCGCAGCCGATGTGGCCAGCCGATCCGCCAAAAGTCAGCAAATATGGCGACCGCAGTTTATCCCGAGCAGTCTGTCGACCTTGCGTCAAGGCCGCTCGTGCGCCGAGCGGAAGAAAAGCTGAGAAAGCCCAACGTTGTCCGCTCCCAGCGTTTTGTAGGACTCGGTACACAGCTGACGCAAGGCCTGCACAATGACAGAATCGGCAGACTCATTGGGCTCCATGCTAACTGTCTGCTAGCTTTGTGTCGATTCCGACAGTGCGTCGAGACTACTCTAAGTGTGAACAGTCCTTAAGTCCCTGCCAGTCTCTCTGTCACCGTCTTGACTTTGACCTGGTTCCCTGCCTCGCGCCCGCAGTCAAGAGCCAGATCTCGATCTCAGTCTCTGTAATATTCGAGCACGAGCTGGATGGAGGGCGTGGCAGGTAATGCTCAACTACGAGGCGGAAGTGGGGGTGGGGAGCGGGGCAAGGGCGTGATAGGCAATGTACGACAAGGAGGCGGAGGCGTAGGCGTGGTAGGTGATGCTCGACCACAAGACTGAGGGATGATGTGGCAAGCAATGTTCGACCACGAGACGGAGAGAGTGTGTTAGCTGGTCCGATTGAGCTGGTTCTTCGCTCCTTGAATGTGGCAAAAAATCCCTGAGGTACAGGACAAATTTTAACCCGTCCCGTCTCGGGGGAGGGGGTCTTCAACCTCCCGCCCCCTCCGATTTTTCGCTGATAGCGGACGAACGGCGCGCCGCTGCACGCCCAAATTTGGCGTACCTTTCTCCACATCAATTTGACATGCTGGTTCAAAATTTTTAGGTCAGGTCATCTAGGGTCAACGAGTTAGTCAAGGTCAAGTGACGTCACCTCCAAAAAAAGTTCAACCAGTCATCACGCTTTAACGGATACAGACATTTTAATGAAACTTTCAGCGTTTGATTATCTTTACGGATGCAACAAAACGTAGGCGTGGAAGTTTTCTTTTTTCCGTTTTTGACTACATATAAATTTTGCGTATTTGCCAAATTGCAGTTCAAATACATGATTCTGGCTAAAGTAAGCATTTTTTATTAGGGCAAGTTGACTTCCAACAACGTTTCCCGGTCTGCTCTACCCATTGGAAGAGGAAAATTAAAGAAAAACTGAAAACTAAAAGTTTTGAAATTTCAAAAAAATCAAATTTACTTTCTGGGGGCCCAAAAAATATAGCTCTGGTCGGCTTCATTGTCCTTTTCTCATTCCAAATTAATTTTGTTTTTTCATATATCCCCAAAGTGAACTCCCCAGAGTGAAAAACATAATGTAAGCCGTGAAAAGTCGTGAAAATCTAGCCCCCCTGGTGTCGGCACTTTTGATGTAAATTGTTTTGGAGGGTGGAACCGGACCCTACTCGTCGAGCGCTTTGCGATGACACCTATTTCGTTTTCGTGCGATGCTTAGTTTGTATTTTAGAGTGGGGGTCTTCAACAGCCCCCCCCCCCCAAGGGTTGTGAGGATTTGACCGGAAAGATGGCGCGAGTTAATAACACTAGGTCTCTAACATAAGTAATGTTCGATGACGAGAAGGATGGAGGGGCGTGGTAGACAACGTCCGACCTCGAGGCGGAGGGGGATACGGGACATAATGTGTAGCATATAGCATAGATAGGAGGCGGGTAGTTAAAGTCCGACCTCGAGGCGGAGGGGGATGGGGACGTAATGGTAGCATATATGTGAGATATAGGAGGAGAGTAGGTACAGTTCGACTTCGAGGCGGAGGGGGATGATGACGTGATGGGTAGCACATAAGCGAGAAATATGAGGTTTGGTGCGTAATGTCCGACCACTGGGCAAAGGGAGGGCGTGGCTATCAATTTCCGACCATGAGATGAAGCGGAAGGGCGTGGTGGCCAATGTCAGACGAAGAGGCGGACGGGGCCGTGCTGGGAAAGCTGCAGCTATTTCCCGATAGCGCGATCTAGAGTTGCAGGAAATGTCACCACGTACCACAACAGTACACATATCAGATCGTTGTCAGGTGCTGAAGCACGGTGACATGCATTTTTCATCATTGGGAACATGTTGCTGATCAGCCACCTTTCTCTACATTAGTGGCAACAGAAAGGGCTTCCAGAGCAGCCCAATTCCATAGCAATGAAAACAAATTGTCGCGATGTTCTGTGATGTCGCGATGTCGTGATGTTAGCCTCCCCCACCTGGTATCCCGCCTGGCATGTCAGGTAAGGGCTCACGGTCATTGTGAAAAAAATGAAGATATCTCTAGCTTAGATAAAATGGGCGAATATCACTGATCATGCAAAACTGGGGCGAATCCTCAAGAAAAGCTGGAAGGGCCTAACGATTCTGTGACTGTTGATTTCCAAATATATTTGAGGCGCTTACCAGAAGGGTCCGACGTTGACATATGCAATCATCGCAGAAACTCGAAGCCGAGCATTGGAGGGGAATAAGGGGAGGGTCTCCAAAGATATAGATAGCACAACCCATAGCAAGAAAGGACATGAATATAATGTGACCTTGAAGTTATATTGCTACGGGCACTGTGATGACATTTATTCAATTATTCTCACTTTCGGGATAGAAACTGAACCACTGAGAAGGAAAGAAACATGAGCGACGCACCGTTGCTCAGAATGCCGGGTAGCGTAGATGTTTCTCGGAACTGGGGCCGGTAGCCGAGTATCGTCAGGCAGGAAATGATTCCAGAGCTCTGGGGCTATTTCCTCCCAGGTCTCCGAAGCACCACCCGATTACTGACCATGGGTGTTTTGCTCTCAATTGCTGGCGATTGGTTCAGGCTGTTTGCACAAGTAGTAGTCAAATCGTTCTCCAACGACTCGGACACATATGACCTTGTGCACCTGGAACCAATGAACAATAAGTCTCGGTTGCGTTGATGACCATAAAACGTAGATTAATTTCATCAAAATTTGTTGTTCTGTTTACCAATTTTTAAAAAACCAGATTCAAGGAACGAAGAACCAGGCCATTTTTCTGAAAGGGTGTTCTTGAGCTTTTCCTTGCTCTTGTGTCGCCCACGGGGTGATATTTCCCTGTCGACGGACCTACCTAATAAAACACAATGTCTTGCGTAAGCTTATATATCACAATTTATTTTTATTCAAGCGTTTAATTCTTCTTGGAAAACAAACTAAAAAAATACAAAGAACGCCTCAACATATCAACAGCTGTTATATTGTGTGTATTGTTCTTGAAAACATAGAGGCCCAGGGGTCGGGCCTGCCACGGCGCCTCTACATCGTGATTCTCATGTTTTATGATTGGTTCTCTGGTTACGTTAATAGCTATTTGGAAGCATTTACCACTTCTATAAAGCTGAAGCGCCATGATGGCTTGGTTACGTGACCTGAAGGACGTTTTATGACCGCGAAAAGCGTTATTTTGTCTCTACGACGGCGATGTATGGGGCCTCTGAAACGTTGCTTTGCCGTTAATTGTTGTTGACCTTGAAATTGAAAATTGGTAACAAATGTTAATTCTACGTTAATCAATTAACAAACGTTCATTGACTGCTGAGGAAGGGGAACAGTAGGAGGAAGATTGTGACTCGGAGATTTCCTGATTGCTCAACACTCACTTGGCCTGAGTTGTGACTCGCTGACCCACAAAATACAACACGCTGTCGCTCGCCGTGGGAATCAGCCCGACGCACCAATTGGTTCTGGATATATGTAGATTCAGATCAGGAACGCCAATTCAATTAATGGCGTTCAAACTAGATCCCAGTCAAGGTCAGCTTAAACTGTTGTCAATGATCTGTAGGAAATCATTCGGTATCTATAAATAAACCTATTATAATTTGGTAAAAAATTGCACCCTTAATAGATTACCTGACACTCTAAAGCGAGATAGCATCCGTGAGGAAGATGAACTATGACACATTGTGTTGCCTGCATGCCAGTCAGCTGACAATTACCACGCCAACTTTCATCAGCTGAATTGAAGAAGATAAATGGAACGATTTAATCATAAAGAAGCGTACGTCCAACAGTGAAACAACCCAGACAATGTCAATTTTGCCCAGCTTCTTCAGGGCTGAGTATCAGTGTAAGGTTAGATTAGTGTTTGACGTTACGCACAATAGTATCCCAAGCCGAAAATGTTCGATGTGCAGTAGTTGCAAACATGTATCACTGATCGTATATCCACAGGCAACCACTGTGCAGTACACAGAACACGGCACGGGCTGTTGTATTACACGGATTGAGGTCAACGTATGTGTCAGCTCTGCGGATCCTCCGTTTTGAAGAAAATGGGGGTAAATCATCAGTTGGGAGGCAGTAGCCCACGGAAAGGTAATCAAAACAAAACTCTGTTATACACCGAATATCGTTCATGTCTGTATTCTACCAAGCAATGCACTATCTATTGCATAGCAATGATCATAAAATAAATGCATAATGCAGGGTCCTTTTTATCCGCATGCATTACCATGTCATAATAATTTGAGCAGAACTACTTGCGCATACAAATCTGGGTCGCAACTATCGGTGCATTCTGAGGACTTTGGTCACGCCCGTCTGCATGAGAAAACCCATCAAAAATGACTTACAATGTGTTCGACAAGATACATCCAGTCAGTGATGGACATTGTACTTAATAAGACATTGCACCGAATTCCGAACAATGCCTCCGATTTGGAGTCCTGAATAAAATGGTAAGGGACCAATATAATGTGCTTGGAAATTTAACAACTCTCAGGCCACTAGAAATGTTCCCTAAAACAAGGGATCATAACGATAACGCAGCACACTTACCCCCGACTCTAATACTGTTCAATTGACTTAATAGCGTAGCCCAAGTAGATGAGCAATCATGTCTTGAAATATCGTTTGATAAATATGAAGTGCTTGTCAAGCTCAAGAAACGTAATATTGCGTAGCAATATAGTAATAACGTTACATTGCCTGCAAGGGCCGGGATAGTTCAACAATTTCGTCGCGAGGGAGCGGCCCATTAATCCATCCAAAGGCACCAGTGGTTTAGGCATTGCAGGAATGTCTAGAGTTCAGCACCAGCATGGTCTCGTCTGCGGATATTCTGCAGGTAAAAAACGAGCATAAATCATACGGTAATATTGATGCATTAGAACTGGCAAATATTGCATCTCAGCATTATATTGAACAAAAATTATAGCCATTAAGTCACCGACCGTGGTGGCTTAATGCCACAAGAAGTCATGCACTGAGTTACGCACACATCTAAAGGAACAAAAGATGGCCAACCAGTTATGCATATACACATTCTTGAGTCGAGCCGTCTCCCGAGTGTCGGTCTAAAGCTCCCGATGTAGCAGCACTCGGTCATCGCCTCACCCCAGGCGCAGGCAATGGTTAGAGAGGGTTGATTCTGTCCGATTTAGGTTGATTTGGTTTCCATGTATAAGGGTATGGAAAGTCATTCAACATTTTAATGATTAAATCAAGCTTTATTGTTTGTTGCATTATTGCTGACGCTCTTACACATTTCAATCAGCATCCTGAAATACATACAAGGTTCTTTATGTCTCCGTGCTTCAATATGTGTGTTTTATTTTAATTTTTTTATTGCATGAATTATATATATACATAAATATATATATGCTTATTTTAATGTCTTTGTTAGGGATATTACCTTGAGTTGCCTACGCTGTCCTAACCAACTAAAGATGGTCAGGCCTTGGCTTTAGCTTTTGCACACATTAGTTGTGCCAAAGTTTCTTCGCCTCCCACCCATGATCGGCGTAAGAATCAAAATGTAAGCACCGCGATTCGACTAAAGGTATCGTCATGCATTGCTAGAGTATCGAGTCAAGTAAGTGGAAAACGCTGGGTTCTCTGGTACTCTATTCTCAGGCAGTATTCATTTCGCCAACAGCCTTTGGACACAGTGAATAATCCTGAACTTCGCTTGTTGGACGTCAACAGCAGATAACAGCTGCAGCGAGCAGCTAGCCGGTGGAAGTTATTCCGAATGTTAGCACCAGCTGGATTGTTCTTGGTGCACTTGATGAAATCCGTACAGTGAATGGAACATTACTTGCCTGCAGTTGGTCACTTTATAAATTATTCCAGTCATCCCCAGTGTAACACATGGAACGGAACAAAATACCTGAGCTGCCTACGTAGTTCGCTATGCTGCGAGAGCTATCAAACATTTAAGACAAATCTTTATCGCATTTGAAAGTCACCCAGATGACTCCCAATATCGTGAATGCGGGTTTGTGTTCCCGTAAATTATACGAATTGACCATGTAATATGCTTATGATATTATCTGGGCTAAATCATTGCAAAGAGGCCAATGTTGTGGAAGTCACAGTGACATTTCAATACAAATCCATTGCATTTATGAGGCATCTTCAATTTGAAAGGCGTGAAAGGCGATTTATCTGGCTCGTGGAAGCTTACCAGCTGGCAAATCTTGCTCCATTTATTATACAACCTGAGGCACGTGGAATCTTGGATATATTTAATAATTCTGAGTTAAGTGGGAAAGAGCGTCAACAGTAAGGTAACAGGAATAATTTCAACATATAATAAGTATTTATAGAGTTATTTTCTGCGCATGGGTAATCTCACAGTGCATGCCGAATTCGCTTGTTATGTGTTCCTATTGAACGCAGACATTAGTAGTATGGAGACATAATATAGATGAAAATTGTGCTGATGTCTGGTAAAGTTTCATGGAGTAATCATTCAAAGGTTGCATATATTTCCATACCCTTGTACATAGAAACCAAATCAACCTAAATCGGACAGAATCAACCCTCTCTAACCATTGCCTGCGCCTGGGGGTGAGGCGAGGACCGAGGGCTGCTACATCGGGAGTTTTAGTCCAACACTCGGGAGACGGCTCGACTCAAGAATATGCATTTGCATAACTGGCCGGTCATCTGGTTTCGACTTCTTGCGGCATTAAGCCACCACGGTCGGTGACCTAATGACCATAATTTGTGTTTCAGATATTGCTGAGATGAAACATTTTGCCAGTTATAATGCAGTAATATTACGGAATTATTGATGTTCATTTTTATCTGCAGCGCACCCGCAGTCTAGATCATGCTAGTGCAAGTAGGTACACTATTTTAGGCTAACATTCCATTGATTTCGGACATTTTTGACCTGCTACATATGTAATCTCCTTCTCCTTCAACAGTCTACTACAGTGAAATATGAGTATGCGGTTAATTTACACTGCTTTCTTACTTATAATCATGCTCAGTAAAGCACTACACTGGATCAAACATGCCATCTTATCATTTATATCTCCATATTGTGGGAACATTGCACATTGCCGTTTTCTCAGTGTAAGATTTGCACAGACACAGCAATCGTGCTGCCGCTTTTTACGAGGTGCCACCTTCAGTATACAGAATATAAGAGCCATTTTACAGCTTGGTCCATAATTCACGTGAATGCCACATGACACCACCCACACAGTCATGGTTTCGAGCCTTGGACAGAAATACTGAACGGCACATATCGCACAGTGGCTGTGGCAGCAGCACCTTTCTGCCTGCTGGGGTATGAACGGATTAATATTGTCGCCTGCATGCCACTGCATAGCCAACTTTTAATCAGAACTGCATCAATGCATTTCGTGGGCATGGTGGCCCGTTGACTTGCATATAGAAACCTGCCTAATCTGCTCCACATCTGATGGCAAAGCTTTTGTTGGAAATTATTCATGCCTGTAAATTATACTTTATAGGAATTGCAATATCCATTGTCCAGAATCAACCAGTTTGTTTATCGATGCTGGCCAGCTTCACCACCGGCATCGCCTGCATCTGCTCACACATACAGTTGCGTTAGCTCTTTGCATTCGGCCCTGGCTTGAACAATATATTAGCTCAGCTCTGGTGCCACAGATGCTGTTCACCCCGACTGATGATGAGCCCAGAACTGTATTCTACGAGGCTGGTTATTTACAGAGAGATTGGTTGTTGAGACCTTGCCTTGAAGATTTGGTTGTTGAAACGGAGACCTGAAGGTTCCAAGTGATAATTGTGTTTCAAGCCTTGATGCTGCTGCCCTCATAACCCTGTGCATGTCATGTTCAGTAAACCCCAGCTTCACCTTGGTGCATCTTTGATCCAGAGGTTCCCTTACCCTAGTCAATCAATTTGTGATGTGGTAGGTGGATAATTTTCCCCAAGCCCACATTTTTCCTAACAGCCCAAAAATCGCAGCTCTTTTGGGGTTGGATCTTCCTGAACAGACACCCTTCCGTTGTCAAGTGTGTCCACCTACCCAAAACGAACTTTGTACACGTTTTGGCAGTTTCCCATGTTTTCATTTTTACAATTAGTACTTTCTTCTCTGTTAGACGGTGACTTATGTTTATGCTATCATGCAGAATGACCTCAAATGTATCCATAATTAGTTCCAATGCCATCTTCCTTCTTGCATACATCGTCTCTTCCTGGCCGTTTTGGGAGACGGGACTCCAGGACCTGGTAATAGAGTCCCTCCTTGTGCATTGGCCTTGTGCCTTCTGTTCAATAGATAGCTGTCCTAATTGCTCCGGTAGCTTTACGTTCTCCTTTCTAGGCTACCTGCCTTGTCTCAGTGTTTCTGGTCATTGACTAATTCTTCTACCAGCTTTTCATGTCATCCAGTGTAGCTAAAAACAACAACGGCAATGCTACAATCAACTACTACTGATGTCAATCGACCATAATCAGTCCCTATCCTTAAGCAACAATGAAATTAGCACCGTAATCATGATAAAAAATGACCAGATGTGCTCCTACGGATATCTATTTTATCAACTTTCATCCACTTTACAGAAAATTATTAAAAAAGTTCTTGAGAAAAAGTAACGAAAACTGGTGACGCGGACAGCCATTCAGCCGAATGCTTATAATGCCTATATATATACATACATATATATATATATATATATATATATATATATATATATATATATATATATATAGTGTGTGTGTGTGTGTGTGTGTGTGTGTGTGTGTGTATGTGTGTGGGTGTGCATGTGTGTGTATGTGTATGTGTGTGTGTGTGTCTGTGTGTGTGTGTGAGTGTGTGTATGTGTGTGTATGTGTGTGTGTGTGTGTGTGTCTGTGTGTGTGTGGGTGTGTGTTTGTGTGTGTATGTGTGTGTGTGTGTGTGCGTGTGTTTGTGGGTTGCGATCATTTCGGCGGAATTTCTCTCACAGTACCTCTGGAGGGTTCTACGTAACCAACACAGTCGATGCACCAATAGCTCAAAATAATCCATCAAGACTATACTCTGGTCACAGCCAGCGACGAAACTTACATCGTATGACTCCATATCAAATGAGACAACCTTCACATTCAATTTACAGGACGTAGAAGTTTGCCAAGTACGTTGTCCGAACCATCTGAATACTTGAATATGGACTTGGCGGACTTTGCGCTGAGCTGAAACTCTGGCTTGCCGGCCGAGCCCGGACATGAGCCGCACATTGACTGCGAGCTATGACGCGGGCCGGCGCAATATGCGGCCACGCGCCATTAGCGGCCCGGCCGTCGGATACAGCAATATTGCCGGGCCGATAATAAATGCTCGTGTGTCGAGCGTTTTGTGTGCTCGAGAGTACCCGCCCGAGCAGCGCGGCTGCTCCCCCGCCACGCCCTTGAAGGCTGCCCTGTGCAGAACGAGACAGCCGGTCACTGGCAGTTGCAGTGTCGTCATATGTACAGTTAGCCGGCACAGCAAGATGGAACAAAAGCAAATCCAGAAGGGCCTTGTTTGGAACCAAGAACCAAGAAACCAAGAAGGGCCCTTGTGGAACCAAGAAGGGCCCTTGTGTCTCATAGTTGCACTAATCCTTTATGTCTCATAGTTGCACTAATGCCTTTATGCCTAAAAGCAGCTCCAGCTTCATCATTTAGACAGTAAGCTGGTCAATGGCAGTCCCAGCTTCATGATATATACAGCAGGCCGGTCAACGGCACTCCGAGCTTAATGATATGTACAGTAAGCCGGTCACTGCCAGTTCCAGCTTCATGATATACAGAATAGCCTGTGTCGATAATTTTCAAAGTGGTGTCATCAAAAAGGCTACTGTTTTTATTTTGCGCCTTGATATGTGTCTAGAAATTTGGCACAAAAATTAGATCGCTGCGCCATCTGCATTTTTTTCTCAAAATGTGTTTGAAAAAGACCCTGTTTTCAACATTCGGTGCCATATTGGGTGTGAGAACCAATCCAGTTAAGTGGGTCAAATAGTGCCTCGTTATGATCGTCTCGACGAGCTGAGTCTATTGAAATGCCGCAGTACTGCCAATAAATCGATAGTTAAGAATATGTCGGCTATCTTATGGCTTCTAATACACCAGCAAATGTCAATTTCTGGGCACACAAGGAACTCTGAGGTTTAAGCAAGTAAAAGTCATGATACAGCCCTCGGTTTCTGTACTTACGCATTTGAACTCTTCAGCATCACTCACTGGGCGTATAAATATAGACAAAGCATTATATTTACTCGCTGTTTGAACTGCATAGCAGCATGATTGAGGGAGGCTGATTTGTATGCATGTGCATCACATCCCAAATGCCTACCTATTCGGAGACATTCAGATAGCCTTTTCACATCACGTTCAGACGAAAATCAGATACGTGGGTGATAAAAATGTTTAAATTCGCCGTGATTATTGAAATTCGCCGTGATCACCATGGAACCATCGATGCCTATTTTTTCCGAAGGGACACATGTCAGACATCAATCAATGAACACTGGTATATCCAAGGCAAACATCGCGCGAAGGTGCGGAGCACAACTTACTGGACAGCATAGTTCTATCTTTCATGGAACTCACAGTCGCTTTAGCATATTCACCACGTTCCTCTTACTTGTTAGCACGGGAAAAAGCTGCCGGTGCATGTAGCCAGCCCGGATGCAGCCGTCCTTCTCCTTTCCGTACAAGTTTTTGTTTTGCAGCTAGCGACACCTGTTTCACGCATCGTTCAACTGACTGACCGTGCACGGGAAACTGTGGAACTGTTATTGGCATATCCTCATAGCCATCAAGTTCGGACCTTGGCGTTTGGCACGTGAGAGCCGGTTCGAAGGCGTCGTCCCAAAATATAAACTCCTGCAGACTCTCCTCGGTCTCATTTAGTCTCGGAGTTCTCCTAGGAAGGACGCTGGGGTCTCCACGCTCATTTTTGCCGCGGATGCACCTGATACGTTCAACATCGAACTGGCGCCCTGTTCTGTCATCGCTACAGTGAAGAGTCTGGAGCACCATTTCGCTGTGAGCATACCAGGCACTGGAGTGGAGGTACGGCATCATGATGCTCACGACTTCCCCATGCTGCAGCCGAGTGAGCTGTAGCTGGCGTAGCACATGCCGCTGCCCATCCAACCAGTTGTGCTGCACCTTCGCGCGAAACCACATCGGATAGTATAGAAACCACATCGGATAGAACTCCCACAATGAATTCAACGATACACCGGAGGTTTTTCCATGCAGTGTCTCCCAGGCCATGATCTGACACGTACACTGTAGGTGCATGCACCGGCAGCTTTTGCCTGTGCTAACAACTAAGAGAGGACGTGGGGAATATGCTAAAACGACTGTGAGTTCCATGAAAGATAGAACTGTGGTGTTCTATGCCGTCCAGTCGGTTGTGCTCCGCACCTTCGCGCGATGTTTTCCTTGGATATACCAGTGTTCATTGATTGATGTCTGATATGCATCCCTTTGGGGAAAAATAGGCATCGATGATCCCATGGTGATGACGACGAATCTCAATAATCACGGCGAGTTTCAATCATTTTTATCACCAACGAATATGATTTTCATCTGAACGTGACGTGGAAAGGCTATCTGAATGTCTCAACATGCAACGAATAGCTACCTATTCGTCGCATGTTGAGACATTCAGGTAGCCATTTCAGAAAGCCTTGTATTTGGTATGTGATGCACATGCGCACAAAGCAGCCTCCCTCGATTACGCTGCTATGTAGTTCAAACAGCGAATAAATATGAATATTTGTCTATATTTATACGCCCAGTGAGTGATGCTGAAGACTTCAAATAAGTAAGTACAGAAACCGACGGTTGTATCATGACATTTGCTTCCTTAAACCTCAGAGTTCCTTGTGTGCCTCGAAATTGAAATTTGCTGGTGTATTAGAAGATATAAGATAGCCGATATTTTCTTAACTACCGATTTTTCGGCAATTTTGTGTCGTTTCAATCGACTCAGCTCGTCGGGACGATCAAAAAGAGGTACTATTTGACCCACTTATCTGGATTGGTTCTAACACCCAATATGGCACCGAATGTTGAAAACGGAGTCTTTTTCAAACACATTTTGAGAAAAAATGCCGATTGCCCAGTGATCTAATTTTAATGCCGAATTGTTAGACACATATCAAGGCAAAATAAAAACAGTAGCCGTTTTTGACGACACCACTTTGACAATTCTCGACACAGGCTAATGCAGAGTTGGCCGGTCACTGGAAGTTCCAGCTGCATGATATGGACAGTAGATTGGTCACTAGCAGCTCCCACTCAGGGCAGCGGCAGTAAGCCAGTCACTGGTAGCTCCAACTCAGGGCAGAGGCAGTAAACCCGTCACTGGTAGCTCCAACTCAGGGCAGCGGCAGTAAGCCAGTCACTGGTAGCTCCCACTCAGGACAGCGGCAGTAAGCCAGTCACTGGTAGCTCAAACTCAGGGCAGCGGCAGTAAGCCAGTCACTGGTAGCTCCAACTCAGGGCAGCGGCAGTAAGCCAGTCACTGGCAGCTCCAACTCAGGGCAGCGGCAGTAAGCTAGTTACTGGTAGCTCCCACTCAGGGCAGCGGCAGTAAGCCAGTCACTGGCAGCTCCAATTCAGGGCAGCGGCAGTAAGCCAGTCACTGGTAGCTCCAACTCAGGGCAGCGGCAGTAAGCCAGTCACTGGTAGCTCCCAGGGCAGCGGCAGTAAGCCAGTCACTCACCCAATTCAGGGCACGCAGTAAATCACTCCCCAACTCAGGGCAGCGGCAGTAACCATCATGCAGCTCCAACTCAGGGCAGCGGCAGTAAGCCAGTCACTGGCAGCTCCAACTCAGGGCAGCGGCAGTAAACTAGCTCCCACTCAGGGCAGCGGCAGTAAGCCAGTCACTGGCAGCTCCAATTCAGGGCAGCGGCAGTAAGCCAGTCACTGGCAGCTCCCACTCAGGGCAGCGGCAGTAAGCCAGTCACTGGCAGCTCCAACTCAGGACAGCGGCAGTAAACCCGTCACTGGCAGCTCCAACTCAGGGCAGCGGCAGTAAACCCGTCACTGGCAGCTCCAACTCAGGGCAGCGGCAGTAAGCCAGTCACTGGCAGCTCCAACTCAGGGCAGCGGCAGTAAGCCAGTCACTGGCAGCTCCAACTCAGGGCAGCGGCAGTAAGCCAGTCACTGGCAGCTCCAACTCAGGGCAGCGGCAGTAGGCCGGCGACCCACAATCGCAGTCCATGCCAGGGAGTTCCGGTGCACGACGGCCAATTCCAGCATCCAGTTATGGGAACCGGAGCCGCCCCAACAATCGCCAGTCAGGAAGCTAATTTCCTCCAATCGCTGGCAGAGTTCATGTTCAAGTGAGTGGATGATGGGAAATGACACCAGAATCCTTTGCCATGAAAGGAAGCACAGATAATATACGAGCTAGCCGACCAATTCAATATCGCAACCGGGGGAATGTGGCGGTCATGATGGTTGATGTTGCCCATGATCTTGGAGCGGTGTGTGTATATTCTGGACAATGTAGCAAATTGAGCACAAGGTTGTATGATATAGCTTGGTGAACAACTGCAGCGCACGTCGAAGTGAAGAAGATCGCATTCACCGGTACGATTAATTTCCAAAGCAACGAGTTTTCTTATCGGGGGCAGGTGTGGGGCTAGATCCACTTATTTGAGTTGATTTAGCCTGTGATCGTCGCACAGAAGAGTGAATATTTAAAACATAAATAATTTACCAGACTGTATTGTCTTTGCGAATTTCCCGTGAAAAACACCCGTGTGACGGCTTCAGGGTACCTGCTGTCAGCCATCCCTGCAATTCACCGGTTTCGATGTGAATTCTGTGTTTTTCCTGCGTTGCATTTCTGAATGTGGCGAGTTTCTGTGCACTGTTGTCTCAGGCCGCTACTCTGAGGCTACACGGCGAGATCGGTATCTTAACTGCACATATAAGTCCGGATGTTGACTGGTTGGATTTGCATTTTCCAGTCAGCTGAGCAAAGCAATTGCATTTCAAACGGGGAGATGACGATGATTCCGAACTAAAACGCCCCAATCATGGGGCAATCACTCTCTGTCAACGAAGCTTTAGCAGCATATGAATTTGTAATGGAATGATTTCCTCGGAGCAAAGTGCACTCATCAATACTACAATCGAGCTAAATTATGTCCATGGAAAGGTGCATCAGTCTTAAGAGTACGACGAGTCATCCCACACTTGGTTGTGAATAATATCTCCGCTTGAATGAAGCACCATCAGACGATACATATCTTCGAATCGAAGACAAATTTCAGGTTCTTCGAAAGTATGGCTCCCTTAACCCGTCCCGTCTCGGGGGGGGGGTCTTCAACCGGCCCTCTCAGCTTTTTCGCGGATAGAGGACGAACGGCGCGCGGCAGTGCGCCAAAATTTGGCATACCTTTTCCCACGTCAATTTGACGTCCTGATTCAAAATTTTTAGGTCAGGTTGTCTAGGGTTAACGAGTTAGTCAAGGTCAAGTGAGGTCACCTCCAAAAAAGTTAAACCAGTCGTTACGCTTTCACGGATATAGATATTTAAATGAACTTTCAGCATTTGATTATCTTTAAAGATGCAACAAAATGTACGAGTTTAATTTTTCTTTTTTTTTTCGTTTTTGACTACATATAAATTTTGCGTATTTGCCAAATTGCAGTTCAAATACAGGATTATGGCTAAAGTAAGCATTTTTTATTAGGGAAAGTTGACTTCCAACAACATTTCTCGGTCTGCTCTACACATTGGAAAAGGGAAATTAAAGAAAACTTGAAAACCCAAAATTTTGAAACTTCACAAAATAAAATTTTTATTTTTGCGGGGCCTAAAACATTATAACCCCTGGTCGAATTCGTTGCGTTTTTCTCATTCCAAATAAATTTTGATTTTTCATATATACCCCAAAATGAACTCCCCAGAGTCAAAAATATAATGTAAGTCGTGAAAAGTCGTGAAAATCTAGACCCCTGGTGACGTCACTTTTGTGGACAATTTTGTTGGAGGGTGATCCCGGACCCTACTCGTCGAGCGCTTTCCGATGACACCTCTTTCGTTTTCGTGCGATGCTTAGTTTGGATTTTAGAGGGGGTCTTCAACCGCCCCCCCCCGAGACGGGGTGTGAGGATTTGACCGGAGATACGGCGCGGGTTAAGATGTGTTCATGACTTCGGTCTCCGAACATTTTGCCTTTGCGTCCAATTTTCTCCGTCAGTTATGATGCAAATACAAGCCTACAAACGTCTGCTTAAAGTATTTTCCAACAGAGCGAAGGGTCTGATGATGACGTCCAACCCAGCATCACGTGACCGGCTGGACTCTGCGGACACAGCCGGCCGCAGGCGATCGCAAAGGCGTGAAGAAAAGCTGTGAACGTCGAGACGACGTGAAGGGAAGCTGGCCGACGGCCCGGGCCGCATCTCTCAATGTAACGGGAAAATTGCATTTCAGGTGAAATTCAGTGAAAACTTGAAACTTGGGCTGTGGCTGGATTTAGCTATGCTGCACCCGTTTGTACTGTTGTAATTTATAATTGTGGTCATTATTGAAGGCGATATGCCGATCGGGCCTCCGGCCAGCGTCCGCTCTCTTTGTGAGCTCAGAGCGGGTTTTATAAATGGTTGTTAGCATCTGACAGATTGTGGTGCATGTTTTCCCCATGCCAGATGCCAATTTCACTCTTGTTTTGAACATCCCTTTGGGCGACCTGCCCCAACGTACGTAGCGAAATTTCTTCAACTGAAGTATTGTCTTGAACTGTCTAGTGCTTTAGATAGTATTGTCTCTCAACGCTCGCTGGTGCATCCTGCGGGAAACTCACTGTGATGAAGGTAGTGTCCGCATCGAAGACATGAACAAGGCGGTATTGGGGCATGTCGCCAGGATGCGGCCGAGGCTCTCCCGGCCCGCATGAGAATAGCTCCAGTTTTTGTTGCGAACGCTACAACGTGGAGCCACGGTAGCTCGATCTCTAGTCAGACGTAACTCGTCGCCCTGACATCGATCTGCGATGGGATTGAAGCACTTCAACTTCCCGGAAATTCAGAGATCCGGCGCTAAATTAGTGCAGTCGCTACCTTGGCTTTGTGTTTCAATACGTGGGCATATGGAGATATATGGGTATATGCTGTATATGTATACGTTGTGCAGGCGACTGCCTTGACAGCGTCAAATGCCAAGTGGTGCAAAAGAAAAAAGTGCAAAAATAGCATAATAGCAATCACTAACCGAGTGTTCTGCGTCTAGCAGATTTCAAGACAAATAACACGATCAATGAGAATGAAGAGGACACTCATCACAGAATAAAAATATCCGTTTCCTCACTCAGAACTAGTCTGTGTTTTAGGTAGCCAATAGTCAATAAACATTCGAGTAAAACGGCTGCTTGGGTTATAAGCATAAGCAAAACGCTACATGAATCAAAACGAGTCAATTTACGACGTGAGTTATATAAGAGTCGACATACTGCACCCAGTCAATACACAGTGTGACTATAAATAGAGTATACACGCTGTGTGTGATCTAACAAAGCGAATACACCACATGAGTTCCAACCGAGTCAATGCACCGCGCGAATTCTAACAGAGCCAATACACCGTGTGAGCTATAAACCGAGTGAATACATCGTGTGAGCTATAAATCGAGTCAATACACTGCGTGAGTTCTCACACAGTCGATAACCGCGTGAGCTTCAAACCGAGTCAATACACTGCGTGAGTTTCAACAGTCAGTAAAACATCATAGTTATAAATCGAGTCAATACGCACCGTCAGTTTATACCCAGTTGCTATATTACCTGAGTTGAATCAAGGAGAACCTAGTGAAGAGTGATGGTTGGGTTTTCCTCACATCCTCCACCATTTAACCACTGCACGGAAAAACTATTGAGTGCCGAGATGAAGGACTGCTCAGCTGATGGGCGATGACCGTCGTTTGACAACTGCTGTTCATGTTTACAGCAGACCCGGTCATTATTTGACCTTCCCTCCGTCTCCCAGTCCTCACCCCCTCACAACCACATCAACACATCTAATGATCTACCGACTGGCTGTTATCCTGGTATATTCGTCTGTTTCATTGGCGAAACTGGCTGTTATCCTCGTGTTTCCATCTGTTACATTGGCTATAGTGGCTGCTGTCCTCGCGTTTCTGTCTGTTTTCTTGGCTAAGATGGCTGTCATCCTCGTGTTTCCGTCTGTTTCATCGGCTATACTGGTTGCTGTACTCGTGTTTCTGTCTGATTCCTTGTTTAAGATGGCTGTCATCCTCGTGTTTCCGTCCGTTTCATCGGCTATGCTCTCTGCCGTCCGCATGTCTTCGTCTGTTTCATTGACTGCACCGCAGGGAGCGCCAGCTACTGCGCACACTATTGTGTTCTGAGTGAACAAACTTCAGCCGTAATCACACCGAACAGCTGGCGCGCTAAAGCTCGCCAGGCCCACGCTTGCCCAATGAGCTTGTTTGGCGGAGTTGCAATCGTTAATTCCAATAGCGTCCCGGACTCGACTGTGTTCGTAACCAAATCCCGCTAGAATACCAGACTGCGCCTGAAAAGTAGCAGGCAGCTCCACCGAAACTTCGCGAGCTCACAAAATGACGACCTGAATAAGAATTACATCAGTGATCTGTAAGTCTACGTAGCTAAATTTGCGTATCAGTATGAAATTATCCACGTCCTCATGCATGTCCACACTCACTGTTCATAAATGTGTCACTTTCTGGTGTCAATAAGCAAACGCATCATCATCTTCATCGTGATCAAGTAGACTTAAACACAAATACCGCATACCTTTGATCGCGATCTGCAATGCTCTGATCAATGAACTGCCGTAAATGGACGTGGTTGGTAGATCGGATGTCCTTTCCTTCCGCTGGGCTACCGAGCGTTCTTTCTCATCTTGCTTTTAATTGTTTCCACGTGTACTACTTGCTGGGGTCAATTTTAGGCGAGGCATCGCCCTGTCCTAAAACTCGGAGTGTTGAACATGAAGCACAACGCGGTATTTCATTTTCGATGGGCAAGGTGTGGTTATGTGAATGGTGGTGCGATTATGTTTCTCAGAATATTAAGTACAGGTGCTTATTTTCTTTGCACGATAGCTTTTTGCTGGCGTAACAACTGTTCGGGAAGCATAGGTGAGCGAAAATACGGCTATAAGAAGAGAAGCAAGTTGAACATTGTTTCTATGTTAATCCAGACATTACGAATAGCTTGGTAGTCTAGGAAATAGGGATGTTCAACAAGTGGCAGCTGCGTTGGCGGCCTATTGATACGATTGGTATTATTTTCGCGAATGCGCCTTTTGTCCGAGTTGGTTACAACAATAGCCAAAATACAACAATAGCCTGAAACAAAGCTTCCTGATAGCATGTCCGTTGTCCCAGGAATATCATGTCCCGGGAAAGATATGCTAAACTGGCGCAGGCTGATTCATACAGATTTAACGGATGCGTTTAATTAACTCTAGGTTAATACATCA